>CM071927.1:77382034-77866435 GCA_016081115.2 Rehmannia glutinosa | reverse complement strand
GAATGTCCTTGAGAGGTTCATGGCCCATTCAGCGGGAGGCTCTCAAGATCTTCATACACACATCTCCTTTTGTGTGTATTCTTCCCAAGAGCCGAAAGCTCATTTGTGATCTCGTGAATCTGCATCCAAATGGTCCATGGATTCACTGCAAACATTTTGAAATTTTCAAATTTTTGAACAACAATGACAATTTATTTTCTTTAATTTGCTCTAATCCTTCATCCGCCTTATTTTTAGCTTCACCGCAAGTGTACACGGTGCGATTTATAGAATAGGGTTAGCAAGGTCGAATCCACGAGGACTAATAAATTAATGTACTAAGTAATCTTTGGATTGTAATAGCCTTATTTTTTATCTAGACGATCGAAATTGAGAGGTATTGATTTTATAAACTAAAGCAGAAATTTATCCTAAAAGAAACAAAGCAAAGAGCGATTGAAAGATCAAGTATGAATGAATGGATTCATGGGTTATGGTTTCAATTAATATACCACTTTTATTCTCAGATAAAGCAAACCAAGGTTAAATGTATTCTTCTCTATAGACCAATCACCAAAGTAATTTACCCTCTCTCTCGAGATGTATGTAAAAACGTTGATTGGAATATCTATGCTAGCATCTCTACTCAACATGAGATATCCAACTCCCAAAAGTGCAAAAGATTATAAGGTCTCACAAATATTCACAGACTTCTCAATCATGCAACTATTTGTGTCAAGTACTCAAGATCTAGTATTGAAACTCATCAGTTTGAATTATGAATCAATACATCAAACAAGTTTAAATCAAAGGCCTTTTGATAAAACATGAATTAAAGCAAAGTACTTGAATAGAGGAAGAAAACATTAACTTCAATTATTATTAATCATCAAATAAAAGTGTTTATTAACCTACTCCCAAACTCGGGAATCACCAAGTGTTTAGCCAGACATCGAAGATAAACAATTCTTAGACAAATTATTCATGATCAAAATCTAACTAATTGAAATAACGATAAGATGGAATGAGTGAACTCGGGGACGATGACGATCTCTCGATCTATCTTCAATCCTCGAAGGTGTGGTTGCGGTCTTGATCGATCTCTCGAAGTTTCCGGTGGAAAACTGCTCTTCTCTCTTGTTTCTAGGGTAAAATTAAGCGTGTCCCTGTTTGTGGCCGCCCCAGGTCTATTTGTACTTCGTTTGGGTCGAAACCTAGTTGAAAACGAGTCAAACTCTGTTTTTCCCGCAGAGGAGCACAGGCAGTGCCATATGGCACGCCCAGCCCGTACTGGGTGCCGCACGGGTTGTCAAAAGTCTACAGGAGGCACGAGCCATGCCAAATGGCATGGGCTGCCCGTGCTGGTAGCTGAACTCTGGGTCTTCACTTTTAGGTTGAGCACGGGCCGTGTGCTAGGGAGCACGCCCTGCCCGTGCTCACCTGTAGCAATGCGTACTTGGCTGTTTTCTTCCATTTTTCGCACGGTTCGTCTGACTTCTTCTCGACTCAACTCCAAACATCGTACTTCACATTAAATATTGGTGATTCCAATGCTCCGAATTGTTGCCAAAGTGCTACAATTAACGATAAATTCCTACAAAATGAGCAAAGCGTAATCATTTTCCACAAAACAGGAATATAACCCTATTTATTCATGATATGCATGCATATCAGCATATTCTAGCCAAGATTAAGCCCAAAATACATGCAAAATACGTGTCAATCACCTTCACAAATTAAAGTTAGCTTATTCCAGATTTCTTTTGCAGTTTTGCAACATTTGACTTTGTTGAATATTGCTTTGTACAAAGTCTTGTAGAGTATGTCCTTGGCCACATTGTCCAAGTTGTATCTCCTCCTATCCTCATTAGTCCATTCAGTCCTTGGTTTTTCAACCATGGCTGGTCTTTCCTCTGCAGCTTCTTCTCCTTCAGCTGCAGCAGCTCTTGTTATAGCCGTGTTCACTTTCAATATTTGCAGTGGCCCATCCTCTATTAGAAACCACATTTCATCGTGTAGAGCAGATAGATAAGTCTGCATACGAATTTTCCAATCATCAAATTCTTCCACAGTGAACATAGGAATGCGTGTCAAATTGCTTCCATGATAATAACTTTGCTAAAAGTGAAAGATTTTGAAAATGCAAGTGTTTAAAAAACCTTTTTAAAAAGATAAAGATCTAGTTCAGTAACCAGTGCAGAAGGCTCAATGAACCAACCGCTCTGATACCACTTGTAGGTCCCAAGGGGTGTGAGTAAGGTTTAGAATGAGGGGGTTGAATAAACCTTACCAACTTTTCGATTTTAGTCCTTTTAAAATTATTACAGAGTTAACTCAAACAAATGTGTCCTTGAGGGACAGCTAAGTTGGTTATTCAGCTAAGTTAGCCACTCAACGGACTCGATAGAGTTGTTGATGGAATAACTTGGTTGTTTAACCTGAACTTTAACTTGGTTGTGTTGGTTTTATCAGCGAAAGACTTAACACCCTTTGAATTGTTTTAAGATTGTTTTAACACTTGAATTTAGCACTTGATCATTAATCAGTTGGATAGCAAATATGAGTTTATCAGCAGATATGATGTAAGTATGCAGAAATATAAATGTGCTGAGAAAATAAATGACAGTTAATTTTTATAGAGGTTCGAAGATGGGGTAATTCTTCTAATCCTCTCTTCTCCAACTCCTGAGGAATCCACTATGTAATAGATCTGTTTACAAAGTGGTCAACAGTCTAGAGACAGACTTGGTCACACAGCTGGCTTCTCTTCTGACTTACTTCACAAGGCAGCTTCCTTGCTACTTCAGCTCACTTTCTCAAGCTCTTGGATTTGATCACAAAGCCCTCCAATAACTTGATACTGGTTCGACCTCGAACCTTCCTACAATCCTCCTCGAAAAGTAGACCCCTTTTGATTTTTCAAAAGTTTCCTCTGCAATAGTTTTGAAGTTGTCTTTCCTTCACAGCTTGTGTTGGATCGATTTCCTTCGAATTTCAGGTTTGAGGATTTGCTTGAATATATTTGAGAATATTTCACGTTAATAGCTTGAATAATGCTTGATTTCTCAGGTGTGCAAGGTAACCTTTTTCTCAAAGAATTTCCTCAGCCTTTTATAGTGAACTTTTGAAATTTTGCCCGTTGAAGAGATAGGCTGATTTCAAAAGTCACTTGTGTTTGTTGGCTTGTCTTGTTGCAGTCTTTGATGTTGACATTTCCTCGTATTTAATGTCTCTCAGCATTGCAGCGTTTCTGACACTTGGTTCATTGCTTCCCATTGGTTTGTTCCTTTTGCACACAACTGGAACTAACACTTTATCTCTGACAACTTTAACATGTTACCATTCTGAGTAACATTCTTGACTTTCATCAATGGATCTCATTCAATTGTCTTGACTTGATCATCTTTTATTCCCAATTGACTTGAGCTAGCTTCCAATCCTTGGATGACTCATCCGTCACTTCAACTTGAGACTTGGCTTCTTGAGTTGACTTGATCGACTCTTCACACAAATTATTCACGGTGATACTTCTTCAATCGAGTTCTTGACTTTTCTTCCATGCCATACTCATTGTCTTGCAAATGAGTCTTCTCTTCGATCTTGATCGACTTCTTGTATTTCTAGGCATAGTCCGACTTGACTCACTTTTCCAAAATATCTATTATAATCCAAATTACAAGGAAAATGGGGTGCCAACTTTCTAGTTTAAGTTTTACATGGTATTATCAAAATCTAAAAGATAAATTTCCTAACATGGAATAATGTGAAACAACAACAAAGACCTATGGAATACAAGCCAAAATTGCAAAGACCTAAACCTCAGCAAAGGTCATTTCAAAGGCACAAGAGCTATTATCAGCACACATATGCACCCAAGCACTACACTCAGAAATACCACAACTATCCCAAGAAAGCAATTGCTAAAATACACGCACCGGCATACAGACACAAGAGACAGATGTATGATCCTAAAACCCCCAAGCAATTTGCTAATGTGCACTATGATTATGGCACTGATAGATGACAACCTCTTAGAGTCTGGTCATCTGGCTATAGGTTGGTTGGAAAATCCTATAGCAATAACCCCCAGGACCCAGACAAGTATGGGTACCTAAAAACTGATTTCCTTGATTGCAGGTTCAAGGAACAACTGAGTGCTAAGAAACCTGGTACATTGATAGTGGTTGTTCCAGACATATGACAGGAAACAAGAAAAATCTGTCAAGATTCAAGGATATTAGAGGTGCAAAAGTCATATTTGGAGGTAATGAAGCTCCAAGGGAGATCAAAGGCACCAGATCCATCAAGAAAAATGGATTGGAAATCACATATGTTGCTTATGTTGAAGGCTTCGACTTCAACTTGTTAAGTATCAGCCAACTCTGTGACAAGGGCTACAATGTAGGATTCAACATGGGAATATGCCAGATCAAAGATGATGAATCCAATGAAATAATGATGCAAGGGTCAAGACAACAGAATATGTACGTAGTAGATTGGTCTACTGCTACACCAAGCACGTGTTTGCTAGCAAAGAGCACAGCCGAATCAAGTTGGTTGTGGCATAAGAAGCTGAGTCATCTGAACTTCAAGAAAATCAACAAGCTTGCAAGGAGTCATCTTGTAGAAGGATTGCTCATGAGTTATCAGCAGCAAGAACTCCACAAATGAATGGAGTAGCCGAAAGAAGGAACAAAACTCTCAAGGAAGTTTGCAAGGACAATGTTAGGGGTGGATTGCCTAAGAGATTTTGGGCTGAAGCCATAAATACGGCATGCTATACTCAAAATAGATGCATGATTAACAAGTAATTGACCAAGACTCCCTATGAGATTTGGACAGGGAGAAAGCTAAATATTGGATACTTCAAGATATTTGGATGTAAATGCTTCATCCACAACAATGGCAATGATAATTTGAAGGCATTTGATGCTAAAGCTGATGAAGGTATCTTTTTGGGATACTCAGCTGATAGTAAAGCCTATAGAGTGCTAAACAAGAGGATTATGGTCACAGAAGAGTCTATCCATGTGGATTTTGATGAACCTAATGTGAATGGAGAAGACATTGATGAGTTAGCTGATAAGCTGAATCAACCAACTATGCAGAAGAGTCCTTATGTTGAAGCTGAAGTGAGAGCACTCAACCCTAATAAAGATGAGATAGTTGAATGTCAGAGACAGCTGGAAGGTCTACAGCTGAATGAAGATGAAAGAGTTGTTCAAGACAACTTAGCTGCGAGACGGTTGAATCCAGCAGACTTACTCCAACCTGATGTGAGATGGCTGAGATACCATCCCCCAGAGTTAGTTATTGGAGATGTTAGAGATGGCATAAGAACCAGATCCAGAGCACAACATGAAGCTATGTTCACTTGTTTTATTTCCCAAATATAGCCTAAAGATGTGTCTCAAGCATTGGATGACACACATTTGATTCAAGCCTTGCAAGAAGAGCTGAATCAGTTTGAAAGGAACAAAGTATGGGAATTAGTTCAAAGGCCAACCCACCAAAATGTTATTGGTTCTAAGTGGGTTTTCAGAAACAATATGAATGAGAAAGGATTTGTTGTTAGAAACAAAGCAAGATTGGTAGCTAAAGGGTATTGCTAAGAAGAAGGTATAGATTTTGATGAAACCTTTGCTCTTGTTGCCAGATTGGAAACAATAAGGATGTTTCTTGCTTACGTTGCACACAAGAACTTCATTGTATATCAAATGGATGTGAAGTGTGCATTTTAAATGGACTGTTAGAAGAAGAAGTCTATGTTGAACAACCTCCAGGTTTTGAGCAGAAAACTATTGGAGATAAGGTCTACAAGCTCAAGAAAGCACTATATGGATTGAAACGAGCACCAAGAGCATGGTATGACACATTGTCTCAATTTCTAACTGACAATGGATTCAGCAAAGGCAAGGTTGATAGAACACTCTTCAGGGTTCAAGATGGAGAGAGTATATTGCTTGTTCAAATATATATGGATGATATCATTCTTGGATCCATAAACAAAGAGTTGTGTGACAAGTTCTCAAACCTCATGCAAGGCAAATTTGAGATGAGCATGATGAGAGAGTTGACTTTCTTCCTTGGACTTCAAGTCAAGCAATTGAAGGATTGAACCTTCATAAGCCAAACTAAGTATACCAGAGACTTGATGAAGAAATTTGATATGGAAGAGAAGTCTTCTGTGAAGATTTCTATGAATACATCAGTCAAGATGGACATAGATGCAGATGGGAAAGTTGTTGATCCAACCAGATATAGAGCCCTCATTGGATCATTGCTCTATTTAATAGCAAGCAGACCAGACATCACCTTTGAAGTAGGTGTATGTGCTAGATTTCAATATGCACCAAAAGAGAGCCACATGACTGCAGCTAAAAGAATCCTAAGGTATTTGAAGGGATGCCAGGAAGTCGACTTATGGTATCCAAAGGAAGGAGGAT
Organism: Rehmannia glutinosa; assembly: GCA_016081115.2. Lineage (NCBI taxonomy): Eukaryota > Viridiplantae > Streptophyta > Magnoliopsida > Lamiales > Orobanchaceae > Rehmannia > Rehmannia glutinosa. Next base: position 77,860,010 of record CM071927.1, on the reverse strand, counting down.
TCAAGCTGGTAGGATACTCAGACTCAGACTATGTTGGATATAGAGTTGACAGAAGAGTACTTCAGATACATGTTAAATGCTTGGAAATAGATTGGTTTCTTGGTTCAGCAAGAAACAAAATTCAATAGCTACATCCACAAATCAAGCAGTACATAGGCTGCGGGGCAAACACATGTGCCCAAATCTTATGGATGAGACAGAATTGAGAGATTATGATATTGAAGAAAATGAGATTCCAATTATGTGTGATAACACTAGTGCTATTGCAATCACTTAGAACCCAATATTGCATTCAAGAAAAAAGCACATTGATGTCAGATGTTATTTTATAAGAGATCATGTTGAAAAGAAAGACATCACTTTGGAATACATCTCAACTGATAAGCAGTTAGCTGACATATTCACAAAGCCATTATGTGAATCAAGGTTTGAAGAGCTCAAGAATGAGTTAGGGTTAATTGACTGAGTTAGGATACTCATAAGACTCAATCAGCAGAGATAGAAGATGAGAAAATGGAAACTGAGCAAGTTTCACATTTCAGCCAATTAAAACAGCCCAGTCGGGAAGTCAGCTATATCGAGTCAGCTGATAGCTGGGTGATGATATGTGAAGAGAGAAGCAGAGCTAAGTCACTTTGGAAGAAAGCTGAATATATGAGCTAAGTGACAAAAATGCAGTCGTTTTAATTGAGCGGGAATGTTTTTAAGGATAACGTCCAAGGTAAGTAATTATGATCACAAGACAAAAGCCGCACAAAGAAACCATATGATTGGATATAAATGTTGTTGCATTTAATGTGGGGAATTTAATGCGGTTTTGAAGGTTTAATCTCAACCGTTGATTTTGATCAATTTTTTTTTTCAAAATTCCAAAAGACGTCCTTTCATGTCCCATATATACGAAAATTTACTTTCTCTCTCACGCAAACTTACTCGTCTTCAGCAAGAAAGCATTTTTCTCTCTGCAACCAAGTTCGAAACCCTAGTTCTTCAAGTTCAATTTCTGCATTTTTAATTGGCCAAAACTTCTGAAAATGGCTAGTTGACTTCGCGTTGTTGTCCAAGAAAATCCATTCTGGTGCATCCGTGGACTTTGCTGGAATGATCAAGCAGGGCGTTGATGGTGCCCGGGTGAAGAAGATAGCTGAAAAGCTAGAAAAGTCTGGTCTGGAGGACTTTATATCGATGCAGTTCACGCACTTACCTAGAAGAAGTGGCTATATTTTACGTGAACGCGGAGGTGCACGACGATGAAATCCGTTCATCTGTCCACAGTGAGGCCATTAAAATCATTGCAAAGGACCTTGTTGAGCACTGTTTCCTACCCTGTGAAGGGTTGAAGGACATCGCTGAGAAGGATGTCAACCTGGCTGTAGCTTGGAAGGAAGTTGCAAAGCCGGAGTATGTTGCAAAGGCTATGACTACAGCCAAGAAGGACTTCCTAAAGGAATATTATCACAAGCTGATGGATATAGTGTCCAAGTGCGTGGACATGAAATTTGGGAGATTCAATCAGCTGTCCAAGACTAAGCTGATCTTGATGGCTGCAATCATGCAAGAGAAGAAGGTGAACTGGGCTGAGTTCCTCTTCAGCCGAGTGTGCCAGAATGTGATCAAGCGATCTTACAATGAAGATGGGACCTTTGGATGTTCGTTGGGTTATGGCCTAGTCATTGGCCATTTGATGGAAGTGAAGGGGATAGCATTGCGCCATGGAAAGTCGTTCCATGTGAACAAGAGGATGTTCAAGTTGAGCCTCTCTGGTGCGCAGAAGAAGGCCCATGCAAGAAAGGAAGATACAAATGAGGGGGAATCAGCTCACCCTACTGAAGACATAGCTGAGACCTCTCCAGCTCTCTCTCCAAAGCCAAAATCTAAGAAGAGAGCTGCACCATCTAAGCCGCCGCCCGCCCTGCCCGGCCAAGTCAAAGAAAGCACTCCGCCCCTACGCCCAAAAAACCCAAAGCTCCTGTCCACGTAGCCGATGCTCCTGCCCAAGCCCCTATCCCCGCAGCCGAGACTGAGGAGAAACCAAAAATTTCCTCACCAGTCGTGAAGAAGAAGCGCACTGCCAAGTCAAGGAAGCCAGCTGCTAAGGCTTCTAGTGAAACACAGGCCTTCACCATTGAAGAGTCTACTGGAGTGGAGCCAGAGATTCCGTTGGTTGCCACTAAGAGAAATAGGTTGTTTAAGAAGCATGAATCGGAGAAAATAGCCGAGTCCGGTACTCAGCCGGAGAAGCAGGAGAAGACTGCTGATGCTCAAGAGGAGCAGTCTCCAGAGATAGTAGATGTGCCCGAGAAGACTGTTGATGCTGATCAGCAGAGAACAGAAGACCCAGTTGCGGAGAAGGAAATAGCTAAGATAGCTAAGCCTACAGAAGAACAGGTTGTCTCACCCCCTCAGACAGACGCAGTTGAGTCTGAGGAGAAGCAAGCCCCTCTAACCACCATTCAGGAGACCGGAGAGGAAGATGAAGATGATGATTTAATAATGTACTCTCCAATCTACCCAGACATTCAGCGCAGACTGAGAGAATGGAGGGCATGGAAGCTGGACTATTCAAGGCGGCAATTTGCTTATCCTGAGTTCATTGAGGAGGAAGAAGAGCTTCTTAGATTTCTTGGACATGCATCTGTCCAGTTTGCCCTCAATGAAGAAAGCTGCATGGAAACCCTCCGACTCATCAATGAGGAAGAGAATGAGAAAGTTGAGGGACATATGAGCATATCCATGAGTCCACTGACAGTGAAATAGAGGACATGGAACCTGTTGCTGCAGCAGAGAAGGCCGAGTTAGAGCAGGCCACTCGAGAATAAATATCCATGCATGAGATGAATCTTCAAGAAGGTCCGGAAGAGTCCTCCAAAGTCTCTTCTAGGACTGATCCTTTGGGAGTGGCACAACAGATTGCCTCTGTTATTGTTGAGACCATGTCCCCCGTGCAGTCTGAAGATGGCTCCAAGGGAACTGGCGATGAAGCTGGGAATTTGGGCACCCAAGCCAAGCCTAACCCTGAAGAAGGTTTTGAGACACCTGCCCCTATGGCCGAACACTCAAGGAAAACAACAGTCGTGTCTCAGGAGCAGAGTGACCCCATCATCGTTCACTCAGTTGGTGCGCCACCGAGGGGAAATCGTCTCCACCACAAACGGTCGGAGGATGCTGTGGGAGACCAAACCAAGATGTTTGGAGGCGAAGGAGAGAATATCATTGAGCAGCAGAGTGACATTAACGACGCCCAGATAGTTAAGTTTGTCTCACCGAGATGTCAATCGCTATGCAAAGCATCAAGCTCGTTGTTACGCACTAAGGCAAATGATGGAGATGCCCTGGGGGTTGAGACTCTGGGAAATGAAAGTGCAATCCAAGGAGTTGAGACTTCGAAGGATGCCACCTTTGAAGACCCTAAGACAGCTGAGTCGTCGAAGGGACTGTAAAAGGCCCTACAGCAGTTAAGACTGCTGGGGGTAAAGAAGGCCTACGGGAGGTTGAGACTTTCCTAGGTAAAGAGCAAGGTGAACAGAACATTCCTCAACTTGAAGGAGCTGCTGCAGAAGAGGAGATCAACGCCCTTCATGATTCCCAAGAGCACATAGACACATCATTTTTGGGATCAGAAGATGAAGCCGAGTCCACACACCCTGAAGATTCTTCGATGGACAAGGCTGACGATGTTCTTAAATTTCGGAGCCATGTTAGTAATAAGATGGCTTGCATGAGATTCAATTTTGATGATGAGCCAACTCCTAAGGTCTCATCATCTTCTGATGATGCTGATAAAGCTGAGGACTGTAACTCAACAGACAAACCCTCGAGACCAAGAAGTCATTTAAGACAGTTGAGGCTCAGTCAGCTAAGCAAACACTCTCAACTACTCCAGCTGCAACAATGAGTCGGCCTATGCGGACTACCACACTGCAGCGATGCGACTCCCCTAGCTCAATCGCATGATTCCACAGCTGCACCAATATCTACTGATGACACTGCAACAACTGAGGCACAAAGAGTTGGATCATTGCAAGAACTTCAAGAACAAAACCCCCAAGGTGAAGCTTCGGGGATACCTTTTGTATGCAATGATGTGTTTGAAGATATGTTCCCATTTACTGCTGAATTGCCCGACATGGAGGAAGAATCTGCCAGAGACTAAGAGAAATATATCGTGCAAGAAGAGCCCGTCATTCCTACTAATTTGATTGTGCCAATAGACTATAACTTCGATGCAGTGTGGATGGACGCTGAGTCAAATCCAACATCTGAGTTCCGTGAAGCCTTCAAGAAGATCTGTGAAGAGATTGAGAAGATGGAACGCCACTAGGAATCTCTGGATCTAAGATTGGACAATCAGGATGCTACCCTCACAGCAGATTTGAGAGGGATTATTGTTCTAATAAGGGAATGGGATGCACAACAAACAACCATGCATTCGGAGTAGGTCTGTTACTTCAAGGCCTTATTTGCAAAGATGATTGTATGCAGTGCGGACACTTCTATGTTTCTAGCAGAGAATGAAGGAATGCATGGTAAGGATGGAAACCTCTCACAAGTCAGATATGGATCTACTTAAGCACTATCACCAGACTGAGATCACTCGCCTAGAGCATAGCATGAATGAAAAGTTCAGTCTTTTAATGGCGGAGATGAAATTAGTGACAGCTGAGTCAAAGGCTACTCGGTCTAAGTTTCGAAAAGCTCACTCCGCAGCAGACTCAAAGTAGGATTCTACCATCAGCCGACTGGATTTCCTCCTAAGTGGTTTATTCCCCGGGCTATCCCTTTCATTTGGTGATGATGCCAAAAAGGGAAAAGACGAGGCCCTAAAGGGATTGAAGGAAGAGATAAAGAAAGGAGGTGACAAAGCTGAGGGGGAAGGAAGTTCGAAAAATCTTCCTTTGAAATTGATGTCTGCTGAAACCCCACAACAAGGTGAAGTCACAGCTTCTATTCTCAGCAAGCTACCCCAGAACCTACCCATTGAGAGAGCTGAGTTGGCCATGAAAGATAAAAGTAAGGCCATCGAAGCTGCATTCGAGGAAGTAGCTGAGAAGCAGTCAGCTCACGTTGAAGAAATCATGAAGCAGTATGGGGTCCTCTAGCCGGAAAGGACTATGCGCGATCAAGCCCCCTAAAGACATTACTATGCCTGACGCTGGATCTGAGCCCAGATCTCTAGAGGAGTTCCAAACTCTAGAAGCAGAAGGTTACTTTCAAGGGATGACTCTACCTCAAGCCTAGGACTTATATTGGGAGAAGGGATTGGAATTATGTAATACAACTCATAAGCAGCAGACTTTCAGTACTCACTTAGCTGGAAAGTCAAAGGCTCCAATACAGTATACTTCTAGAGGAATAGGAGCTGAGTCAGGATGGAGAAGACATGGTGGCGGTGGGAGAGGTTCTCAACCACGGCCAAGACCATTGGCTGATTCATCTTGTCAGCTAACTCATCTATGTCTTCTCCATTAATATTGGGTTCATCAAAAACCACATGGATAGACTGTTAGTGACCATAGTCCTCTTGTTCAGCACTCTAAAAGCTTTACTATCAGTTGAGTATCCCTAAAAGATACCTTCATCAGCTTTAGCATCAAAAGCTTTCAAGTTATCCTTGCCATTGTTGTGAATGAAGCACTTACATCCAAGGATATGAAAATATCCAACATTTGGTTTCCTCCTGTCCAAATTTCATAAGGGGTTTTAGACAGCTGCCTATTGATCATACACCTATTCTGAGTGCAACAAGCATTATTAATGGCTTCAGCCTAAAATCTCTTAGGCAATCCAGCTTCAGCTAACATGGTCCAACTTCCTTCAGAGTTATATTCCTTCTTTCAGCCACTCCATTCTGCTGTGGAGTTCTTGCAACTGACAACTCATGAGCAATACCATTTTCTATGCAATACTGAGTTATAATCCCATTGACAAACTCAATTCCTTATCTTTCTAATGGTTTGACTCTTCTCATTTTGAACTCTTCTCATCAGCTGATGAAGCTTCTACAAGGTTTCCTTCTTTTTACACATAAAAATGGTCCATGTGTATCTTGAATAATCATTTATCACCACTAAGGTGTATTTTTTTCCACTAATGTTTGTTGATTCAACAGGACCAAACAATGTGCAACATCCTTGTTGAATAATGACTTGGCTTGTCCTTGAAGGAAGACTTTATTTGCTTTCACATCTGGCATGCATTACAAATGCTCTCATTCTTATACACTGAGTCTGGCAATCCTTCCACAAGATGACTCCTTGCAAGCTTGTTGATTGTCTTGAAATTCAGATGACTCAGCTTCTTGTGCCACAACTAACTTGATTCGGCGGTGCTCTTTGCTAGCAGACATGTGCTTGGTGTAGCAGTTGACCAATCCATTACATACATGTTTTTTTGCATTGAACCTTGTAGCACAATTTCATTTGATTCAACATCTTTGATTTGACAAATTCACATGTTGAATCCAACATTATAGCCCTTGTCACGGAGTTGGGTGATGCTCAGCAAATTGAAATTAAGCTCTTCAACATAGGATAAATTTGTGATCTCTAGTCCATTCTTCTTTATGGATCATGTGCCTTTGATCTCCCCTGGAGCTTCATTTCCTCCGAATATGACTTTTGCACATTTTATTTCCTTCAACTTTGAAAGATTTTTCTTGTTGCATGTCATATGTCTGGAACAGCCATTATCCATGTATCAGGTTCATTGGCACTCAGTTGCTCCTTGAAGCTGCAATCAAGGAAATTAGTTTTTAGGTACTCATACTTGCTTGGGTCTTGAGGGGTTAACACTATAAGGTGATCCAACCAACCTATAGCCAAAAGGTCTGACTCTAAGAGGTTGCCACCTATCAGGTCCATAGTCATAATGAACATTTGCAAATTGCTTAGGGCTTTAGGCTCATACAACTATCTCTTTTGTCTGTATGCCTGTGTATGAGCTTGTGCATTTGCTTTCTTGGGATAGTATTGAATCTTTTGTGCATATTGGGCTTTGTGCTTGGGTGCATTTGTGTGCTGATAATAATTCATTTGCCTTGGGAATGACCTATTTTGAGTTTGAGGTCTTTGCCACTTGGGCTTGTATTCCCTATATCTTTGTTGATATCTCATTTGATTGCTCCAATCAGCTTGGCTGGGATAATTTCTACCATTTTCATCATATGATTTTCTCTGTTGAACCCTCTGGCCTTTTGGTAGCTCTGTTTAGACTTTACAAAGTATTTTCTATTTGGAGTTTGCTAATGGACTCTTCTGAGTTTTGTTTCAGCTGTCCTTTCAGCATACTCTATTGGCTTTTTACCTTTACCTTTGTATCCAAGGCCAGCATGATTGTGATTATGTTTGTGAATAGGTGCAGATGCAACATATGGTGCTTTGGATTTTTGGACTGTCTCATTACTTGAGGATCCTTTCTCCATTACCACTCTTGGAGTTTGGGCTTGTACAAAGGAATTAAATCCAATACCTGTCTTGTCTCCTATTTCCTTTTGAATTATTATAATTTCATCAAATGATTTATATTCCTTAGTGAATGATGCAATCATATTTTTCAAATCTTTTTCCCTTTTTTCAATTGCAGCTAAGTCTGCTTGAATCATAGCTATTCCAGCCTTCACCTCAGTGTTCTCAACAGCTATGTGACTTAGAGTACTCAGCTCCTTAGTCAGCTGTGAGTTTTGGCTTTGAGCTCGCTATTTTCTTCATTCAAAAGTGTGTGTAAGGTTTTTATGTGCTCAAAGTCTTTCATCATTTTGCCAATAGAATCATAAAGATCTATGAGTGATGAAGTATTTATGTCACTATCACTATCATCAGAATCAGAATGAGATGAGTCAGAATGTACCTCATCTTCTTGATCTTTGGAATCTTATTCTTTGACCGTGAGGCATATCATAGCCTCTTCTTCTGTGTCAGAGGAGTAGTCAGCTTTACTGTTGTCCGATTCAACTGGTTCTTTACACTTGGTTGTGTCAGCAGTGTCAGTAACCAACATAGCATTCTTATTTTTCTATCTTCTTTCTCTGAAGACCTTTCTTTCCTCTTTATTTCTATATTTGTTGAATGGTGGATAGGGATAGTCAGTAGCAAAATGTCCTGGTTGTATACAATTCTAACACAGGTTTTCAGCTCTCTGATACTCAATCCTTTGATGATCAGCTCTTTTTGGTGGTCTGTCCTCCCTTGCATTGGAAGGTGCTGAGTGTCTCTTAGATGATTTACCCTTATTCCTTTTGCAGTTCTTATTGAAGAACTTGTTGAACCTTTTTAGCATAAGGGCAATTTCTTCCTGGTCAACGGCTTCTTTGGATTCAACTCTCTTAGACTCACCAGCCATGAGTGCAAATTTGTCTTGGGTGCACAAATGCTCTTCTTACTACTTTCTTCTGAGCTCAAATTCATACGCTTTAAGGTCTGAGAACAGCTCATGGTTGGATGTTCTTGTAAGGTCCATTGAGTGTCTCAAAGCCATCACTTTCATTTCCTACTCAGCTGGGAGAGACCTTAGAATTTTCATACACGTTTCTTTTTGTGTATATTCTCTTCCTAGAGCTGAGAGCTCATTGGTTATCTCTATGAATCTGGCATTCAGCTGGTCCAAACTTTTACCTGTAAGCATTTTGAAACTTTCAATTTTTTGTATAGCAACAGTCAATTTGTTTTCTTTAATTTGATCAGACCCTTCACAAATTAAAGTTAGTTTTTCCCATATTTCTTTAGTTGTTCTACTCGATTTGATTTTGTTGAACATGGCTTTATCAAGAGTTTTACAAAATATCCTTGGCAACATTGTCCAAGTTATATCTCTTTCTATCCTTAGTATTCCACTCACATCACGGCTTTTCCACCATAGCAGGTCTACGTACCGCAGCAGCAGCAGCACGTGTGCTTCATGCCACAGAGGAGTCAATGCCTTCTCCTTCCTCGGTACATCGCTGACCTCGGGAGCAGGAGCCTTAACAGTTGTGTTCACCTTCATTATTTGTAGTTGTCCATCCTCAATGACGAACCACATTTCATCATGTAAGGCTGAAAGTTGAGCCTGCATACATATTTTCCAATCATCAAATTCTTCAACAGTAAACATTGGAATGCGAGTTAGATTTGCTTCCGTGATAATAACTTTGCTTAAGATAAAAGCTTTAAAAATTGCAAATGTTGTTCTTTTGAAAAAGAATGAGATCTAGTTCAGTAACCAGTGCGGAAGGCTCAATGAACCAACCGTTCTGATGCCACTTGTAGGTCCCAAGGTGTGATAAGTGAAGTCTCGAGGGGGGGTTAAATAGACTTTACCAACTTTTTGTTTCTAGTCCTTTTAGAATTTCAGAGTTGACTCAAGTCAGCTAAGTCCTTGCTGGACAGCTAAGTTTACTTGCACAGCATTCAACAGACTCGACTAAGCTGTTGATAGTATAACTCAGCTGATTTTCAGTTAACACTTTAAAAATACAGTTGACTTGGTTTTTAACAGCGGAAGACTATCACTATTGTTTTGAATATGTTTTGCAACATTTGTTTAAGCTAGGTTATTATCAGTTGACTTAGCAAATTAACAATCAGCAATTATAAAGATAAGCAAGAAAGTAAGTATGTTGAAAGTAAAAAGACACAAGCAATTTATAGTGGTTTGATGATGGGGTAATTCCTCTAATCCACTCTTCTCCAACCCCTAGAGGATTCCACTAGTGTAACTTGACTTGGTTATAAAATGGATACAGTCCGAGACAGCTTTGATCTCACAACAAGATGCTCTTGGGACTCAGCTTCTTCACAAGACGGTTGCCTGCTCACTTGACTCCTTCAAACCTTTGGATCTATTCACATAGCCCTCAAATAGGTTCAAAGCCTCTGGTTCAATGTGGAACTTTACTACAACTCCTTCAACCTTGGAGAGTAGACCCCTTGTGCTTGAAACGAGTTTTTGCTCTTCAACAAATGAAGTTGTCTTTCCTTTACTGAGTGTGTTGGATCGATTTCCTTCGAGTTTAGGCTTGAGGATAAAATTTGAATGCTTGAGAGATATTGCTTTGCTTTGAAGGATTTCACTTGAGTGTCTCAATTTGCATAAGTCACTTAGGTAACTTTCTCTCTGTGTACTCCTCAGCCTTTTATAGTGGTGGTTCGGAAATGTATCCATTAAAGAGATAGATACATTTTCAAACTCCACTTTGTAGGTTGTTGGCTTGTCTTGTCTTGCAGCATTAATGTAGACTGTACCTTGAGTTTAATGCCCTGCAGCCTTTCCTTAACCTCTACAGGTTTTCAGGTACATCTCATTGGTTCCTTACTTTTTGCACTCTTTTGGCAAAACAACTTTAATGTAGGCAGTCTGACACATGCCTATTTCCAGCAAAACCTTGATTTTGCTTGACAACATATCTCTTTTAGGTTTCTATGATCCTGTCTGCTACATATCCCCTTTGACAGTCAACTCCAATGATTTTGGAATGACTTTGTTGTCACTTGACTGAGACTTCTCTGCACTTCACTCAGCTGCCACACAGTTGGGTCTTCTCTTTGATCTTCAGTAGAGTCCTGTAATCTTCAACTTGGCTGCTTCCACTCATCTTACATAGTCATATCTATTACAAGTTGATTTACAGTTGAATTGGGGTGCCAACTTCCTAATCTAAGTTTTACATAGCATCATCAAAATCTATTACATAGTCATATCTATTGTTGGGAAATTTATTTTATAGATTTTGATGAATGTCATGTAAAACTTAACTAGGAAGTTGGGACCATATTTTCCTTATACTTTACATTGTAATAGATAGGGCTTGAAAAGCTGAGTCAAGTCAGCTACGCCTGGAAATACAAGAAGTCAACTGAAGACTGAAGTGAAAACTCCGCTGCGAGATAGCTGAGTATGGCTATGAAGGGAAGTCAAGAACTCGACTAAGGTGTATCAGCTGTGAAGCAGCTGTGTGAAGAGTCAGTCAAGTCAAGAAGCCAAGTCTCAAGTTGAAGTGACATATGAGTCATCCAATGATTGGAGCAGACTCAAGTCACCTAGGGAAAAAGCGTGACCAAGAGGAGTTAATCGAGATAAATCATTGCCTTTAAGTCAAGAACTTTACTTAATATAGTAATACCTCCATGCTGCCAGGTCTTAAAGTGCTCATCCCAGAAGCGTGCAAAAGGAATAAACCAATGGGAAACACTACACCTCGTGTCAGAACCTGAAAAGCTGCAAACTCATTTAATACAAGGAAGGGTCTACATCTCAATATTGAGGACCAAGAAAAGGCAAGCCAACGAACACAAGTGACTTTTAAAATCAGCCTATCTCTTTAACGGGAAGATGTTCGAAAGTTCACTATAAAAGGCTGAGGAAATTAATTGAGAAAAGGTTACCTGAACCACGAACAACCAAGTAATATTTAAGCTATTAACCTGCAATATCCTCAAGTATATTCAAGCAAATCCTCAAGCCTGAAACTCGAAGGAAATCAATCCAACACAAGCTGTGAAGGAAAGACAACTTCAAACTGTTGAAGAGGAAACTTTTGAAGAATCAAAAGGGGTCTACTTTCCAAGGAGGATTGTAGGAAGGTTCAAGGTCGAACCAGTATCAAGTTATTGGGGGGCTTCGTGATCAAATCCAAGAGCTTGAGAAAGTGAGTCAAGTAGCAAGCGCACCCCTGAAAGAAGCCGAGTCGGACGAGAAGCCACTTGTGTGACCAAGGTGTCGTTTGTCTCTAGACCGTTGACCACTTTGTAAACAGATATTTTACATAGTGGATTCCTCCAGAGTTGGAGAAGAGAGGATTAGAAGAATTACCCCATCTTCGAACCTCTATAAAAATCAACTGTGTCATTTATTTTTCAGCACATTTACTTCTCTGCATACTTACATTATATCTGTTGATAAACTTATTTGCTATCCAACTAATCAATAACCAAGTGCTAAAATCAAATGTTAAAACAAGTTTAAAATAATTCAAAGGGTGTTAAGTCTTCCACTGATAAAACCAACACAGCCAAGTTAAAGTTCAGGTTAAACAGCTTGAGTTATTCTATCAACAGCTCTATCGATTCTGTTGAGTGGCTAACTCTACTGAATAACCAACTTAGTTGTCCCTCAAGGACACAGCTATTTGAGTTAACTCTGTAATTTTCTTAAAAGGACTAAAATCAAAAAGTTGGTAAGGTTTATTCAATCCCCCTTCTAAACCTTACTCACACCCCTTGGGACCTACAAGTGGTATCAGAGCGGTTGGTTCATTGAGCCTTCCACACTGGTTACTGAACTAGATCTTTATCTTTTCAAAAGGTTTTAAACACTTGCATTTTCAAAATCTTTCACTCTTAGCAAGAGTTATTATCATGGAAGCAAATTTGACATGCATCCTTATGTTCACTGTTGAGGAATTTGATGACTGGAAAATTCGTATGCAGGCTCATATGTCTGCTCTACACGATGAAATGTGGCTTGTAATAGAGGATGGGCCGCTGCAAATATTAAAAGTGAGCACGGCTGTAAGAAGAGCAGCTGCAGCTGAAGGAGAAGAAGTTGTTGTTGAAGAAAGACCAGCCATGGTTGAAAAACCAAGGACTGAGTGGACAAATGATGATAGAAAAAGATGCAACTTGGACAATGTGGCCAAGGACATACTCTACAAGACTTTGGACAAAGCAATGTTCAATAAAGTCAAATCCTGCAAAACAGCAAAAGAAATCTGGAATAAAATAACTTTAATTTGCGAAGGATCAGAGCAAATTAAAGAAAATAAATTATCTGTTGTTGTTCAAAGATTTGAAAAATTTAAAATGTTTGCAGGAGAATCTATGGATCAGCTGGATGCAAGATTCCCTGAAATAACAAATGAGCTTTTAGCTCTTGGGAAGGAATACACACAGAAGGAAATGTGTATAAAGATCTTAAGGAGCCTGCCAGCTGAATGGGAAATGAAGACTATGGCTCTGAGACATTCAATGGACCTCTCAAAAACATCCAACCATGAGCTATTCTCATACCTCAAAGCCTATGAGTTTGAGCTGAGAATAAAGGATCAAGAGGAGACAGTTGTACCCAAGACAGCTGCACTGATAGTCAAGGATGGGAAGAGAGTTGAACCAAAGGAAGCCATAGAACAGGAGGAGATTGCCCTAATGGTTAAAAGATTCAACAAGTTCTTCAATAAGAACTATAAAAGAAACAATGGTGAAACCTCCAGGAGACATTCAAGACTCCTAAGTCAGGAAGATAGGCCACCCAAGAGCACTGAGCATCAAAGGGTTGAACACCAAATGTTGCACCCACATTCATCCCAAAGCACAATCACAAACAAACTGGGAATAACAAACAGAGGACAGCTGAGAAGAAATCCAGCAGGGTTCCTCAGCAAACTCCAAATAGAAACTACTCTGTGAAGAACAAACAGAGCTACCAAAAAGCCCAAAAGTTTCATCAGAGAAACACAAATGTTGGGAATGGTAGAAACTATCCAAGCTAAGCTGATTGGAACAATGTGAAATATCAGCAAAGACCAATGGAATACAAGCCTAAATGGCAAAGACCTAAACCTCAGCAAAGGTCATTCCAAAGGGAAAAGAGCTATTATCAGCACACATATGCACCCAGGCACTATACTCAGAAATATCACAAATATCCCAAGAAAGCAATTGCTAAAACACACACACAGGCATACAGACAAAAGAGACAGTTGTATGAACCTAAAACCCCCAAGTCATTTGGCTATAGTTTGGTTGGATCATCTTATAGCACTAACCCCACAGGACCCAGGCAAGTATGGGTACCTAAAACCTAATTGTAAGTCCAAGCGGCTACGATAATCTAGAGGGGGTGAATAGATTATCTCCATCTTTTCGATTTTACCCTCTTTTTCGAACAAAACAAGTCAAGACAATAGAGAAGGTGCGGAATGTAAACAACACACGTCGATTTATAGAGGTTCAACCAAACTAGGGCCTAATCCTCTACCACCCCAGTATATCCGGGATGGATTTCAAAAAGAAAAAGAATTTTATTAATTACCAAAATTAATACAACTTCAACTTACAACACCTTGAAGAGCACCACACTCTTCTTCAACACCACCTTTAGAGATTACCACAATCTCCCTTTGAAGATTACCACAATCTTCCTTCAACGGCACCTTTGAAGATCACCACAATCTTCAATCTTGAAGAATACCAAATTCTTCAAACACCTTAAGAGCACCACTCTTGAAACACCTATCACCTAGATCACCCAAGTGTATTCTTTCCACAAGAATACTCACAAGGATGTCTTGTGTTGAATGATGACCAAAAATCAAGATTACAACTCAATAATGAATAATACAATTTGAGTGCAAGTGTAATCAAGAAATGAAAGCCTAGACCTCAAGATGTGAAAGTGATAAGCTAGGCAAAATTACAACAAGAATAATAACTATGAAGAACAAGTGTTTGCTTGGAATGTATCTTGTTGTGTTGTATATCAATTGTTGTTTTGGTTGCTCCAAAACTTCCTCTATTTATAGGAGATGATTGATCAAACATAGGCTCCTCTTGGGGATTGAAAATCTACAGAAAAATACAATTAAAATCAAGAATATAGCTGTTAGAAATCAATCCCACAATTTAAGGAAAGTTTGTCTGCTGTCAAACGGTCAGAAATTTGCTATCAAACTTGAGGGCGACCGGTCGCACAGAAATATAGTTTGAAATGACCATACCTTAAATTAACACGGGGTGACCGGTCGACATAGGGTTCGACCGGTCGTCACCCTCTTTAGCCGGTCGCACAACATGAAAAAAACAATGCAAGAGTTCTGTTTCAAAAGGGAATGCCCAGTCTGCGGTCGGCCGACAGATGATCGACCAATTTCCGATGCCACGGCCGACACCACAGTCGACTGGTCGACATGGCCTTTTTTAAATCTGTCTCATTTTTTTGTTCCAAAATACATTTTCAGGTACGGGTTGCCCTATAGGGCGACAGGTTGACCTCGAGACAGAAATGTTGTCCAATTTTTGTCAAAAATAAACCTCAAGAAATACTCCGAAAATTTAGTAAAAACATTTTAAACCGATCGGGAGTATTTAGACAATATTTAGGAACCTTGTTTTGAAGTAGAAACTTATAAACATAAAATCATTAAAAGTGTAGTCCAATTTTATCTAAAATAAAACTTGAAGAAATACTCTGAATAAATAGTAAAAATATTTTAAATCATTTAGGAGTATTTGGACAACAATTAAAAACATTGTTTTGGTGTAAAAATAAAATCATCAAAATTAAGATAAAAACATGTATCAAACAATCTCCCCCTTTTTGATGATTACAAACCAAAATAATTTTTAGAAATATTAGGAGGACAATTTTAAAAACGATTTTCCGGTAAAAACATCTAACCATTTAGAAGCGACTAACATTTCCAAAATACAAGCAACCAAATAAGGGAGTGAATATATTCAAGAATAAGCACAAGCTCCCCCTATCAACAAGCACATCAAGAGTAACGTTCAAATAATCAACCATAAGCTAAAAACTTAGCTTTTACATATTGTACTTAAGTACAAGAGCTTATAAGCTCCCCCAGTCAACAAAACACCATTAGACAAGTATATAAGTTCATCATACACCAATTTGACTAAGTATAGTCCACAAATTATGGCTTTAAGAAGCCGTAGCTTATAGCTTTTATATCAAGCTTTTATTAGCTTATTTGAGCTAACGAGCCAATTTCTGTTTCCCCCCCTTGGAATCATCAAAAAGAATGTTAGGATGATAAAAACATCATACAAGTATAACAAAGTGCGTCAAAGATATGATTTATCAATCATTGAAAAAATTAGGCTTAGAATCCGAAAAATGGGAGAAATGTATCATGAAAAATCTATAAGCTCGTTTTGTTTACCAAGACATGATCTCAATAAGTATTTAAGACATTTTGAAAGCAAGAGATTCATGTAGAAGTTGAAATTTTCATTGAAACATTTAATCGAACACTTGGCGGGCGTCAAAAATAGAAGAATGTGTATATAGCCCTTGTAAAAGATATTAAGCCAAGCTATTCATACCATCACCAAAAGCAAATATTTCAACATATATCCAACAAATAAGAGGCCCAACAAAGTAAATTCTCAAGGGGTTCGACCCAATTGAGATAATTTTAGCCAAAAAGACAAGGCATTACGAATGCCATCAAGCAAAATTTTAAATAACCATCAAGTAGCTCACATCATCAAGCAATGCATATAAGACATTACAAATGTCCCAAATATCCATCTAAACAAAATGATCAAGGCATCACAAAAGCATTTAAGCAAAAATTAAAAGAAGCACTTTTACCATCAAGTACTTCATACCAATTATCAAACAATGCCAAATAGAGTATTTTTACCATCAAATACTCTAATAATACCATAATCAAGATCAACCAAAAAGCCACTTTCATACTTGCTATTTTATCCCTTCAACAAACAACAAGCAAATGTCATTAGAATACGAGAGTTATACAAATTAAGTTCATTACAAGAAAATGAAATGACATAAGAAGAAAAGCAAGAAAAGTGATAGGCTCATCATTCTTCATCGGAAGAAAAACATGTGTTGGGGATGAGTTCTTTAATGAACTTCTTCAATTTGCCGATTGATTTTTGCATTTTTGAGGTCTTTTGCTCCAAAGCCTCATATTTAGCCTCATGATATGCTCTAAGTTCATCAAATTCGGCTTGAGTGTAACTTCTAGATGGTTGAGCACCGGTATTATCCTCCGGATTGCTTGCCCCATCACCCGCCGCCATTCTTTCGACCCCGGCGTCATCAAAGAAGTCATTTGGATTTTCGGATGTAGAACCTTGCCCTCTTACTTTGGACATTTTAGTTGGGCGGATATCCATATTATTTCGCATGTGGACCATTTGAGAGATGTTGTCAATGTCAAAATCATTTTGAAACACCTCCGAATTACATTCCGAAGAAGGTAGCCCCGATTGGATAAGAAGTTTGCAAATCCAGTTGCCCATGACAAACTTCTTATTTCCTTGTGTGATAGACTCGATCAAGCATTGAATAAGTATTGCGCCAAAATTAAGCGATTCCCTTCTAGCAATCTTATAAGTCAAAAAGTAATCTATATTGCTAGGCATTTTGCCCGCTTTACCACAGATACAGTAGGCGACAATAACCGAAATAATCCTGTGCTCAAGAGTCATGGCCAATAACGAATATTTTGGCCAAACGCTCAAATAGGTCTTAACCTCTTCCATAGAAACACTCAACATATCATCATTCCAAATTGCACAAGCAAAATAATCCCAACCACCTTCTCGCACATGTAAAAGCCGACAAATGTCATTAGGAGTCCACCTAAAATGACGACCCCTTACAAACGAATTCAACGCAAGTGGCTTCCTTTGAGCATCCTATTCAACCCACATATTTTCATAAAAATGTAGGATCACATCATCATCATATAAAACATAAGGGTGCTCCCATAAGTACATCCACCCTTGCTCTTCAAAAAATCCTCTAATAGTAGGATACTCATTTGAAAATGAATTAAATCGACAAATTTTCGTACGAGCTATCGATTTCGTACCCATGTTCAAATTTTCATAGTACCACTCCGCATATTTGTTGATAAAATCTAAAACATTATTAGAGCGAGGAGCTTGAGGAATAAGAGATTTCTTACTTTTTGCCCAACGGCAATTTTTGAATGAAATCATCCCGCGGAGTTCGGCAATTTGAGGATTGGAGAGTACCGGGTTTTGAATATCATCATGTTCTTGAGCTACATTCCTTTGGGTAGATCGAATGTCCTGCTGTTCGGCTTCTTCTTGCCGATTTCTTGAAGAACCCTCTCCGCCCTTTCTTCGCTTGGAAGTGGGATTTTGACCGGTGGAATTTCTTGGTGGAGCCATAGAAGTGAAATACTTGCAAAATTAAGTATTTTAGAAACAAGAATTACAAGTTTTGATGAAGAAATGAAAATTTTATGAAAAAGGGGAAAAATTCGTTGTTGAACGAGGGTTTGGAATTTGTGTGTTCTGTTTGAGAAATGAAGACAGACACGTTTTAAGCCAAAAAATAAGCCTGGGCGACCGGTCGACGTGCAGGGCGACCGGTCGGCCCTGCCTCGACCGTCCCAGTGCAATTTTCCAAACACCAGAATTTTCCAAAATTCGATTTTTCACCCCAAAAGTTTTAAAACTTTGCAAAAAGATAATTATGGACTAAATCCAACAAATATGAGTTTCGAGAAAACATATTGTAGGTCCCAAGGGGTGTAAGTGTAAGGTTTAGAAGGGGGGGTTGAATAAACCTTACCAAATTTTCGATTTAGTCTTTTTAAATCTCTGAGTTCTACAATTTGTGTCCTTGATGGACGATCGAATTAGTCACTCAAGTAGAGTTAATCTCTTATGATTTCAAATTTGAGCATTAATGGAGTAACTCAAATTGTTGGCTATAATTTGACTCAACCGTGGTTTTGTTTTTCATTGGAAGACTTAACACCCTTACGTTTGATTAAGCAAGATTTTAGAGCTTGATTTAGTACTTATAAATTATCAAATGGATAGCAAATTTATCGTGAGATATAAGCGATTAAAAGTGCGGGAATTTAAATCTTTGAAATGTAAATGACACAATAAAATTTTTATAGAGGTTCAAGATGGGGTAATTCTTCTACTCCTCTCTTCTCCAACTCTGGAGGAATCCACTGGTAATGATCGGTTTACAAAGTGGTAATGTATCCGATACAAGTCTTGATCACAACAACCGACTTGATCCTTTGGGACTCGATCCGAGACGCCTTGATCACTCACCGGCTTCTCGTGCGACTCGGCTTCTTCACAGGCAGTGCCTTGCTACTACTGACTCACTTGCTCAAGCACTTTGGATTTGATCACGAAGCCCTCCAAAAGCTTAAGACTTGGTTCACCTTGAACCTTTCTACAATCCTTCCCGGAATGTAGACCCCTTGTTTTCGATATTTTCCTCTTCAATCGATTGAAGTTCTCTTTCCTTCACGGTAAGTGTTGGATTGATGCACTTGAAATGTAGGCTTGAGGATTGAGAATGTTTCATTTTTGATAAGCTTGTATATCTCACGTGTGTGTCATTCATCATCCTTCTCAAACAAACTCCTCGGCCTTTTATAGTGAACTTTCAAAAATTTGCCCGTTGAAGAGATAGGCTCATTTTTGAAAGTCACTTTGCGATCGTTGGCTTGCGCTTCTTGGAATTGCCATTTCCTCGTATGAATTGTTTTATCACCTTTTGAGTTCGACACGGTGTAGTGCTTCCCATTGGTTCATTTCTTTTGCACGCTTCGGGGTGAGCACTCCAAGAAAGGTGGTATGGAGATATTACTTGTTTAAGTAAATCTCTTGATTTTTGTGCAACGGTTCTTTTCTGATTATCTCGACTTGACCGCATTTCCTTGCTTTCCCGGGTGACTTAGAGTCGACTTCCAATCATGGATGACTCTTCCACTTGACTTGAGACTTGGCTTCTCTTGAGTTGACTTGACCGATGTTCCACTCACCAGCATCTCACCGCTTCTTGATCGAGTTCTGTCTGCTCTTCTTTGCCGTGCTCACTTTGTCTCTCGTGAGTTTTCCTTCAAGTCTTGATTGTCTTCTTGCATGTTAGGGCGTAGGCGACTTAACTCGGCTTGGCGACTCTAATTGTTACAATACATTTCTGACAAGAATTGGGGTGCCAACTTTCTATTCTAAGTTTTACATGGCATTCATCAAAATCTAAACAATAAAATTCCTAACACATATATACGAGAAAAAACGAGATTTTACGAGTAGTACCCTTTGAGAAAAATCACAAAGTCATTTAGTGGCACTAAAGGGGATGAGATGAAATTGTTTTGAAAGATAAGTGCATAAACAATACAAGAGCAAAATATCGAGTTCTAAGAATAATACGAGTGAACATACCTCGATGGTTTAAGAATCTCTTAGAAGAAGTAATAGACAATAGCCAATGAATAGGAGATACATATATTCTACACAATCTTTTAAACAAATTTTGCACAAGACATAATAGCACAAGTGTACGTCAAGCAATAAGAGATATCACAATAAAATGCTTATGCTATAGAAATCCATAAGAGTTTAAAAACAATATGTAAGGTCTTATTTTCAAAGGACTTTAAAAACATAAATATATATAGAAGACCTTAATTTTGAAATTTTAAGAACTCATTTTGCAATTTATAAATAAAAACATGCATACTAAATTAAAATGCGTATGTAAGTATGGAGATCTGATTTACCAATTACGCCATTTCCATGGGTTGTGTCGTTCCCATTGTTGATGATATCTTCCCCTTTGAAGATCATCTTGTTGATGATGGCTTCTCCAATTGCTCCATCTCCAAGGATTATATCCTTCCCTTTGTTGATAATATTTCCTTCTTGGAAATTCATTTTGGTGGTGTCTTCTTCTTTGATCAAATGAAATGGTCATTTGATGTCTCTTTGGCGGTATGAATTTTTTTCGATTATTATTTCGCCGGGTACCTAATATAACATTGTTTTGTGGTACCCTCAAGTGCTTGGGTCCTTTGGGATTAGTCTTGAGACTTTTAGGTCTCCAAAAATAATTAGAGCTATTTCTAGCCCGACAATTATTTACCGTATGACCCTTTTTACCACAATAGAAGCATGTAGTAGTTCTAGAAGTGTAATAACCAACATGCTTAGAGACTTGACTATTTTTCATATGATTAACAACCTTAGGCTTATGGTCAAGTCTTTGTTTCAATTTATCACAACTATGAATATTAACAATATCGGTCATTTTATCGGTACTCAAGTTGGATTTTGATAAATCCTTTTTCATGCAATTAATATCCTCAACAAGAGTACTATTTTCTTTTTCAAGGTTTCTAACCTTATCAAGTGTGGTGGTGTGAGCACATGATAGTGATTCATGGGAAGTAAATAAACTATCCTTATCATTTTTCAAAACACATTGAATTCCTTTTTCAATTTTTGTACTCAACAAGTAAACTTTGGAATTCATTTTGAAGATCATCAAAATCATTTTGCAAATCACTATAATCATTTTGTATAACAATATCATAGGAAGTAGAGGGTTTAAGATATACCTCGTTTTCTTCTTTGATGCCCATAAAACATTGTTCAACTACTTCATAGTTGGATGTTGTAAAAGGCTTGTTCCTTAGATTTGACCTTGTATCCCTTAGAAAGTAGATGCTTTTGAGTTGGTCCTATCATTTTCATATACTTCATGAATGGCTTCTAATTTTTGCCAAACTTCATGAGCTGATCGAATTTCTACGATAAGATCATATTCAAAATAGGTAAGTGAACAATATAAAATATTGAGAGCTTTACCATTTAAGGAGATGATTTTCTTTTCTTCATCATTGAGCTCCTTGAGAGCTTTGGAGGTGTATGGTGTGTCTTTCATTGGAATGGATTCTCCATTGATGACGATGTTCCAAATATCGAACCCGCAACTTTGTAAATAGCATTCCATTCTTTCTTCCCAAAATGCAAATTTTTTGGAATCGAATAGTGGTGGCTTGGTGGTGGAGGCGCTGGTAAGGTAGACTTCGTTCGTAGCCGATGATCGTTCCTCTTTACTCGCGATGTGGAACGAGCTTGCCAAAGAGTTTGGCTTTGATACCACTTGTAAGTCCAAGCGGCTACGATAATCTAGAGGGGGGGTGAATAGATTATCTCCATCGTTTCGATTTTACCCTCTTTTTCGAACAAAACAAGTCAAGACAATAGAGAAGGTGCGGAATGTAAACACCACACGTCGATTTATAGAGGTTCAACCCACCTAGGGCCTAATCCTCTACCACCCCAATATATCTGGGATGGATTTCAAAAAGAAAAAGAATTTTATTAATTACCAAAATTAATACAACTTCAACTTACAACACCTTGAAGAGCACCACACTCTTCTTCAACACCACCTTTGGAGATTACCACAATCTTCCTTCAACGGCACCTTTGAAGATCACCACAATCTTCAATCTTGAAGAATACCAAATTCTTCAAACACCTTAAGAGCACCACACTCTTGAAACACCTATCACCTAGATCACCCAAGTGTATTCTTTCCACAAGAATACTCACAAGGATGTCTTGTGTTGAATGATGACCAAAAATCAAGATTACAACTCAATAATGAATAATACAATTTGAGTGCAAGTGTAATCAAGAAATGAAAGCCTAGACCTCAAGATGTGAAAGTGATAAGCTAGGCAAAATTACAACAAGAATAATAACTATGAAGCTTCTTCCTCCACTGCTGCTTTTTCTTTTTCCTCTACCTGGGGCGTATCTTTGACGAGTCTTCTTCTTTCGGTGAGTGCCCAGTGGAGTGACCAATGAGGATCGCGGTTGTCTCATTGCTGTCGACTTCTTCACATAATGTGAGACCCTTTTCCCAAGATCAGTCCCAAGCTTGAGCCATGGACATATTTGCAAAGTATCCCTCGGTTCGAGCGTTTTGAATTCATCGATCAACGTGGCTCGTCCCGACATCCGAGATGGCATAGGTGTCTCTGTCAACCGGAATGCCTCCATGTTCTTTCAAGATGTTCATCACCCTGGCATCCATTCTTCCTTCCACTTCCTTCATCCCCGCTTCAATTGATTTTCTCTTCTCGGCCATAGATACAAAGAGTGTTGGAGTGGCGAGTCACCGGAGTTTCTTTGCTTATAATGTCACCGTGATGAGGACCTTGTTGGGGTTTGTGCACGATCATCAATGTCACATCTGTTGATCCTTCCCCCTCAACATGTTTTCCTTTCTTACATTTCAAGACTTCCTCACCGATTTTCCGACTCACCGCTCCTTTCTTTCGGCTTGATTTTGCTTTGCTTTAAGGTATTCCTCTTCCCCCTTTTGGCATCATCAAAGGATAGAGGAACCCCAGGGAACATGTTGGCAAGCATGAAGTCGAGTCTTGATGGTTGAGTTAACGTTAAGTCTGCTGCGTTGTATGCGGCAAAGACGAATTCAGATCTAGTAGCGTTGGATTCTGCACAATCAGCTTCATCTCGGCCCATGAGAAGGCTGAATTTTCTTGTCATGTGTTCTTCCAAACGCTAGATCATGTGTATGTTGTTCACGCAGCGGCTTGATCTCGGCGGTGTGAGCTTCATGCATATGCTCAATGTGCTCTCTCGACTTTGTCTTTGCATCGATTTTTCGACTCTCCACACCAGCAGCTTATTGAACAATTGTCCAAGTATCTCACCTGTTCCACACGCATTGTTTGCTTTCTTTGTTGCCACCATTCCCTTATCCGAATCTGTTATGCCTCTTAAATCACTTTGTAAGGGTGGCATCTCTGTTGTCCAATCGCATGTCCAAAGAGGCTGATGCCTCTCCATCCTTTCAATCTCAAAGAAAGAGTGCCTTGAACACTTCTCGAGCTTTAGCTGATTCTTCGGTGATGGCCATACAAAGATCGAAGTCATAATTCGCTGGAACAATGGTGTCTGTTGGAAGAACAGGAGTCGGTTTGTAATAGCGTGCTTGTTCGTTTTCGATTCTTCGTGGAGTTCTGTATCTCCGGTGAGAAAGGGAAAGATTCTACAAAAGAATCATCACCGCCAACCGGATCTGTTCGATGATGAGCGGTGCGCGTGAAGTTATTTTGGGAATCGATCCTACCGCAGGCAGAGGAGCCTGTGCGGTGAGTCATTGTTCGATTGGGTTACATTGTGGAGTAGACCTGGCCGAGCCTCAGTTTGTCTTAACAGCTTCGTTGGTCTCACCGATTTCTCCATTTCGATGGCGGTCCTCGGCCTTATCGAGCGTCATCGGACGATGATGAGATTTCCATAGGTGGCTCATCATCAAAATTAAAGGTTTGACGAGTAGTCTTGGGATCGGACTTGCTCGTGCTTGGAACATCCGCACTGAGTCTTTTGGATTTGTCATGGGGATGACTCGAACTTTCTTCTTCTTCGCCTTCCGATCCCGGAAAAGTGACATCGGGGTTGTCCTGGGAATCATGAAGTGCGCTGATCTCCTTCTCGGATGGGTCGATGATACCAGAGGGATGTTCTCTTACTTCACCGGTTTACCCCGGAAGTCTCAACCTCCCATGGGCCTTCATTTCCTCCAAAGAATCTCTCTTCACTGCGAGGCCTTGCTCCTCCCTTTCGACAATGTCACTGTCTTAGGGTCTTCTACAATGGCATCCATTGGAGTCTCAACCCCATGGATTGCACTTTCTTCGCCCAGTGTTAACTCCCGGGCTGTTCCTTCCTCGTGCCTCGATTGCATCGGCGGCGTCATTAGCCTTCAGAGCGATTGGCACCTCGGTGAGACAGTCTCAATCGCGAGCCGTTGATGGCAACTTGCTCATTCTTCTTGCGTTTGAATTGTCCCTACTCCGCCTCCCGCATTCTTTGTGGAGTCATCTGCAAAGATCCTCCGACCTTGCCGCAGCTGCGGTGGAGGAGTTTCCCCCTCACCGGTGCGCTCCACCGTGAGTGACTTGGAATGGGGTCACTCGTCTCCAAACTCCCGCTGTTTCGATTGATTGTTCAGCCGTTGGGGCGGTGGTAGCACACCTTCAATAGGGGTTGGCTCGACCGGGGTCCCCACTATCCCGGTTTCATCGCCGATTTCCTTATTGCCTTCTTCGAGTGAGTGGGGAAGTGGTAGCAAGAACAACAACGCCGCTATTTCTTTGAACCACTCCCATTGGATCGATTTCACCGTGATCCGGAGGACTCTCCTGTCCCTCCATTAATCTTTGCTCGTGAAGGATTCTTGATTCGTGCAATGCTTGCTTTGCATTTGCAACTCTTCTCGGGCGCGGACATTCTCCAGTTCCTCGTCACTATCGGAGAAGACATCAAGGAGAGGATGTGTGTGTTTCGTGGTGCGGAGATAGGGCGGTCTTGCCTTCTCTCGTCTTCGGCTTCTTGACTTGCTTTTCTCTCTCCTTGTCCTTGTATATCTGCAGAATGTGTCTATGCGATTGTCTTCATCCGTAGCCGGGAGCACAAAGAGTTAATCGAGGAAATTTAGCGATTCCTCTTCTTCTTCTATGAATTCAGCCGTTGAACTGCTCCCTTGACTTGCTCGGCTTCCATTTTCTCCACTCACGCAGACGATTTTGGATGTCCGGGTAAGGTGGAGAGAGGATCATTACATCACTATTTGCTTGGGCTGGTTCTTCTTGTGCTTCACCTTGTGTGAGCTACGAGATGTGTCTTCGGGTTGCCTCTGCTGATCACCTTCAAAGCAGACTTGGGCCATTTCATCAATTACATCCGGAGACTCTACTTCTCCAATAGTCTCCTGTATATGTGCTAGGCCGAGTAATCGACTCACTGGTTTCTTCTGTTCGGACCTTGACGAGTCTTCTTCGTCTCTCTGGTTTGTACCAGGGGGAATTTCTCGTTCGGCGGCGGTGTCCTCCGAGTCTTGGGGCGGTGGGGCGTGCGGTGTTTGTTTCGAGGAGGAGCCGGCCGTCTTGGTTTGTCGATTCTCCTCTTTTTGACGATCGGAGAAGGAATTTGTGAGTCCTTCTCGACCGCTCTTTGCCAGTAGGGCGGGGGACATGGGCTGCTGGGGGTAGGTGACTCTGCTGCGGGCGGGAGCATGTTTGGTTTTCTTTCTTTGCAGGGCGTGATCTTCTTGGCATTGCGCAGGGCGACTTTCTTCTTAGGCCGGAGAGGAAGCAACATGTGTCTTGAGTCACCGATTCCCCTCACAGCTGTGTCGGCTCTTGGCGTGAGCTCGCTTCGAGCACCGGAGAGATTAGCTCGAACATCCTCTTGTTAACATGGAAAGCCTTCCCATGTCTAAGAGGACTCCTTTCACCTCCAATAGCCGGCCAATCACCGTGCCATATCCTAGGGATCCTCCAAATGACCCATCTTCTTTGAAAGACTTGTTCCCACGTTAAAGCGAGTCTGCTTTAGATAAACTCAGCCCTTTATCTTCTTTTCCTCGATGATTGCGGCCATCACAATCGCTTTGCCTTTGTGATTGGTCAAAGTCGCCAAATTTGATGTTGATACACTTGGCAACTATGTCCAACAATTTGTGATAATCCTCCTTCAAAGATCTCTTGTTTCTTTGTGTATATTATTTTGTCGAAACGCCGGACTTGGCTATCTCTTTCCATCGTCGGCCAAGTTTACATCAGCCTCTTTAATCTCGGATGCTCCTTCCTGGCACCTGTAGTGAGCAATATTCACCAAATCCTTGGCGGTGATAGTCACCGCTTCCGTGTGAGCAGATGACTTGATTCCCTCATCGTGAATCTCGGCATTCACATAGAATTGTCGCGACCTCCTCCACGTAGGTCATCGGATATTCTAGTGTTAGAAAGCGGTTTTAGCCCAGGCGTTTCCAACTTCTCGGCGATTTTCTTTACCAGGGTGTCGTCGGACCCTGCTTCACCGATTCCGTCGAAATCCACCATCGAACCGGTGTGGATTTGCTTTCCCAACTTGGTAAAGTCATAAGTTGGTGCCATTTCTCGGAATTATTTCAAGGAAAAACTCGAAAATGATTTTCGGGTTGATAGGGTTTCGAGTATTTTGCCTTTGCTTTTGAGAGAATGAGATGAACAGTTTTAGAAGTGTGAGAGAGAAAAGCGGACGAAAATGGTTTAAATATGGTTTATGAAAGGGCGTGCGACGGTTTTGAATTGTGATCGAAATCAACGGCTTGGATTTCGCACGCATATTGAGCGATTCATGTCTCGTATTTAATGCGGCGGCATTTATATCCAATCATAGGCTTGGTGTGCGGCTTTATGTCTCAGTACACATCATCATTATCTTTGGCGTGTTTCTTAAAACATTCCCGCTAAGTCAAAACGCATTGCGTTTTTGTCACTTTGCTCATAAGTTATTCAGCTTATCTCTTAGTTGATTTAACTCGCTTCTCACATTTCTCTTAGTGACTCACCTATCACCGACTTGGTATAGTGACTTTCCGATCACGGTGATTCTTGGTGATTTTTGTTTTCGACTTTTTTTCACCTTCTTTCTGTTCCATTTCTTTTCTTTGATTCTTCTGTGTCTCATCTTAGCTCAATTAGCCCCAACTCATGTTTGAGTTCTTCAAATCTTGACTCACATAATGGTTTTGTGAAGATGTCGGCCTATTGTTTATCGGTTGAGATATATTCGAGGATGATGTCCTTCTTTTCAACATGGTCTCTTATGAAGTGATATCGACATCAATATGTTTTGTTCTTGAGTGCAACACGGGATTATGAGTGATTGCAATTGCACTTGTGTTATCACACATGATTGGAATTTCTTTTTCTTCAACTTCATAATCTCTCACATTCTTTGTCTCATCCATAGGACTTGGGCACAACAAATGCCCCAGCCTATGTATTCTCGCCTTTGTAGAGGTGGCTATTGAGTTTTGCTTCTTGCTAAACCAGGAAATTAGTCTGTTTCTAGCATTTGACATGTGCACGAAGTACTCTTCCTGTCCACTCGCATCCAAAGATAGTCGTAGTCCGAATAGCCAATTAGCTTGAATCCACCTTCCTTTGGATACCATAGGCCTACTTCTTGCTTCCTTTCAAGTATCTCAATATTCTCTTAGGCTATTTTGTCATATGGCTCTCTTTTGGAGCAGATTGAAATCTTGCACATACACCTATAGCAAAAGTGATGTCCGGCTTTGCTAGGCCGTGTGAGATAGAGCAATGATCCAATAAGTGCTCTCAGATCTTGTTTGATCTACTGAGGCTTGCCATCCGCATCCATGTCCATTTTGATGATGTGTTCATTGGTATTTTTACGAAGACTTCTCCTCCATACCAAACTTCTTCATTAAATCTCTCGGTGTATTTTGTTTGACTTATGAAGGTTCCATCCTTCACTGTTTCACTTGGAGTCCAGGAAGAATGTCGACTCTCCTATCATGCTCATTTCAAATTTACTTTGCATGAGGTTTGAAAATTTTTCACATAGCTCTTTGTTAGTGGATCCAAAAATGATGTCATCCACATATATTTGAACAAGCGGATACTCTTCTTGTCTTGAATTAAAGAAAAGTGTTCTATCTACTTTTCCTTTAGTGAATCCATTTTCGATTAGGAATTGTGACGGTATCATACCATGCTCAGGTGCCTGTTTCAATCCGCATGGGCTTTCTTGAGTTTGTATACCTTGTCTCCAAGAGTCTTCCTCTCAAATCCTGGAGGTTGTTCAACATACACTTCTTCTTCCAATAAGCCATTTAGGAATGCACTTTTTACATCCATTTGATATACAATGAAGTTCTTGTGAGCTGCATAGGCAAGAAACATCCTTATAGCTTCCAATCTTGCTACAGGAGCAAATGTTTCATCAAAATCTATCCCTTCTTCTTGGCAATATCCTTTGGCCACTAGTCTTGCTTTGTTTCTTACCACGTAGACCTTCCTCGTTCATCTTATTTACGAACACCCATTTGGTTCCAATGACATTTTGATGTATGGGTCTTTGCACTAGTTCCCATACTTTATTTCTCTCAAATTGATTCAGCTCTTCTTGCATGGCTTGAATCCAATGTGTGTCATCCAGTGCTTGTGACACATCTTTTGGCTCTATTTGCGAGATGAAGCATGTGAACATTGCTTCTTGTTGAGTTTTGGATCTTGTCTTGACACCTTCTCTTATATTTCCAATGACAAGTTACTCGTGGATGGTCTCTCGGCCATCTTACATCAGGTTGGAGTGAGTTAGTGGTTCGATCGACTTGCGGTACGTGTTCTTTGTGGTCGACTCTCTCGTAATCACTTAGTGCAAATTTTCCAAAGTTTTTTGAGATTCACCATCTCATCTTCTTTCCTCGAATTGATAATTCCGGCAAACTTGACTTGACAAGGGACTCTTCGTATGGTTGGATGTTTTGACTTATCGGTGACTCTTCAATGTCTTCTCCATTTATGTTTAGCTCATCAAATACCACATGAATGGATTCTTCTGCGACCATAGTCCTTTTGTTGAGTATTACAGTAGGCTTTGCTTTCACCGAGTATCCTAAAAGATACCTTCATCGACTTTAGCATCAAAAGCCTTTAGATTGTCTTTGCCATTATTGTGGATGAAGCATTTACATCCAAATATTCTGAAATATGCAACACTTGGTTTTCTTCCAGTCCGGATCTCATAGGAGTCTTTGTCACCGTTGTCTATTTATCATACATCTTTTGAGTGTAGCAAGTCGTGTTGATTGCTTGACCCCAAAATCTTTTTGGTAACTCCGTCTTGACTAACATGGTCCTTTTTTCTTTTGAGGTTCTATTTCTTCTTTCTCGCAACTCCATTCTCATGGAGTTCTTGTCAGCGATAGTTCATGACCAATACCATTCTCAATACAATATCGAGTTATTATTCCATTGACAAACTCGGTTCCTGCTGATCTTATTTTGATAATGGTTTGACTCTTCTCGTTTTGAATCCTCTTCATCACCGTTTTAGTTTTTGTAGAGTTTCTTTCTTCTTACACATGAAAATTGTCCATGTATATCTTGAGTAGTCATCTACTACCACCAAGGTGTATTTCTTTCCACTTATCTTTGGCCGGTTCCACTTTGGGCCAAATAGATCCATATGAAGCAGTGCAATATTCTTGTTGAGGATGGGCATGTCTTTTCTTTAAATGACGACTTGATTTGTTTTCCCTTCGACATGCGTCACATATACTCTCCTTCTTGTATCTCGAGTCCGAAGTCCTTCCACAAGATGACTTCTTGCAAGTTTGTTGATCGTTTTGAAATTCGGATGACTCGGCTTTTTTGTGCCACGGCCAACTTGATTCAAATTTGTGCTCTTTGCAAGTAGACAGGACAGTCTTTGGGTGTTGCGATTGACCAATCCACTACATACATATTTTTCTGTCTACATCCTTGCGGACACCACTTCATTTGATTCATATCTTTGATTTGGCATATGTCCATGTTGAATCCAACATTGTAGCCCTTGTCACAAAGTTGGTGATGCTTAGTAGATTGAAGTTTAGTCCTTCAACATATGCAACATCCGTGATTTCTAATCCATTCCTCTTGATGGATCCAATGTCTTTTATTTCACCTGAGCTTCATTTCCTCCAAATATGACTTTTGCTCCTTTAACTTCCTTGAATTTTGACAGATTTCTTTTATTTCTGTCATATGTCCGGAATGACCACTATCCATGTACCAGGTTCCTTGGCACTCACTTCTCCTTGAACCCGCAATCAAGGAAATTAAGTTTTAGGTACCCATGCTTGTGCAGGTCCCGAGGGGTTAAATTATAAGATGATCCAACCAACCTATAGCCAAATGATTTGACTCTAAGAGGTTGCCATCTATCGATGCCATAATCATAATTAATCCTGGCAAATTGCTTGGGGATTCTAGGTTCATACAAATTGTCTCTTTTGTCTGTATGCCGCATATGTGTTTTAGCAATTTCCTTCCTTGGATAGTTGTGGTGTTTTTGAGTGTAGTGCCTAGGTGCATATGTGTGTTGATGAAAGCTCTTATACTTTTGGAATGGCCTTTCTTGAGTTCTAGGCCTTTGCCATTTGGGCTTGTATTCCATAAGTCTAGGCGATAGTTCACATTATTCCAATCACTTGGCTTGGATATTTTCTACCATTCCCATTATATGTATTTCTTTTATGGATTTTCCTGGGTTTTTGGTAGCTCTGCTTTTTCTTTACTGAGTATTTTCTGTTTGGAGTTTCTTTGAGGACTCGGTGAATCTCTTCTCAATCGTCCTTTCAAGACTCTCAACTGGTTGTTTTCCTTTTCCTTTGTAACCAAGGCCGTTTGCTTATTATTGTGCTTTGGAGCGAATGTGTGTGCAACATTTATAGTTTTGGATTTTTCGGACTCTTCATGACTTGAAGATCCTTTTTCCAAAATTATTCTTGAGGTTTGACATAGCATAGAGGAATTAAATCCTAAGCTGTCTTGTCTCCACATTCTCTTTGACTCATAATAAGATCATCCAATGATTTAGATGCCTTGGTGAATGAGACAATAACATTCTTGAGGTCATTCTCCCTCTTTTCTATAGCGAGCAATTTCTGCTTTATTAATTTAGCATTTTCAGCCTTTTAAACTTTTATTCTCATCGGCTATTTGACTTAGAGTACTCGGCTCCTTAGTCGACTTTGAGTTTTGACTTTTGAGTAAATGTTTTCCTCATTCAATAGTGTGTGTGAGGTTTTAATGTGCTCAAAATCTTTCATCATTTTGCCTAATGAATCATAAAGATCGGTGGGTGATGAAGTGTGTGTGTCACGATCACTATCACTAGTGTACGAGTTTGTTGAGTTAGATTGTACCTCATCTTCTTGATCTTGTTCTTTGGCCATCAAGCGGATCGGGGCTTCTTCTTGAGTCACTTGAGTAGTCGACTTCACTACTCTCTTCCCCGAGTCACCGTCTCTCTTGACTTGGCTTTCTCGGCGATCTCTGTAGCCATCATTGCCTTTTTCTTTTCTTGTCTTCTTTCTCTCAAGACCTTTCTTTCTTCTTCATCATCTCTGTTTCTTGCCGACTACGAGATATGAGCAATCAATGGCATAGTGACCTGGTTGTCTGCCCCAACATAGATATTCAGCCTTTTGATCGCTCTTTCCATTCTTGAGTTGTCGGCCCTTTGATATTCAACTTTTTGATGATCTGTTCTCTTGGTTGGCTTTCTTCCCTTGATTTTGAGGAGCCGAGTGTCTTCCGGAAGATTCACCCTTTCCTCTCTTGTAGTTCTTATTAAAGAACTTGTTGAATCTTTTAACCATCGGGGCTATTTCTTCCGGGTCAATGACTTCTTTGACCTCGGCTCTCTTCCCATCTTTAACAATTAGAGCGGTGTTTTTTGGTACAACTTTGTCTCTTCCTGGTCTTTTCTTCTCGGCTCAAACTCATAGGCTTTGAGGTCCGAGAATAACTCATGGTTGGATGTCTTTGATAGGTCCATGGAATGTCTCGATGCCATGACCTTCATTTCCCATTCAAATTGGAAGACTTTTTAGGATTTTCATACACATTTCTTCTCGTGTATATTCCTTTCCAAGTGCGTATAGCTCATTTGTGATTTACGTGAACCGAGCATCCAGCTTGATCCAGGTTTTCTCCCGAGATCATTTTGAAGTTCTCAAATTTTTGTACTGACCACCGATAGTTTGTTTTCTTTGATTTGCTCACGAGCCTTCACAAATCAATGTCGACTTGTCCCATTTCCTTAGCCGTTTTGCAAGATTTGACTTTATTGAACATGGCTTTGTCCAAGGTTTTGTACAGGATGTCCTTGGCTACATTGTCCAGGTTGTACCTTTTTCTGTCATCATTTGTCCACTCGATTCTTGGTTTTCAACCATGACTGTCCGAGAGCAACATCTTCTTCTCCTTCACCTCTTAAATGCAGTATGTTCACCTTTAATATTTGCAGAGGCCCATCTTCTATCACTATCCACATCTCATCATGTAATCTTTGATAGATGAGCCTGCATACGAATTTTCAATCATCAAATTCTTCAATAGTGAACATAGGAATGCCTGTTAGATTTGCTTCCATGATAATAACTTTTAATGATAGAAAAGAGTTTTGAAAGTTTAAGTACTAAAACAGGACTTTGAATAGTTTGGAGATCTAGTTCAAGAACTGGTCTGCGGAGGGTTCAATGAACCAACCGCTCGATACCACTTGTAGGTCCCAAGGGGTGTAAGTGTAAGGTTTAGAAGGGGGTTGAATAAACCTTACCAAATTTTCGATTTAGTCTTTTTAAATCTCTGAGTTCTACACACTATGTCCTTGATGGATGATCGAATTAGTCACTCAAGAGTTAATCTCTTAACATTTCAAATGAAATACATTAATGGAGTAACTCACCGGTGTTGGCTATAATTTGACTCAACTGTGGTTTTGTTTTCAGCGGAAGACTTAACACCCTTACGTTTGATTAAGCAAGATTTTAGAGCTTGATTTAGTACTTATAAATTATCAAATGGATAGCAAATTTATCAAGAGATATAAGCGATTAAAAGTGCGAGAATTTAAATGCTTGAAATGTAAATGACACAATAAAATTTTTATAGAGGTTCGAAGATGGGGTAATTCTTCTACTCCTCTCTTCTCCAACTCCTGGAGGAATCCACTAGGTAATGATCGGTTTACAAAGTGGTAACAGTCCGGATACAAGTCTTGATCACAATAAAAATGACTTGATCCTTTGGGACTCGATCTGAGACGCCTTGATCACTCACCGGCTTCTCGTGACGACTGCGGCTTCTTCTTCAGGGCATTTGCCTTGCTACTACATGACTCACTTGCTCAAGCACTTTGGATTTGATCACGAAGCCCTCCAAAAGCTTAAGACTTGGTTCACCTTGAACCTTTCTACAATCCTTCCCGGAATGTAGACCCTTGTTTTCGTATTTTCCTCTTCAACTGATTGAAGTTCTCTTTCCTTCACGAGGTAAGTGTTGGATTGATGCACTTCAAATGTAGGCTTGAGGATTGAGAATGTTTTGATTTTTGATAAGCTTGTATATCTCACGTGTGTGTCATTCATCATCCTTCTCAAACAAACTCCTCAGCCTTTTATAGTGAACTTTCAAAAATTTGCCCGTTGAAGAGATAGGCTCATTTTTGAAAGTCACTTTGCGATCGTTGGCTTGCGTTCTTGGAATTGCCATTTCCTCGTATGAATTGTTTTATCACCTTTTCGAGTTCGACACGGTGTAGTGCTTCCCATTGGTTCATTCCTTTTGCACGCTTCCGGGGACTGAGCACTCCAAGAAAGGTGGTATGGAGATATTACTTGTTTAAGTAAATCTCTTGATTTACGTACAACGGTTCTTTTTCTGATTATCTCGACTTGACCGCATTTCCTTGCTTTCCCCCAGGTGACTTAGAGTCACTTCCAATCATGGATGACTCTTCTCACTTGACTTGAGACTTGGCTTCTCTTGAGTTGACTTGACTGATGTTCCACTCACCGTGCATCTCACCGCTTCTTGATCGAGTTCTGTCTGCTCTTCTTTGCCGTACTCACTGTCTCTCGTGATTTTCCTTCAAGTCTTGATTGTCTTCTTGCATGTTAGGGCGTGGTGACTTAACTCGGCTTGGCCACTCTAATTGTTACAATACATTTTACAGCAAGAATTGGGGTGCCAACTTTCTATTCTAAGTTTTACATGGCATTCATCAAAATCTAAACAATAAAATTCCTAACACATATATACGAGAAAACCGAGATTTTACGAGTAGTACCCTTTTGAGAAAAATCACAAAGTCATTTAGTGGCACTAAAGGGGATGAGATGAAATTGTTTTGAAAGATAAGTGCATAAACAATACAAGAGCAAAATATCGAGTTCTAAGAATAATACGAGTGAACATACCTCGATGGTTTAAGAATCTCTTAGAAGAAGTAATAGACAATAGCCAATGAATAGGAGATACATATATTCTACACAATCTTTTAAACAAATTTTGCACAAGACATAATAGCACAAGTGTACGTCAAGCAATAAGAGATATCACAATAAAATGCTTATGCTATAGAAATCCATAAGAGTTTAAAAACAATATGTAAGGTCTTATTTTCAAAGGACTTTAAAAACATAAATATATATAGAAGACCTTAATTTTGAAATTTTAAGAACTCATTTTGCAATTTATAAATAAAAACATGCATACTAAATTAAAATGCGTATGTAAGTATGGAGATACAGTTTACCAATTACGCCATTTCCATGGGTTGTGTCGTTCCCATTGTTGATGATATCTTCCCCTTTGAAGATCATCTTGTTGATGATGGCTTCTCCAATTGCTCCATCTCCAAGGATTATATCCTTCCCTTTGTTGATAATATTTCCTTCTTGGAAATTCATTTTGGTGGTGTCTTCTTCTTTGATCAAATGAAATGGTCATTTGATGTCTCTTTGCCGGTATGAATTTTCTTCGATTATTATTTCGCCGGGTACCTAATATAACATTGTTTTGTGGTACCCTCAAGTGCTTGGGTCCTTTGGGATTAGTCTTGAGACTTTTAGGTCTCCAAAAATAATTAGAGCTATTTCTAGCCCGACAATTATTTACCGTATGACCCTTTTTACCACAATAGAAGCATGTAGTAGTTCTAGAAGTGTAATAACCAACATGCTTAGAGACTTGACTATTTTTCATATGATTAACAACCTTAGGCTTATGGTCAAGTCTTTGTTTCAATTTATCACAACTATGAATATTAACAATATCGGTCATTTTATCGGTACTCAAGTTGGATTTTGATAAATCCTTTTTCATGCAATTAATATCCTCAACAAGAGTACTATTTTCTTTTTCAAGGTTTCTAACCTTATCAAGTGTGGTGGTGTGAGCACATGATAGTGATTCATGGGAAGTAAATAAACTATCCTTATCATTTTTCAAAACACTGAATTCCTTTTTCAATTTTTTGTACTCAACAAGTAAACTTTGGAATTCATTTTGAAGATCATCAAAATCATTTTGCAAATCACTATAATCATTTTGTATAACAATATCATAGGAAGTAGAGGGTTTAAGATATACCTCGTTTTCTTCTTTGATGCCCATAAAACATTGTTCAACTACTTCATAGTTGGATGTTGTAAAAGGCTTGTTCCTTAGATTTGACCTTGTATCCCTTAGAGAAGTAGATGCTTTTGAGTTGGTCCTATCATTTTCATATACTTCATGAATGGCTTCTAATTTTTGCCAAACTTCATGAGCTGATCGAATTTCTACGATAAGATCATATTCAAAATAGGTAAGTGAACAATATAAAATATTGAGAGCTTTACCATTTAAGGAGATGATTTTCTTTTCTTCATCATTGAGCTCCTTGAGAGCTTTGGAGGTGTATGGTGTGTCTTTCATTGGAATGGATTCTCCATTGATGACGATGTTCCAAATATCGAACCCGCAACTTTGTAAATAGCATTCCATTCTTTCTTCCCAAAATGCAAATTTTTGGAATCGAATAGTGGTGGCTTGGTGGTGGAGGCGCTAAGGTAGACTTCGTTCGTAGCGATGATCGTTCCTCTTTACTCGCGATGTGGAACGAGCTTGCCAAAGAGTTTGGCTTTGATACCACTTGTAAGTCCAAGCGGCTACGATAATCTAGAGGGGGGGTGAATAGATTATCTCCATCTTTTTGATTTTACCCTCTTTTTCGAACAAAACAAGTCAAGACAATAGAGAAGGTGCGGAATGTAAACACCACACGTCGATTTATAGAGGTTCAACCCACCTAGGGCCTAATCCTCTACCACCCCAATATATCCTGGATGGATTTCAAAAGAAAAAGAATTTTATTAATTACCAAAATTAATACAACTTCAACTTACAACACCTTGAAGAGCACCACACTCTTCTTCAACACCACCTTTGGAGATTACCACAATCTTCCTTCAACGGCACCTTTGAAGATCACCACAATCTTCAATCTTGAAGAATACCAAATTCTTCAAACACCTTAAGAGCACCACACTCTTGAAACACCTATCACCTAGATCACCCAAGTGTATTCTTTCCACAAGAATACTCACAAGGATGTCTTGTGTTGAATGATGACCAAAAATCAAGATTACAACTCAATAATGAATAATACAATTTGAGTGCAAGTGTAATCAAGAAATGAAAGCCTAGACCTCAAGATGTGAAAGTGATAAGCTAGGCAAAATTACAACAAGAATAATAACTATGAAGAACAAGTGTTTGCTTGGAATGTATCTTGTTGTGTTGTATATCAATTGTTGTTTTGGTTGCTCCAAAACTTCCTCTATTTATAGGAGATGATTAATCA
Source organism: Rehmannia glutinosa (assembly GCA_016081115.2). Lineage (NCBI taxonomy): Eukaryota > Viridiplantae > Streptophyta > Magnoliopsida > Lamiales > Orobanchaceae > Rehmannia > Rehmannia glutinosa. The sequence goes on along the minus strand of CM071927.1, from coordinate 77,823,237 downwards.
AACATAGGCTCCTCTTGGGGATTGAAAATCTACAGAAAAATACAATTAAAATCAATAATATAGCTGTTAGAAATCAATCCCACAATTTAAGGAACGTTTGTCTGCTGTCAAACGGTCAGAAATTTGCTATCAAACTTGAGGGCGACCGGTCGCACAGAAATAGAGTTTGAAATGAACATACCATAAATTAACACGGGGCTACCGATCGACATAGGGTTCGACCGGTCGTCACCCTCTTTAGCCAGTCGCACAACATGAAAAAAACAATGCAGGAGTTCTGTTTCAAAAAGGAATGCCCAGTGCAGGTCGACAGGGATGTCGACCGGTCGACGCCACCGGTCGACACCCTGGTCGACCTGGCCATTTTTAAATCCATCTCATTTTTTTGTTCCAAAATACATCTTCAGGTACGGGTTGCCCTATAGGGCGACCGGTTGACCTCGAGATAGAAATGTTGTCCAATTTTTGTCGAAAATAAACCTCAAGAAATACTCCGAATATTTAGTAAAAACATTTTAAACCGATCGGGAGTATTTAGATAACATTTAGGAACCTTGTTTTGAAGTAGAAACTTATAAACATAAAATCATTAAAAGTGTTGTCCAATTTTATCTAAAATAAAACTTGAAGAAATACTCCGAATAAATAGTAAAAATATTTTAAATCATTTAGGAGTATTTGGACAACAATTAAAAACATTGTTTTGGTGTAAAAATAAAATTATCAAAATTAAGATAAAAACATGTATTAAACATTAATTTCCTTGATTGCAGGTTCAAGAAACAGTTGAGTGCCGAGGGACCTGGTACATGGATAGTGGTTGTTCCATACACATGACAGGGAACAAGAAAAATCTATCAAGATTCAAGGAGATTAGAGATGCAAAAGTCATATTTGGAGGAAATCAAGCTCCAGGGGAAATCAAAGCTTAGGATCTATCAAGAAGACTGGATTGGAAATCACAGATATTACTTATGTTGAAGGCCTCAACTTCAACCTGTTAAGCATCAGCCAACTCTGTGACAAGGGCTACAATGTTGGATTCAATATGGGAGTGTGTCAGATCAAAAATGTTGAATTAAATGAAATAGTGCTGCAAGGATCAAGACAGAAGAATATGTATGTGGTAGATTGGTCCACTACCACACCAAGCACTTGTTTGTTAGCAAAGAGTACAGCCGAATCAAGTTGGTTATGGAACAAGAAGTTGAGTCATCTGAATTTCAAGACAATCAACAAGCTTGCAAGGAGTCATCCTGTGGAAGGATTGCCAGACTTAGTGTACAAGAAGGAAAGTGTATGTGATGCATGCCAGATGGGAAAACAAATAAAATCTTCATTTAAGGATAAGCCAAGTCCTTCTTCAACAAGGATATTACATCTTTGCATATGGATCTATTTGGTCGATTGAACCAAATGAAAGATAAGTGGAAAGAAATACACCCCGATGGTAGTGGATGATTATTCAAGATATACATGGACAATCTTCATGCGCAAAAAGAAGGAAACTTTGCAGAAGTTATCTCAGCTGATGAAAAGAGTTCAAAATGAAAAAAGCCAAACCATTATAAAGATATAGAGGAACTGAGTTTGTCAATAGGATAATAACTCAGTATTATGTTGAAAATGGTATTTCTCATGAGTTATCAGCAGCAAGAACTCCACAGCAGAATGGAGTAGCTGAAAGAAGGAACAGAACTCTTAAGGAAGTTGCAAGGACCATGTTAGCTAAAGCTGGAATGCCTAAGAGATTTTGGGTTGAAGCCATCAATACAGCATGATATACTCAAAATAGATGCATGATAAACAGGCAATTAACCAAGACTCCCTATGAGATCTGGACAGGGAGAAAACCAAATGTTGGGTACTTCAAGATATTTGGATGTAAATGCTTCATCCACAACAATGGCAAACATAATTTGAAGGCTTTTGATGCTAAAGCCGATGAAGGTATCTTTTTGGGATACTCAGCTGAGAGCAAAGCCTATAGAGTGCTGAACAAGAAGACTATGGTCACAGAAGAGTCTATCCATGTGGTTTTTGATGAACCTAATGTGAATGGAGAAGACATTGAAGAGTTAGCTGACAAGTTGAATCAGCCAACTATGCAGAAGAGTCCCTATGTTGAAGCTGAAGTAAGAGCAATCAACCAGGATGAAGATGAGATAGTTGAATCTCAAAGACAGCTGGAAAGTCTATAGTTGAATGACGATGAAAGAGTTGTTCAAGACAACAGAGCTGCGAGATGGCTGAATCCAGCTGACTTGCTCCAACCTGATGTGAGATGGCTGAGAGACCATCCATCGGAGTTAGTCATTGGAGATGTCAGAGATGGCATAAGAACCAGATCCAGAGCACAACATGAAGTTATGTTCACTTGTTTTATTTCCCAGATAGCGCCTAAAGATGTGTCTCAAGCATTCGATGACATGCATTGGATTCAGACCATGCAAGAAGAGCTGAATCAGTTTCAAAGAAATAAAGTATGGGTATTAGTGCAAAGTCCAACCCATCAAAATGTTATTGGCACAAAATGGGTTTTCAGAAACAAGATGAATGAGAAAGGATCTGTTGGAAGAAACAAAGCAAGATTGGTAGACAAAGGGTATTGCCAAGAAAAGGGTTTTTGATGAAACCTTTGCTCCTGTTGCGAGATTGGAAGCAATAAGGATGTTTCTTGCTTATGATGCACATAAGAACTTCACTGTGTATCAAATGGATGTGAAAAGTGCATTTCTAAATGGACTGTTAGAGAAAGAAGTCTATGTTGAACAATCTCCAGGTTTTGAGCAGAAAACTATTGGAGATAAGGTCTACAAGCTCAAGAAAGCATTGTATGGATTGAAACAAGCACCAAGAGCATGGTATGATACATTATCTCATTTTCTAACTGACAATGGATTCACCAAAGGCAAAGTTGATAGAACACTCTTCAGAATTCAAGATGGAGAGAGTATACTGCTTGTTCAAATATATGTGGATGACATCATTTTTGGATCCACAAATAAAGAGTTATGTGATAAGTTCTCAAACCTCATGCAAGGCAAATTTGAAATGAGCATGATGGGAGAGCTGATTTTTTTCCTAGGACTTCAAGTCAAACAATTGAAGAATGGAACCTTCATAAGTCAAACAAAATACACCAGAGATTTAATGAAGAAATTTGGCATGGAAGAGAAGTCTTATGTGGAAATACAAATGAACACATCAGTCAAGATGGACATGGATGCAGATGGTAAGGTTGTAGATCAAACCAGATATAGAGCACTCATTGGATCATTGCTCTACTTAATGTACCAAAGAGAGCGGACATCACCTTTGCGGAGGTGTATGTGCAAGATTTCAATCGCACCAAAGGAGAGCCACATGACTGCAGCTAAAAGAATCCTAAGATATTTGACGGGATGCCAGGAAATTGGCTTATGGTATCCAAAGGAAGGTGGATTCAAGCTTATTGGTTACTCGAGCTCGACTATCTTTGGATGTAGAGTTGACGGAAAAATACCTCCGTACATGTCAAATGCTTGGAAATAGATTGGTTTCTGGTTTAGCAAGAAGCAAAATTCAATAGCCACATCCACAAATGACGAGAATACATAGCATAGGCAAGGCAAAATGTTGTGCCCAAGTCTTATGGATGAGACAGTAGCTGAGAGATTATGAGATTGAAGAAAAAGAGATTCCAATTATGTGTGATAACATAAGTGCTATTGCAATCACTCAGAATCATGTGTTGCATTCAAGAACAAAGCACATTGATGTCAGGTATCATTTTATAAGAGATCTTGTTGAAAAGAAAGACATCACTTTGGAATATATCTCAACTGATAAGCAGTTAGCTGACATATTCACCAAGCGCCTATGTGAGTCAAGATTTGAAGAGCTTAAGAATGAGCTAGGGTTAATTGAGCTGAGTTGACAGTCAGAAGACTCAATCAGAAGAGATAGAAGATAAAAAAATTGAGTTAAAAAGCAAATTTCAATCATCATCCGAGTAAATCAGCCATATCAGAAAGTCAGCTGTATCGAGTTAGCTGATAGCTGAGTCACTAATGAAAAGAGAGAAGCAGAGTTAAGTCATATTAGATATAAGCTGAGTCATTTATGAGCTAAGTGACAAAAACACTGTTGTTTTAAATGAGCGAGAATGTTTTTAAGGATGACGTCAGTGTAATAATGACGGGTACAGTAAAAATCTGCACAGTAAGCATATGATTGGATATAAATGTTGTCGCATTAAATGCGAGGAATTAAATGCAGTTTGACGTTCTAAATCTGAACTGTTGATCTCGATCAGAATTTCAAAATCCAAAGACATGTCCTTTCATAACCCTTATATATACATTTTCCAGCTTTCTCTCTCACATACGGAAACTGTTCATCTTCAAGCAAAAAGCAAGCAGACTATATTTCTCTCTCGAAAACCCTAAGTGTCCTCAAGCAAGTTCATCAGTTTTAATCGGTAAAAATCTCTAAAAATGGCACCTAAGTTAGATTTCGCCAAGCTCTCTAAGCAAATCCACTCAGGAACGTCAGTGGATTTCGAAGGTATGGTGAAGCAGGGTTCTGATGAAACCCTAGTTAAGAAGATAGCTGAGATGCTAGAAAAGTCAGGTCTTAAGGCTTTTCTGGCTATGGAGTTCTTGCATACCTATCTCGAGGAGGTAGCGATGTTCTACGTAAACGCAGAGGTGCGGGACAAAGGAATCAAGTCTTCTGTCCACCCCAAGGACATAATGATAAATGCTAAGGACCTTGCGGAGCACTGCTTGTTGCCACCGGAAGGCATGAAGGAGATTAATGAAGATGATGTTGATTTGGCTGCTGCGTGGAAAGAGGTAGCCAAACAGGAGTGTGCTGCTAAAGTGGTCTACACAGCTGACAAGAAATTGCTAAAGGACGACTATTATAAGTTGATGGTGGTCGTCTCCAAGTGTGTAGACATGAAGTTTGGCAGCTCCAACCAGTTGTGAAAGACTAAGCTGATCGTCATGGCTGCGATCATTTAGGACAAGAAAGTAAACTGGGCTGAGTTCGTGTACAGTAGACTCTGCCTGAATGTAATGAATAAGACATTTAAGGAGGATGGATCCTTTGGAGGATCTCTTGGATATGGCCTCGTGATTGGCCACCTGATGGAAGTGAATGGTATTCCCCTTCGACATGAAAAACCCTTCCATGTCAATAAGAAGATGTTCAGGGCTAACCTCTCTGGTGCCCAGAAGAGAGCCCATGCAAAGAAGGCGGACACAAGTGAGGGGGAATCAGCTGACCCCAAGGACACAGCTGCTACCCCTCCTCCCAAGAAGAAAGCTGCCCATGCAGCTGCGAAGAAGAAGGTTGCCCCTGCAGCTAAGAAAAAGGATGCACCTGCCCCTGCATCCGAGTAACCGGCTCGTGCAGCTGAGTCCCCTCCCCCTGCAGCCGAGGCAGAGAAGGAACCCCAAATCCCTCTCCAGCCATACGAAATAAGAGGACTGCCAAGTCGAGGAAGGCAGCTCCCTCAAAGAAGGATGCCCAAGTCCCCACTGGTGATGAAACCACTGAATCAGAACCAGAAATCCCTCTGGTTCGTCCAAGAAAAAGGAGACGGGTAAGAAACTCTGAATTGGAGAAGACAGTTGAATCTGCCACTCAGCTGGACAAAGCATCCAAGACTGCTGAAACTCAGGAAGTGCAGTCTCCTGAAGTGTTTGATGAATCTGCCAAGACTGTGGAAGGTAATCAGCAGAGTCCCGATGAAGACTCAGTTGGGCGTCAGACAGCTAAGGGAAGCAAAGCAGCAGAGACAACTGAACATCCCATTGAAAAGGTTGTCTCTCCACCTGTTACTGATGCTGTTGAAGGTTAGGAGGAGCAGAATCTTCTGCCTCCAATTCAAGAAATAGGAGAAGAGGGTAAAGATAAGGATGATGATGTTGTCATGTATTCTCCACTGTATCCAGATATCCATAGACGTCTGTGAGAGTGGAGGGCATGGAAACTTGATCACTCAAGGATGCAATTCGCTCACCCTGAGTACATTGAAGAATAAGAAGAAGAAGAAGAAGAATAAGAAGAGTTGCTTTGATTTCTTGGGGTCTCGACTGTTCGACAGGCCCTTGACAAAGACAACTGTATGGATATCCTCCGCATCATTAAAACAGATGAGAAAGACAAAGCTGAAGAGGAAGCCCGTGTCCTAGAAAAAGCTAAGATGTGTGAATTCACAAACTCTCCATCTCACACTCATACACATCTAGATATATACTCAGAGAGTGATAAGGATCCCACTGTTGCAGCAGAGAAGTCAGACATGCAAAGAGCTGCAGGGAATCCAGGCTACTGCATGAGAAGCAATTATTTGAAGGACCAGGAGAGTCGTCTCAATCTCTCCTGCAGACCGATCATCTGGGAGTGGCGCAGCACATTGCCTCAGTCATCACTGCAGCCACGTCCCCTGTTCAATCGGAAGATAGGTCCAAGGGAATTGGCAATGAAACTGGGATTTTGGGTACCCAAGTTGAGCCAACCCTTGAAGAAGGTGTTTTACCACCTGCCCCAGCGGCAGAGCATTCAAAAGAAAAAGTCGCGAGTCAGGAGCAAAGTGACCCCACCATCAGTCACTCAGCTGGTGTGCCAGCTGAGGGGGAAACTCTCTCCACTGCAGCAGGGTCGGAGGATGCTGCAGAAGACTCCAACTTGAAGAAAGAAGGCGAAGTGGAAACTGAAAAAGAACCACAGCAGAGTGACATTGACGAAGCTCGGACAGTTGAGTCTGTCCCAACTGAAATGTCACCTGCTTTGAAGGCTGATGACGCTGTTCTTAAAATCGAGGCACAGGATGGAGATGCCCCGGGAGTTAACACTCTGGGCAGTGAAAGTGCAATCCAAGGGGTTGAGACCCCTATGGATGCCCCAATGCCGAAGACCCTAAGATAGTTGCGACTGTCGAAGGGAACATTGAAGGCCACACAGTAGTTGAGACTGCTGGAGGTATTGAAGGCCCAAGGGAGGTTGAGACTTCCCTGGGTAAAGCTCAAGAGACTCAGAACATTCCTCATGTTCAAAGCGCTGAAAAAAAGAAAGAGATAAGCGCACTTCATGACTCCCAGGAGAACCTGGATATTTCATTCTTGGGGTCCAAGTTGAAGCTGAGTCTACTCTTGTTGCAGATCCAAAGGACCCAACTGAGGATGTTCTCAAAACTATGAGTCAGCTAAGTGATAAAACTGCTCGTCAAAAATTTAATTTCGATGATGATCCATGCCCCTAGGTCTCATCATCATCCAATGACGTTGATGATGAAGCAGAGGAATCGGTTATTCACTTAGAAAAATCCATTGAGACCGAAGACGCCTTAAGAAGGCTTGAGGCTCGGTCGGTGGCAAAATATCTCAACGACCCCGAGACACCACCCATCTTGTGAGCTTCCACAAAATGCAGAAGCAGAATGACTACACCACTCCGTCACAAGCTCCCACAAACAGTGACCACTGCGCCGATGAAGCAATCGCAATCGCGGTGATGCACGAAGAGCTAAATCATCACAGGCACAACCCTCACAAACCATCCCATATGTGAGTGATGATGCCTTTCCAAAGGTATTTCCTTTCACGCCGATCCTACGGTTTGGAAGAAGAGACCACTGCGAGCAATAAAGATTCACCGTGAGAGAAGATCCAATCATCCCTATCGACACCATTGTTCCAAATTTCAACTTTTCGAAGAGTTTCCTCAAATTGAATCAAGTGAGACAAATGAGTTTAAGTGAAAATCTTCAAGAAGATTTGTGAAGAGATTGAGAAGATTGAAAGACATTAGGCCTCACTTGACTTAATCTTTGGACAACGGGGGGACGCTAGCCTCACAAAGCAAGAGGGATATGGTGCGGATCCGAGAATGGCCTCAACAAAGAATCCGCCATAAGAATCGAGCAAGTTCATTATTTCAAAGCATCAGTATGGCGAATGCTTGTCCGGATGGCCGACAATGCCGATATCAAGCAAAGGATGCGGCGTATATTGAAAGGTTGCATGCATCTCACAAAACAAAATAGAGTTGTTGCAAGAATTCCGGATAAAAGAAATTATGCGTCTAGAGAACTCAATGAATGATAAATTCAGCCTTCTCATGGCTGAAATGAAGTTGGTGGTAGCCGAGTCCAAGGCTACTTGCTCGACTTTCGAACACCTTATGCGGCGGAGACTCCAAACAAAATTCCGCTCTCAGCAGACTCGACTTTATGCTCGCAGGCATGTTCTTTGGAGTCCCTCTTTCCTCTGATGAAGCCAAAAATGGGGAAGAGGAGTCCCTAAAGAGTTTAAAAGAAGAAAAGTTGAAAGAATCTGCAGCTGAGAAGAAGGGAAAAGCAGTTGAGGGGGAACGTTCGAAGGATTTGACGTTAATCATAGCTGAAACCCCTCAGCAGGGTCATGTTACGGCTTCAATTATCAGCAAACTTCTAGTAACTCTGTCGATCGAGCACTCTGTTGTGCCAATGTCAGAGAAAAGGTGAATCATCAAAGCAGGGATGGTGGAGTTCGACAAGAAGACAGATGCCCGCATCGAAGAAGTGTTGAAACAATACGGCGGCATTCCGGTAGGGAAGGATCAAGATGTTATTCCTGACAATGGATCCAAGCCAAGATCATTTGAAGAATTCAAGACGCTCAAATCCGAAGGCTATTTACAAGGGATGTCACTATCCTGCTCGGGATCTCATCTTTGGGAGAAGGGTCTTACATTGTGCAAAAAGCGATAAGCGAGGACTACCAAAGAACCATTCACCGGTAAGCGAAGACTCCGTGAAGTACACACCCAGAGGAGGAGGAAGAAGTGGTGGAGGAAGAGGTTCTCGACCTCGTCCAAGACCCAAGAATATTGAATATGTAGATCCCGGAAAGAAGAGGAGGATCTACTGGGCTGGTATGATGAAGTGGCAAATCTGGAAGTAGCAAGGAAGAATGCTGAGGTCATGAAAAGATAGGAAGAGGAAAATAAAACACAAACTCAGCTATGGCTCAAGAGGAAGCGAAAGGATGATGTTGCGAAGAGAGCCTATGAGAAGAAGAAGAGAGCTGAGGAAGAAGAAAGAAAAAGGAAGAGAGTTGATGCCTTCGACAGAACTGGAGAGGAAAGAAGGAGGCAGCGAAGGCATTGAAGTGTTGCTGCGAACCCTTCATGTATATTACTTATGTAAATATATTCATGTAAGTCATTTGTATACTTAGTGAAGTTTTCTGTAACTTTTCACTTTGTACTTATTCTAGTATCTTAACATAGATGTGTATTTTTGCTTTATATAGAATGCTCTGATACCAAATGTAAACAGCTGTGTAAAGGACAAGAATGATATGATCAATAAAACAATCTATTCTACGCATACATTCTTTGTTACTCCATTGTCTGTATGTATCTTTGTTGTTTATATTTTGTTGAATGTTTTTAAGTTTTGGCATCATCAAAAAGGGGGAAATTGTTGGGAAATTTATTTTATAGATTTTGATGAATGCCATGTAAAACTTAAACTAGGAAGTTGGCACCCCATTTTCCTTGTAATTTACATTGTAATAGATATGGCTTGAAAAGCTGAGTCAAGTCAGCTACGTCTGGAAATATAAGAAGTCAACTGCAGACTGAAGTGAAGACTCCACTGCGAGACAGCTGAGTATGGCTATGAAGGGAAGTCAAGAACTCGACTGAAGGTGTATCAGCTGTGAAGCAGCTGTGTGAAGAGTCAGTCAAGTCAAGAAGCCAAGTCTCAAGTTGAAGTGACAGATGAGTCATCCAATGATTGGAGCAGACTCAAGTCACCTGGGGAAAAAGGCAGCAGCCAAGAGGAGTTAACTGAGATAAATCTGTTGCACAGAAGTCAAGAACTTTACTTAATATAGTAATACCTCCATTCTGCCAGGTCTTAAAGTGCTCATCCCGAAGCGTGCAAAAGGAATAAACCAATGGGAAGCACTGCACCTCGTGTCAGAACCTGAAAAGCTGCAAACTCATTTAATACGAGGAAGGGTCTACATCTCAAGATTGAGGACCAAGAAAAGACAAGCCAATGAACACAACGGGCAAATTTTCGAAAGTTCACTATAAAAGGCTGAGGAAATTCATTGAGAAAAGGTTACGTGAACCACGAACAAGCAAGCAATATTCAAGCTATTAACCTGCAATATTCTCAAGTATATTCAAGCAAATCCTCAATCCTGAAACTCGAAAGAGATCGATCCAACACAAGCTGTGAAGGAAAGACAACTTCAAACATGTTGAAGAGGAAACTTTTGAAGAATCAAAAGGGGTCTACTTTCCAAGGAGGATTGTAGGAAGGTTCAAGGTCGAACCAAAGATCAAGTTATTGGAGGGCTTCTTGATCAAATCTAAGAGCTTGAGAACGTCTTATACTAAGAGTGTAGCAAAATTTTATGAAGAAGGCTCGAGTCGGACGAGAAGCCACCGTTTGTGACCCAGTCGTCTCTGAGATCGTTGACCACTTTGTAAACGATCTTTTACATAGTGGATTCCTCCGGAGTTGGAGAAGAGAGGATTAGAAGAATTACCCCATCTTCGAACCTCTATAAAAATCAATCGTGTCATTTATTTTTCAAAGACATTTACTTCTCTCGCATACTTACATTATATCTCACGATAAACTTATTTTCTATCCAACTCGATCAATAACCAAGTGCTAAAATCAAGTGTTAAAACAAGTTTAAAATAGTTCAAATGGTGTTAAGTCTTCCACGATAAAACCAACACAAACCCGAAGTTAAAGTTCAGTTAAGCAGTGAGTTATTCTATCAACAAACTCTATCGAGTCCGTGAGTGGCTAACTCATTTGAATAACCAACTTAGTCATCCCTCAAGGACACAAATTGTTTGAGTTAAATCTGTAATATTCTTAAAAGGACTAAAATTAAAAAGTTGGTAAGGTTTATTCAATCCCCCCCCCCTTCTAAACCTTACTCACACCCCTTGGGACCTACATCTATTATATAGTCATATCCATTTTTAATGTTATTTGATGTTTCTTTGTTGTTTCCACGTAGTTTTCGATGTTTAAATACAAGTTTTACCTATTTTTAACTTTTTTTGCTCATATGGTGTTTTCTATATTGTTTCTGGTTTGTTTCTTATTATTTCTTGGTTGTTTCCATGTTTTTTATGTTTTCATGCATTGGATCAAAAATTGAATTGTGTTTTTTTATTCATGTTGTTTCTGTAATATTTTTAATTTGTTTGGTTTTAATATGTGTTTTATGTGTACATTTGTTCATTTTTTATAATATCTCGAGTATAAAATGCATTATTTAACGGGGGCAACAAAACAAATTTACTAAAAATTTTATTGGAAGAAACATGTTTAAAATATATCCGAAATAATCTTGAAACAACAACGTAAAAAATTCCGGAAATTTTGGCGGGGCGTAAATTTGTGTAAAAAAATGGCGGGAAGCGTAAAAAGTTGTTATTGTCTTCGAAAAGTGGGGCAATTGTGTCAAAAGCCCTTAATTTTAAGTAATTTTTGTTGGACCCAATTCGATGTCATACTGCATCCACAAGTCAACAAGATCCACCTTAATCCGGCCCAAATCAGAACATCCCCACCTGTATTCATGCCTTCTTGTTTCCATAAGCATAAGAAAAAGAAAAAAAATTAGGAAAAGAAAATATCTACCCAAAGAAAAACCAAATGTTATCACCTCATTAATCTTTGATATTTGTCAACTTCTTATCCTCCCAATTCCACATGACCGGCTTCTTATTTATTTATGTGGCAATGTTATATATAAAATTAAAAGATAATAAATTTAATCAAGATTCTAAAAGATAAAATATAATCCCATAAATAAAGAATTTGCTCACAATTAGTTTGAAGAAATCGATGCTAATCAAATCTATCCGAAGATATTTTTATTGAGAAATACTATATTAGTTCAGAATATATATTTTTGATTTTAAAAGATAACAAATTTAAGAGATGACAAATAATTCAAAAATCAAGGATTATATCTACACTATCTTTTAAATTTGTGACACTAATATTTTATATTTAGACAAATCCCGTATAATACGTAGGTGTTATTCTAGTTAGTATAATATAAGGTAACATGTGATTGACCCAGATTGAACTTAAATGTAACATATATATATATATATATATATATATATAGGATATGGATCAAATAGGTCCTCCTACTTGGGGTGAGTCCATGGGGACACATCCTAACCATAGATCAACAATTTTGGGTGATCCAGGTTTTTAGGGCTTTTTATGTTTATTTTTTTGTTTCAACAATTAAAAAGGGTAGGGTGGTAATTTGGCACTTTAGAATCAGTTACTAAGTTTTCATTCCCTCTTTCACGCGATTTCACCCACTCTTCACGCATACTCTCTCTCTAGCGTTTCAGTCTCAAAAAAATTTCTCTGTTGCTTATGTAGTATAGGGTTGTTGCTTATGACTTGCTTATGTAGTTAATGTATCTGTGATGCATGTGTAGTGTATATTCGTTGCTTATGTAGTATATGCTTATCGCTTATGTAGTATGGGTTTGTTGCTTATGACTTGCTTATGTAGTTAATGTATTCGTGGTACATACGTAGTGTATATTTGTTACTTATCTAATATAGACTTGTTGCTTATGTAGTATGAGTTTGTTGCTTATGACTTGCTTATGTAGTTCATGTATCCGTGGTGCATACGTAGTGTACATTCGTTGCTTATGTAGTATAGGCTTGTTGCTTATGTAGTATGGGTTTGTTGCTATGACTTGCTTATGTAGCTAATGTGTTCGTGGTGCATACGTATTGTATATTTATTGCTTATGTAGTATAGGATTGTTGCTTATGTAGTATGGATTTGTTGCTTATGACTTGCTTATGTAGTTAATGGTATATAAAAACACAATGACACATCTACACAAGCAACAAATTACATCTTCATAAGCAAACTTCGAAGTGAAGTCAAGCTCTAGCAACTATGGCAAATTGTCTGCAACTTTTTTCACACAATAGTGCGTTGAAGAAGAAGGATGAATGATTTTTCACAGTAGTGAGTTGAAGAAGAAGGAGGATGATTAAGGAAGATGAGATTTGTTCACGTTGAATTTGATGTGAGATTTGGATAGATTGTGTGATCATAATGTGAACAGAATCCCATGAATATTGGGCAATTTTGTAGGATGACTAATTTACCCCTTTCTCTAATTACCAACATTTAATCTGAATTTTTAGCTCTAAAATCACAACCATTGAAAAATTTAGATATGTGGCTAGGATTGGTCCCTATGGACTTACCCTATGAGGTGGTCTCATATAACCCTCCCCATATATATATATATATATATATATATATATATATATATATGAGGTTACAATGAGACCACATATTATAGTGAGACAGTGTGGACTCATCTTAACCCTCCATTATCTATATCAATGGCTAAGATAAATGGGGGTTAAAATTACATTAAACATTTAATTAAGGCAAAATAAGGGTATAATTGTGAAAAACAAATATGTGGGGACCGTTCAAATGTATGGAATCAATTATTAGGAGAGAGAAAATCACGCATGTGCTCTGCCATGCAGTATGTTGTACACTTATCATATATTTGTTGTATACTTAACACTAGTTTACTGTATGTTTAACATAATTTTACTGCATATTAAAATGGTCAAACAAAAATATGTGGGGACCGTGAATCAAGGAATCAGTTATATATAGAGAGAGAGAAACACGTTCATTAATATGCGGGGACCGTGGATTAAGTAAATCAATTGTAGAGAGAGAAAATCACGCTCATTATTGTGCTGTATATTTAACATATATTTAATGTATATTTAACACTATTATGCTGTATATTTAACATATTTGTACTGCATATTACAATCGTCAAACAAAAAAATAAGTATACAACAAAACACATATAAGTGTACAACAAAATATATATAAGTACACAACAAAAAAAATAAGTATACAGCAACATAAATACATACATCAAAAAATTAACTACTTATACATCAAAACACATCTAAGTATACATCGAAAAACATATAAGTGTACAATACTCCATCCACGTCAGCATCGTCTTCTTCACCAATCCTCCATCTACAACAACAGCTACACCACTCCATCAACCAGAAACATAAGTCAACCTCAATTCTCCATCAATTGCTCAACAAAAAGCCCCACAGAACCCAGAAAAATCCATAATAACAGAGATGGCGAAAAACATGGAAATCGAATCGAAACTCTTCCAGAAAATCTCCAGCAAAAACTTAGATCGGAGAATCACCTTCGATCTCGTCGATCAGATGTCATTTCTCTTCGTCCGCATCGTGAAACCCAAAATCTCAAACCCAGAAACAGAGTCCTTTCTTTGCGAAGCTAGTAATTGAGAGCCACACCATCAAAACCAAATCCCAGCCCGCAAACAGAGAATGGGACCAAATTAAGCTTAAAAATGAAATTGAGTAATGACCTTTGTGCTCTTTTCAGCTTAAAATAAAACGAAAATAAATATTAAATTGGAAAGATCCCAACCATCTAAAATTTGAGATGTGTGGCCAGGATTAGTCCACACTGTCTCACTCTAATTATGTGGTCTTATTTGATCCTATTCCTATATATATATATATATATATATATATATATATATATATATATATATATAGGGATTGGTACAAATGAGACCAATCCCTTTAGGTTAGCCCATAAGAACACTTATGGACTCTTGATTTAAAATTTTGGATGGTGTAGATCATTTTAGTTAATTTAGGCATATAAGGGTATAATTGTACTTTTATATTTAATTAGTTAATTGGACGGTTATTAGCTATTTTTAAGGAAACATAATCCTACCTTTTCAGTTACCTGATTTTTAGGGAGGAAAAATCATCAACTTCAAGCGTTTTTTTCAAAATTGATACTTCTTTTCCGCCATATTTGTGAACAATCGTTTTATTGTATACTTAGTTCAGTGGACTTGTATACTTAGTCATGTTTTATTGTATATTTAGTTTAGTGGATTTGTATACTTGGTTCAGTGGAATCGTATTTTTAGTTATATAAGTAGTTTAGTAAGTAGTTTAGTGAATTTGTTGACTTAGTTCAATGGAATTGTATACTTAGTTATATAAGTAATTCAGTGTAATTGTATACTTAGTTAAATGTTTTTGTATACTTATTATTATTTTAATGTATAGTTAGTTCAATGTAATTGTATACTTAGTTAAATGGTTATGTATACTTAGTAAAGTTTTAATGTACGGGTAGTTTAGTGTAATTGTATACTTAGTTAATTGTTTATGTATACTTAGTAATATTTTAATATATAGTTAGTTTAGTGTAATTGTATACTTTTCATTAATTGTTGCACGATTTTGTTGCCATATTTGAATAATTTGCAGGTTCGAATGGGAAGGGAGAGAAAGAAAAGGTGAATCGTTTGATTATGGGGACGTGATCAATACAAAATCACGTCCCTGATTTTTAGGAAGCGATTACTATATTTAATTTCTGGATTCCTATTTTATCCCCGGGCCGATGTATACTTACTTATGAAATGATGTATATATTGTAATATATCTTGGCCATTGATTTACTATTTGGATGGTATAGATTTAGTCATATATATATATATATATATATATATATATATATATATATGCGCTATTTACACACTTTAATACTCTAACCTAGAGCTGTCAAAAAAAGTCCGGCCCGATGGGCTGGCCCGACTGGCCGGTAATAGGGTCGGGTTGGACACATCGGGCCGGTCCGGTTGGCTCAAAGCAAATTAAGTGTATTTTTAATACATTAGTTGGGTTGGGCTCACCAAAATAGCGGCCCGAAGAAATTTTGGCTCGGCCCGACTCGACCCAATTTCCCCACTTGGCCCGACAGGATAGCACCGGGCTGGCCCAGCCCGGACAAATTGACAGCTCTTCTCTAACTCTTGAAAAACTTTATCTCACATTTACTACAACATTAAAATTTATTCTCAAACTCCATCATTTCCCTACAATCCATTTGTAATGTTTGACTTTGGACTCAAAAAAAATTATTCCCAAACTTATAGACTAATAAACTTTAAATATATTGAAAATTTTATCATCAAATTTCCTCTCATTTTCTGACTTAATGAAGAGAGATGGCCACATCATAGACTAAATTACAATTTTGACCCTTAATGAAGAGATGCCAAAATTAATGCGGTGAAAACACTGTAATAAAATACACTCGCTAATTGTGAAAAAAACCTCTGAAATTAAATTCTTTATACGCTAAAAATTGCAGAATCAGCCAAAAATTAGGAATTTTAATGACACCAACATGACAATATTTTTTGATTTAAAGATGACTCAATTCATAATTAATCCGGTGAAAACACTAATAAAAAAACTCGCAAATTGTAAAAAAAAAAACTCTAAAATTAAATTCTTTATGCGCTAGAAATTGCAAAATAAGCCAAAAATTAAGAAGGCAAAAACTCATGTAGGACCGTCCTACGGGTCAGAACCTGTAAGATGGATCCTACCGACCCGCCAGCTATATTTTTATAAAAATATTTTTTAATTAGCTAGGGTTTTAGTTCTCTGACCTTTTTTCTCTCTCTTCATTTCCCCTTCTTCTCCCTTCTTCTCCCATCTTCTCCCTTCTTCTCCAAGGATGGTAACATCTCTAATCCTGTTGATTTTCGCCGATTTCTGTCACTATTTTCTTATTCATCTCGCTCTCTCTTTCTTTGTGTGTTTATCGTACTTTTTATTTGGTTTTTTGTTTGATTTTTTCTCGAGGTCTTCTTCGCACTTTCACTATCACCGCTGAAGATCTTTCCGCCTGGTGTTTTTTGCTCTTGGCCATTGTTTTCCACCATTGAAGTTTGCAGGTAATTAGTTTGACAAATTCTGAATTTTTTTGCACTATTTGTAAATATTTTTTGGGGATTTTTTTATATATTTCAAGTATTTCTTAGATTTTTACAGGTTACTGAAGTGGAATAATGCATAGATTTATGTTGAACATTTTTATTAACCTACATTTGTTTGATTTGTTACTAGATGGTGATTGAAATTTTTGGATTTATTATTTTTGCCTTACTGATAGTATATGTGTGTTTAAGAATTTTTATTTTTGATTATGATGTTTATAAAATGTAGATTGCTTGAAAGTATCAGAAATTGACCTAAAAGTATCAGAAAATACCTCAAAAGTACCATTTTTATGCCATCGCATTTGAACATTAAACATATTTTCGTTATACTGATTTTTTATTTGTTTGTTGTTAAATTGAATTTAATTGAAATTGTTAGATTAACAGTATCTAAAATTGCCTCAAAAGTATAAGAAATTGTTTTAAAAGTATCAGTGTTTTCGTATTTTGTAGATGATTCGACAGAAACAGTTGGTGTACAAGAGAGATAGGGTAAGAGGAAGGGGAAGGGCCAACCCGGAAAAAAGCAGTGTAGGAGAATGGACTCCGAAAAATTTGATGTAAAAGAAGAAAGTCCGATTAATAAAGTTAACACTTGCCTTGGAAAAGATTGCTGAAAGAAACCCGTCAAGAAGCGTACAAAGAAACCAAAAAACAAAATTAAAGCAAAAGAAACTGTAATTGTTTATATTATATGTTGACAATCCTTTTGACATTTTCGAAATATATTCATTTTGATGCTGAAAAGTATCGTCTATGAAAAGTATTTCTGGAGAGTCCAATATCAATTGAAACAACCGGAAAGTATCAGTAATTATGTTAAAAGTATCAGTAATTATGTGAAAAGTATCATTAATCTACAAACTGGGATATGTTAAATATTGAAACATAATTGTGCATGTTAAAAGTATCAGAAATTGCCTGAAAAGTATCATAAATTTCCTTAAAAGTGTCTGTATTCTACACTTGAATATGTAAAGTATTAAAACATGATTGTGCATGTTTAAAAATACCATGAATTACATCAAAAATGTAAGTAATCTACACTAATTGCTTAAAAAGTATGTTATTACAATCTGATAGCTAAAAAGTATCACTATTTGGAGAAAAAGTATCACTTTTGATGTTTATAATATTTAAAATGTAAAAGTATCACAAAAGTCAAAATATCTTAAATGTATCATATTTATTGCTCAAAAGTATCACTGACGAGATTTGTGGCTTTATTAGAGGAAATCTGGGAATAAAAGGAGAGAGATAAATAGTCCTATTCGAGTGGACCACAAAATAAAAGGAGAGAGAAAGAGAGATATGCTGATATATGCTCAAAAGATAGGGGACCACAAGATAAGAGAGAGAAAGAGAGATACGCTAAGATAGGGGACCACAAGATAAGAGGAGAGAGAAAGAGAAATATGCTTAAAATATCCACACTGGCAGCCACGTGACTTTTGTTTACTGCTAGAACCCGAATCCGCGGATTGTAGGATCCGTCTTACAGATTAAGATCCGTAAGACGTCCTACAAGAAACCTTCTCAATTAAGAATTTATGATCACACTCAACGTGACAATAATTTTGATTTAAAAAACGACTCAATTTATAATGCTAGTAAACAATGCTTACTTAAATTACAGGGAAATTCAAATATGATTTAATACGAATAAATTTCACAATACAAAAAAATTACCCAACACACACACCCCAGGAATCACGTACAATTGGACAACCTAATCAAACAGGTGAAAGGGTTTCAATGTAATGAATAACACTATTCCATTCATATCCAACCCTATCCCTATCATCTCCAAAATACACAAGCACTTTCGAGGCCCCATTTCTGGGATTATAACAAATTATTTTATTTGGTATCGACAACACCAATTCAAACCCATCTTCACCTTCTTTCCGAACCACACTCAACACCGAATAAGTGTAGTACCTTCCAATCCTAAACCTCCGATCAGCATCCTCCAGAAACGGGTGTGCATCGATGTATTGTACCATCTCCGGAAACAAAGATTCCATGGCAGAAAGTTCGACCCGGTACCGAATAACCCACCCGGAATAGTCATCCAGGAGTTCATATATATCGATCGATGAATCACGAATGATATTCGTTTGAATATCCACTAAATGCAAATATCCCCCGGATTGTCCCAAATACCATGATCTTTTCATGGTGATAAGTTCGCTTTGCATTCGGGGCATTGACAGGGATTTTAGTGTTTCATCTTCAATTTTGAAATAAAATGAACGACCTGTACAAATCAAACGATTGATCATGATATTGAATAGAATTGTGATACAAAATAAAAATATATCATAAGATAGAAAAAGATGGTTAGGCTTAATTGCAAAATTAATCGGTGTTGTAACTTTGGGATAGTGATATTTTACGACTTTTATTTTTCAGTTTGCAATTTAGGATTTTAATTTAAATTCGGCATGACAATTTTAGGCGGAAAATTCAAAAATTAGTCACAATGCTTACATTGTTGCCACCTCATATCCCAATTGGGGATTTTCAATTTTCCGGCAGAACTATTGATTGGAATATTGACAATATTTGGAATATGAATGTCATATGTGCCCGGTCAATATCCTCATCAACAATTCGGCCTGAAAATTGAAAACCTTCAATTTTGGATGGTGAGGTGGCCAGCAACATGAGCAATTCTGCCAATTTTTCAATTTTCCAACCAAAATTGTCCTGCATTCACCGAATTTATTAAAGTAAAATCCTAAATTGCAAATTAAAAAAATAAAAGTCCTAAAAGTACCACAACCCCAAAATTATAGGACCAAGTTTGCAATTAAGTTCCATTAAAACTAAATGAGGAAACTAATAAACTAGTCTAATAATAAATTATATAATCTAACATCACCATCATGTGAATCGAGATAATGAATCCCTTTGTTCCAATAAACCCCGCCCCGAAAAAGCATCCCTCTCGGGAAACTGAGAAACGGGCCCTGGCAAGTTTTCCAGAAGCCCGTTTCTGACGAAAAGATCCAGATTTCAAAATCGGGCCCGTCAGGCGGGTTGCAATGGCGGACGCACACGACTTTATAGTGGGGTGATTCCAGAGGATCAAATGCCAAATCCATATTAACAATCGGCTTTCTAGCAAGATTTTCAAGTGGGGGAATATGGTTCGATTTCTTGGTTGTCGGATTACAAACGACATAAATAACATCAATGTCATTCCAGGGTGGCGCAACTAAAAGGCATAACAATAAACCGTTGCACGAGCCTAAAATGGTTAAATTGGTAAAATAAGAAGGGATTTTCAAGAAATCGAAAACCGGGACCGGTCCGTAGCTCGGCCTGGAATTATTTAGGGAGAGATACATAAGTGATGGATATTTGACCATGATTAAAAGCCCCGAAGTTGAGGGGTTAGTGTTTTTGCGGGTGTGGTTTTTGGAGAAGTAAGGGCTGGAAATTAGATTGAGCCATTGGGTTGAAACGCATTTGAATCTGAAGAGAGATTTAACGGGCAAACGAAGAAGAATTTCGATTAATAGGTCTATGTTTGCAGCTACTATTTCTGCAGATTTCTGGGTTTTTCTGCTCTCAGGGCTCATGATATATATATTTTCTTGGCAGGGTTTATGAAATATTGAAATGCAAGTTTGATTTATATATCGGGAAAAAGTGAATTGACGTAATAATATTGCCTTGCATGGCGGGCGTACGTGGCACATATTTGGACAGCCTTTGATCCAAATTTTAACATGTCAAATAGGGTGCTGTCATATGTATGTATAACAGTATATGTATGTATATGTATGTATATGTGTGTGTGTTTTTTTCTTTTCTTTTCCAGGTTGTTATTGGATTTATTATGTGGTGCAGATGACAATAATCTATATTGTGAACCTGGAGAATTTAATGTAATTCAGATGTAATAACATTCCTGTAATTTTTAAGAATCTTGCTTGTTGAGGTAATAAGAATGTAATCTATGGAGAGTGGGATGAATATCTTTGTAATTCTTGGACTTTTTCTTGTTATAACATGTAATAATAGTAATGAGATGTGCGGATAATAATCATGGGCTATTTAAAATCTGTACTGGATACAAGTATTATTACTTAAAAGACAATCTTTCTTATATATCCGATTCGAATTCTGTATTTTATAGTGTATTCTATTTAGATAATATGATTTTATACACTTTATGTGTAATATTGATGTTGGGTGTACGTATATAGACATTATAAAAAGATATGAAGATTAATGTAACGTACGGACGTCTGTATATATTTATATAAATGTAATCAGGATATTATAATGAATGTAATATATAGAGGGTTAAAACATGTAATAATAATGAGATGTGAAGATAATCATAGCTATTTAAAATCTGTATCGGATAGAAGTATATCAATCAAATACATTCTTAAAGCGATGATAATATGTACCTCAGGAGAAAAAGAAAAAAAAAACTGATGATAATTACATAAAGTCAGATCTAGACATTCGAATTCCTTATTTTTATAAGGTGTTTTATTTCCTATTTCAATAGTAGCAGTTACGCAGTATCTAGGCAAAAGCAAAACTGTCAAATTGGTCCTATAACTTAGGGAGTCTCAAAAGTAGACCTATTTGTTTTTGAAATTTAATTTAGCCCTATAATTATTAAAATTGCTCAACTTTAGCCCTAATTTCGGCGAAATGTACAAAATTCATAGGAAATCGGCACATGACTCGAACGTGACGCCCAAAAACCGCCGAAAATTAAAAACAAAAATCCTCAAATTCATGTGCAAGCAATGTGCCAATTTCCGGTTGGTTTTGAAATTCCCGGCAAAAGTAAAACTAAAAGATTGAGACATTTTAATAATTATAAAACTAAATTAAAAACTTAAAAATGAACACGACCAATTTTGAAACCACCCTGAGTTACAGGATCAATTTGACGATTTTATCCTAGTATATATTATGTGTGTACTTGTAATATTATTTTACACCTTTGATGTGTAATAATAATGTTGGAATGCATGTATATACAATAAGGTATGAACAATGCAACCAACGTGTGTGTATGTATGTGATCAGGATATGATAATGAATGTAAAATACAGAGGTTATTTTTTTTTCCCCAAACGATAGAAATTTTTATAAACTCAACAGCAACCAAATACACATCCTGTAGCTAACTTAACAAATACCGCCCTCTTACGGTTGATTTTGCACAATGGAAACAAGTCCCACTGGAGTATTTATAATTTGATAAGATAGCTGGGCTCTTTTTTTTTCCCTATAGTTACACTAAACCTCAAGGAAATTTTTATAGTTAACCCTAACAATATTTGGAAAATAGAAAACCAGTGCCATTTACACTATTAAAATATGCTCCCAAGTGGCCCAGTCCGAGTCATGTCCAGGAAACCATCCCTTATCTACCACCCAATGTGCCAATAAGCTAAAAACCAATACACCAAGGTAAATAATATCAATTAAGGCCTATGGAATAAAAAGGACAAAAGTAGATTTGTAACATTTGTTCAGAAGAGGAAATTCTGAGAGTTTATATTGTAAACTCTGAGAATTTATATTCAGAAAACTTTGAAAATTCGTAGATTAATTTAAGCGGTACTAAGTGACATACTAATTATTTGTATGTTCCACAATCATAAGCAGAATAATACAGAATCCTTACCAAAATCCGCCTTAGCCTTCAAGGAAGAAAAGCTCTGCTAGCCAGCACTGCAAAAATCAAAGTTTTGAGCAAATAAAATTAACATATTCATTTTTTATATCTCGTTTTTATGTCGACTATCTCCAGTCCTGCAAACAGGATTAATATTCACGATGCAACGGTAGCACAGATTTATCTTCCTGTTGGCCAAACTCGTGAATTCTTGCATGAACTTTCTCCAGAAGGCTGCGGCAGGTGTCTGGAGAAGTGCACGGCCCGCACATTAGATAAATGACATTACCCAGCGGCCTCATATATATACCATCTTCACGGAGCTTCTTTAGGAGAGCACTTGCGTACGTTGAAGCATACCTGGATTTTGCATCCAAGAATGTTTTACGGCATTCTATTAATCGAGAATTGAGTGCCAGAAGAAAGTAGCACAAATACATTAATGATAATGATAATTATAAAAACTACTCATGAGGTTTAGCCTAATTACAACAAACTACCCTTAATATATTACAAACACCCCTTGAGATTTGCATTTACCTATCAAATAACAAATACTCTCCCAATTTGTAAAGAGAAACAAACGTCAAGGGGTATTAAGATAACCGGGTTATTTTGTAACTAGGCTAAACCTCAGTGGTAGTTTTTGGTAATAATTAACCTTAATAATAAGCAGGGATCAGAAGCTCAAGAATAATCTTAGATAACAGGGGTAGTAGCAAAGCCAATTCAAAAGGATACTGAAGTTTCTCCAACCATAAACAAGAACCATTAATTAATTTGCATTGTGTACTCAAAGAAAAAAAGAAAACTCAAAAGCCCATACACAGAAAATCAAAAATATTAGCGTAAAAATAGGTTATTAGTATTGGAAACTATGTAATACTATGGCAGATCTGCAATAGAGTGAATACTGTATTTTTACTGTCCTGAAAAAATAAGAATGGCCTTATGGCACAGCAATGATCCGTGTCATCAGAATGATGATAGCATGCAAACCATAGGTATCTGCATAATTTAAACCAATGACATCATTATTTGAACACTAATCATCCAATGGTGGAAAAAATTGTGTTGCCTGACTTCTTTTGTGTAACAACGCAAAAAGACAACAAGCTAACCCTTTTAAATCAATTGGAGAAAAGCAATTACTTTGGGATTTTGATCGGACTTGGTAAAAGCATGAAATAGAACAGTGCAAGTGATTATTACCCAGCATTAGAGCCTTCTGCTAGAAGTTCAATGGCACAGAGAGTTCCAAGTGCCACCACTCTATGCACTGCTGGTAGTATTGAGATCTGTGCGACTAGCTCTGCGTCCCACAACTGCAAACATCAGGAAAGGACAAAAGACTTTTAGAGAAGTGTATATTAACGTGCATATCCTCGATCCCTTTCTTGATTAGTAGATATAGAAGAGTGAAGCATGTGAGTGCATCATTGCAAATTAGTCGTGGTAAGGTATGAACATGTCCTTGAAGAATATAGCACAGAATAACACTACCATACTCTCATATTAATCCACAAGAGAAAATAAATAAATAGATAAAACAAAAAAAAGGAAAAATATAAACTATATTGCTGAATCAAGACATATATAAGCCATCCATGCAAATGATTAAACGGAAACCAAGTATTATTAGAAAAAAGCTGCTATTTTCCTACTACCAATAACAAACAGGGAACATGCTAGTCATCATATATAAGGCAAATGTGAAGTAGAATAACATCGTAAGAAGCTAGCAAAATTATATTTACCTCCTGAAGCAATCTTGATTCAGACATCAAATTAATGTTAGTCTTACAGTCCTTAAACCATTTGACAGACTTAGCAGCAGCAGCACATCCCATGGCATGTGCCGAATACGAGTGCCCGTGCAAAAGAGCCTTTAGCTGAAATTACAAGGACATATTAGCATTCCAATTTTAAGCATGATTCAAAATCTGGTAAACACGTACTCGCCAAAAGAAAAAGGCCGGTAAAAATCTCTAAATTAAAAATGAAAGGCATATATGTGAATCAGCCATGGTTCTGAAGCTATCGTAGAACCTTACTGCTAAAGAGGATAGAACGCATTAAGAGACAGAGAAGGTAATATTATCACCTGAGAATGGTAAAAGAGAAAATATAATGATAATGAACTTGATCGTGATAATTGTAACGGTAATAAAATCATGGGGGATACACGAATTTACTCCATTCATCAAAAGTACCAAACCAATCATTTCAACTGATAAAGAAATTTACTTATTGGACTCCAATATTTGGTCAAAAATTGATAAATCAGAGTGACATTGATAATGCCAAGCAAACCTCTTAACTACTACACTTCTAAAGAAACATTTCCGGTGTATGTTGAAAGTCTTTTATATTGATTATTATGCTCATTCTCACTGGATAGAACCAATGGTCACATATTTTACCAAGAATAACGCATAGAAGAATGAAATATCTTCTAAACATGCATTAGTCAAATGAGCTTTCTGTGTATTTAAGGTGCTCTGTCTAAAGCTAGAGGACCTGAATAGGACAATTACTTATGTTGATAGAACCAACAAAAAGTAGGTTCAAGAATACATGGAAAAGACCCAGCATATAGACTTCCTAGGACCATTGTATATTTTGGACTCATTTTGTCTAATATCTTTAACACAAGTATCAGGCTAACTTTGTCTTAAGAAGAGAATATGATGCTGAGTTCTCACAGTTCACAAATAATTAATCTATTTGCTCCAGTCTAGTAATCTGGCCAACAAAACTCTTTGACCTTTTCTTTTAGTTACTTATATTAAGTGAATGCCTCAACTGGAAGGTCGCCCTATAAAAAAGAAATGTTTTATATTGTCTTCGCTCAGGTATGAACATTTTGCAGGGTTCGTATAGACCTAAATCTAGAGTTTAAGAAATGGTCAACAGACTTGTTTGAAAGTCATGAATAAACAAAAGAGTGTTGAGAAAAAGAACACGAAAAATAGATGCTGACTTTCTAACACTTTTCCTGATTCTCAAGAATAGCACATAAAAGGCACTTAAAATTTAATGATACCAGGAAATGAGTGATGAGCGGACAAATCCTCAACAGCATCAAATTCCACAAATACAATGAGATAATAATTCGTGTGTGAGTGAATAAATACAATGAGAAATTCGAAATCATTTTGGATGGTATACGTTGACTATATTATTCACCGGTAAAACGAGAAGTTATATACAAGTATGATAAGTATACATATAGGATTTATAAAAGTGAGATGCTCAGATTAATTCATTTAAAAATCTTCAATTGTAAATCGACATCCATTTAGCTTTTGTATGGCTCATAACTTAGTGATTTTGCACAAGACATAAGTTTCCATTTGCACCAACATTCTGAATTTATAAAATGAAAAGGCATGCATTTTACATATATGTTCTTTGACTAGATGTATTAATCACCTTAGAATCTCCCGTGAATGCTTCAAAAACAGCATCGGATGCTAATGTAGCAGCCAAGGGTATGATGCCACCGGTCATCAGCTTTGCATAACAGGCAATATCCGGCTGGCAGTGGAGCATTTCAGCTGCGGACTGAATGAATACAGTCACCAGCTAACCTAACTGCAGGTAGTAAAGGAAAATGATACTGCAACTGAAAAGATTGTGACCAACTAACCTCTCGTCCAAGGCGCCAGAATCCTGTAAAAACCTCATCAAATATAACAGGAATTTTTCGACGTTTGCATTCTTTAACTAGTACATGCTGATACAGTGGATCAATCATTTCCATTCCACCAGCACCCTGTACCACTGTAATTTACTGAAATTAAAAGCATATAACATTTCCCAGCTCTTTACAAGATAGGAGTGCAAAATCTAAAGGCACCAGCCTGGATTAACACATAATTCATGTGAAAGGACATAATCTTGTTCCTGAATCCCTTGTGCATTTTCTCTACTTATAAATATAACGGGTCAAGAGTATTCACTAAATGCTAAACAGAAAAAAAGGCAAAATCTGGGAGCTAAAACTTGCTTTCTAACAGCAAAAGATCTTGTTCTGTAGAAAGAACTTAGAGCTTAAAAACAATATATATATATATATATAGGGGGAGGATCCAGTGAGACCATAGCATGCAGTGAGACAGGATGGACTAATTTCAACCATCCCCCTACATTAACCAAAGTCCATAGTTGGTAAAGGCATGCCCGAAGGCGCAAGGCGCACTGGGCGCCAAGCCCAACGCCTCTTTCACCCAAAGGCGGGCGCTGGGTGGTAGGCGCGCGCCTGGGAACGCCATTGGACAAGGCTCAGGCGCCCAAAAGGCGCGCCTAACATACACTTGGTGTGTTTTTTAAATCCTGCTGCAACTTAAAAAAAAATTGACACTTTTATAAGTTGTTGAGTTATAAAGTGTTTGACACTTTTATAAATTGCTTAACAAAATAAGAAAAAGAGTATAAACCATTAAACCCTATCATCCAAGAGTAGCCGCACAGAACAGAAGCTCTCAATTTTATAAAAAAAAAAAAGAAGAAAAAAAAGGTCGTCTTAATAAAAGCCTTCCACCGCTCCACGGTCCGGGAGTCGAGTCAGCGCCACCGCCACTTTCAAAGCCCAGTATTTTTGCCCTTTTCTTTTGTTATTTCATTTATTTTACTGATTTTTTTAACAACAAAAACTAGGGTTTGTTATATTATTTGTTTTAATTCTTGTATTCTAAACATTATTGATTGTTGTTATTATTTTATATGTTTAATGTTAATTTTATAGTATTTAGCTAGGAAATTTAGTTTTTAACTAGTATTTTTAGTTTTTACCTTGGGTTTTATTTTTTAAAATAACTGGGCTTTTTTTTCTGTTTTGTTTTATTGTATATATTTTTAGAATTTCAGTGTACTTAATTGATTGGCACCATGGAATGTGGGAGCGGTAGTACCATTTCCTCAAAAGATTTGGCATGGGATTATGTAACAATGGAAACTCCCGGCAATACAAACAACTTAACGTTGTATGTTCTGTGCAAAAGTTACAAAGGGTGGAATTTATTGTGCCAAACAACACATTATGGGAGGTTTCCGAAACATTAAAGCTTGCCCAAGAGTGCTGTTCATGTACGTGAACTAGTTAAAGATTACATGCCGAAGAAAATGGGCCGCAAAAATGTTGAAAAACTTGGAATGCCTAAATATGAAGATGTAGATGCTTATGGTGATGAAGAAGACATGGATGATATCGACCTAAAACAAGTTCTGGTTCACGACAAGTTTTAATGTTTTTCAACACCATAAGTTTCTAAGTCCGTGACAAGTTTTAGTCCAATATCCTCCACACCATAAGCATCTACATCTTCATATTCCGGCATTCCAAGTTTTTCAACATTTTTGCAGCCATTTTCTTCGCCATGTAATCTTTAACTAGTTCACGTACATGAACCGGCACCTTGGGCAAGCTTTAACGCTTTAAAACCTCCCACAAGGTGTTGTTTGGCACGATAAATTCCACCTTTGTAATCGTAAATTTTTGCACGTAACATACAACGTAAGTTGTTTGTATTGCCGGGAGTTTCCATTGTTACATAATCTCATGCCAAATCTTTTGAAGAAATGGTACTACCGCTCCCACATTCCATGGTGCCAATCAATTAAGTACACTGAAATTCGGAAAATATATACAATAAACAAAACAGAAAAAGAAAAACAGTTAATTATTTCAAAAAATGAAAAACCCAAGGTAAAAACTAAAAATACTAGTTAAAAACTAAATATCCTAGCTAAATACTATAAAATTAACATTAAACATATAAAATAATAACAACAATCAATAATGTTTAGAATATAAGAATTAAAATAGATAATATAACAAACCATAGTTTTTATTGTTAAAAGAATCAGTAAAATAAATGAAATAACCAAAAAAAGGGCAAAAATACCTGGGCTTTGAACAGTGGCCGGTGGCGCAGCTCCGGCGACCGGTGGCGGTGGTGGAAGGCTTTTATTAAGGTTGCAGCTTTTTTTTTTTTAATTGAGAGCTTTTGTTCTGTTCTATTCTATGCGGCTGCTCTTGGATGATAGGATTTAATGGTTTATACCCTTTTTCTTATTTTGTTAAACAATTATAAAAGTGCCAAACACTTTATAACTAAGCAACTCATAAAAGTGCTAAAAAAATTACAAGTTGCAGCAGGATTTAAAAAAAACACCAAGTGTATGTCAGACACGCCTTTTGGGCACCTAAGCCTTGTCCAAAGGCGTTCCCAAGCGCGCCCGGCGCACGCCTACCACTCAGCGCCCGCCTTTGGGTGAAAAAGGCGATGGACTTGGCGCCCAGCGCGCCTGGCGCCTTCGGGCGCGCCTTTAACAACTATGCCAAAGTCTAGGATTAAAAGGATTAAACTTATATTTAATAATTAATTAAATCCCTTAAAGAGCAAGATTGCCAAAACACAATCAACATCCTAATCTAATCATAGCTTACGGTTTTAGAGTGAGAAATCAAAATCCACTTTCCATATGCAACAAAAATCAATTAACTATGATTGTCTAAAAACTATCTATGCAATGTAAAAAAACTAATATGTAGTACATTATATCCAACTATGCAATGTGTATAAACTATGCAGCAAAAATCAACTAACTATGTATTATCTAGAAACAATTTATGCAGTGTCTAGAAACCAAATATGCAGTAAATTTTACCAATTATATCAGTGTTATAAATAGTGCAACAAAAAACAACTAAATATGCATTATCTAATAAATATCTAAGCAGCAAAAGAACTCTAATTATATTGGATTTTAAATAAACATGCCTCCTAAAATAACGCCATTAAATATGGCATTTATAATCTCTTCCCATAAAAACGGTTTCAAAAAGTCAAAGGATACCAAAAACACCGATGGATAATAAAAAGTATAATTCTACACTTAATGAATTAAAATAAATGGGAAAAGATCCAAAAAAATAAGAAAAATCACAACCATTAAAAACAAAAAAAAAAATAATGGATAGGATTAGTCCATCCTGTTTCACGGGAGGAATGCGGTCTCATTTGAACCAATTCCTATATATATATATATATATATATATATATCATACAAAGTGCTTTGGGCAGTTTTCATAACAAAGTATGTTGGACAGCCATCCATACCTCATTCTGAGGGAAGTGGTTTCCTATCCTAGTACCTGCGTCACTGGATGCTTCTAAGAAACTCTCTTAAAACCCAATCAACTTTAGATACCTTGAACCCCAAGAAAATAAAGAACCTAATCAAACTTGCAAAAATCCAAAAATAAATAATAAGAGTACAAAAGCATTCTTGCCTGGTTCAATAATCAACGCTCCAATGTGGGAAAGCCCATTAGAATCTGAAAGCAACATCAACTCTTGCAATATAAAGGATGTGTAAAGGTCTGCAAGACCTGAACTATCTCGGCTCATTTCGAAAATTTCATCACGTGAACTGAAAGCTACAAAAGAGTACAACCATTATTTTGAAGGAAAACACAAAAGCAGACCAATACAAATCAACAAAAACAACGAGATGGAACTCGTTGAAAATCAGTAAGTTTGGTGGTACTATGGTGAAATACTGCACTTACACAGGCATCCATCTCCTGATTTCTCAAACTGCATCTTCTCAGGAAGACGAACTTCCCAAGTACCATCATACATAGAAACTGTTGGTGGATCTAGAAATAGCCCTCTTCCCCTATACCTGAAGAATTTCATGATCCACCATTACAAAAATTTCAACCAGATTTGTTAAAAGGTTTCACACACAATAAACGTATTTAAACGGCATATACAGGTTGCAAGAGGAGAATGTCCCAGTAAACAGTTGGACACAAAATATAGAAGAGGGTCAAACTATTAAATAAAAACCATATCCAACAAATTTTTAAATAATCAGAACGAGAAGCAACACAGTCAAAATGTATAAAAAAGACAACCTCGTTCGTTAAAAATGATTTACAATTTTTTTATTAAAAAATTTAAACACGCAAAGAAACTTGTGACTATTACATAGATCACAGCAAGAAGAAAAATATAAGGGAAAATACATTGCATAGAATAGGTATAACATAAAAAAAAAAAAAAGTGTATCCAAAAAGAACCCTAAATTTGTTAGGCTGTATTTCCAATCCCACCCCACCCTATCTCGTGCACCATTAGCTCATCCATAAGCAGCAAAAAAAAGGAAGGTCCCGAACTCTGTTACATACACCATTTCAGCCAATCAAACGAAAAAGAAGTAGACATCCAGTAATATAACTAATGACTGCCTTTGCAAGGGTTATCACGTCAAACTGTTCCTGTCACTGGTGATGTTATGAGTAAATTGAGTTGATCTGTAACAAGTATATATTATATAACTTGTAACCCAAAATAATATTTTGTGGCTGAAGCCACAAGAATATCACAATACACTCAAGCCCTTATGTTATAGTCAGAGTAAATAGGAAGGGCAAATTAAGTTTGATCACTACACTCAACTTCTAAGGTTGTATTAATCGGTCCACATGTTCAAAATTTCAAAAATATACTCACTGAATAAGAGAAACTGAAATATTTTATGAAATAAGATTTCTGTAGGTTATAAATCAGGAAATGTTTCTCAGTCTCAACATGAAACTCCAATGGAATTACATACATTTACTGAGCTGAAACTAAAAGAATCTGAGCGACAAAAGTACCATCATGGATTGGAAGGAAGATTAGTAAAGGCATTGAGAAAAGTTTTACAGGGTGCAGTTTTTACAGGAAGAAATATAAAATTAGATGGAAAAGTATGCCAGAGCAAACAAGAAGGAAACCATATGGACTAAAAGAGAATACCATATGCACACTCGTATTAAAAGACACCATACCAGGGTTGCTGGAGAAAGCCAGTATAAGGTGAAGGGGCCTGGGCCTCCATAGCACCCAATGTATCGCCATGATAAGATCCTCTAAGAGCTAAAACCTAATTCAAGGAAAACATAGGATCCAGGATTAACTCCAAATAAAGGTTATTAGAAAGGACTAAACAGAAAAAAGTGGTGTTTCAATGTCTACTTCATGTCTTTAGGCACAAAAGCTAACCATAAAGCATTTAAAAGGAGATGCCCTAACATTGGCCCTCACTCCAACACGCAGCTGAAACTCCCTTTAACCACCAGTGGGGGAAAAGAGAGGATACATGCAAATCTAAAGAGAAACTTGGCAGTTAAAAAGGTTCATCATCCGCATGGAGGGGGAGAGAGAGAGAGACAGACAGATGAGCAGATGGACATATGGGCATGCTTAAGTAATATCTATGTCAATTCGAGGAGAGTTGCGCTCACCTTGAGATCCATACTTCTTCCATTCATGTCTGCATTCACTAGGTCCAACAGCACTTTACTATCAGACAAGAACTTGCGAAATGCCATTTTGAGAGCAATTTCTACTGCTGTAGATCCATTATCAGAGAAGTAGACTCGGGAAGCCCATCCTGGGAACACGAAAGTTAAAGTTAGCAGAAATTAACATGCAATTGCTTCAGCTGATCCATAAATTTCAGAATAGAGAGCCTTTCCATCCATCACATTGAAAATTCAGACAACTATATTCTGAATACGACAGAATTATTATGAAGTCCTCTGCCCTTAGAAGGAGAATAAGTTAAACATCAAGTTGTCATTATTCTTACATCATGTTCCAATAGGTAGCAGTCCAACTGCAAAATATCATATAATAAAAGCCAAAGACCACAGCTTTATATATGCACTTTTAGAGCTATGATGACTTTTAGAGCTATGATGTGTCGGGAAAGAGTACTTCCCAGTAAAACTATCATTCGCTTTCCTTCAAAATGCGTAATTGACACGGAATTTTGAAACCAGTAAAATTAAGATTTCAAGTGAAAGATACAACAGAAATGTGCATGAATGTGCTCACAAGTACAAACAAAACTGAGCATAATGATTTTCTCATGCAAGGTGGAGAGAGGTGCTTTTGAGATAAAGAAGCTTCAAACTCTCGGCACAAGTTACATAGCCATACAATTTGACTCTGATAATCATAGAACCATAGTTACAACATCGAGGACACCTATTGATATGCTTGGTACATATGTGGTAAAGCAAAGGATCCCATTATACATTAGTGTGAGAGGCATAACTCAAGATAGAAGGAGAATTCGCCAAAAGAAAAGAAGCATATGTTTGATACATGTAATAGACAGTCTATTTTATTAGCCGACTCTTAGATGAAGGAGGTTTATCTTGTCAGATATTCAAATTCTCTGTTTCATTCCTGACTTATTAAGTCAAAGCCAAAAGAGATGGAAAATGGGGAGAAAAGAAAGAAAGAAAGAAAAAAGGAATAGAAAGAAAAGAAAAGAAAAGAAATAAAATAAAACAAAAAGATATTTGAGAGGACAGGTTTATTGTTGAGGGGAATAGAGAGAAGTTGAGATACTACTTGTCGTAGTAAAGGAAAAGGGAAGCCTTCAGTTTATCTCTGGAGATCCTTAAGGTAGTTCTGGTTCCTGACAAGAAATAATGGCGTGAAAACATGGAGATCCCATTAGGTAACTTGGTTCATCACATAATTGTTCTTAATTTTCACCCTCCTGTAAAATAGGGATGAAAAATGTTTTACTTAAGACATTTAGAGAAATAATGCATTTCCACAATGTATTTAAATGATAAAAAAGTTGTTTAAGAGTTTGCAAGAATACAGATCCTCCAATACAACTATAGGTAACAAGAAAAAGGGTAAAATATTTCTCAGAGTTCGCAAAAATACAGATCCCTCAATACAACTAAAGGTTGGGGGAAAAGATAGAAAGTATATCAAATACCAAATAACATTATTATGTCTTCCTTTATTTCTTCAGCTATATCTTCAGCACAACCAACAAATTCAAAATTTTCATGATCCTATTGCTCATATTATGGATAGTTCTATTTCTTTGGATACTAGTTATGTTCACCAGAAATGTGTTTCATGCCTTTAGTTAATTCATCATAAGGACTGTTATTCTGAAATGCATTGCCAACAGTTTAAATGGAATTCAGAATCAAACCCTTACAAATATATAACCAATGTTTATTCCAATAAATTTAGAAAAATAATTAACAAGAGGGCTCTTTTACACAAAAATAATTGAAAAAGAAACGGTGTAAACTTGCCTTTCCCCACACCCTCAAGCAAAAGTTCAGCTAATTCTAGAGCTGGCTCATATACATTCTCTGGAAACATTACATGCCCATATCTTGCAGCAGTATAGCCCATATCTCTAGCAAGTTCAATCTGTAAGCGCCTAAAGAAAACAGGGTAATGTAACTCGGAGAAATGCCAATGACATAAATCATTCAGACCATTCCAGATTTAAATACATCGAGATTATTCCAAAAACAATTTGAAGAGACCTTATGTACTTCATAGTATGGGACTCGTAAGAATTGGCTTGTAGCAATCCTCCTACTGATGAGATACTAAGTTGTACGATAGGGTTATTTCTGAGTACCAAAAGTACAAGTAGAAGTAGAAGTTGGATTATCCCTGCTAGCAAAGGGTAAGAAAAACTCTGACTGGGAGTTGATCCTACTACATGGATGAAAGAGCAGGGATCAACAGTTTGGTGAATAGTTATCTCCAGAGAAAGTGATAAGAAAACAAATGTTTCCCTAGGGTCCGGAAAATGATGAGGCCCAATGTCAAAAGAAGAAAATATAATCATGAGCATGACATGCGCAGCATGGTTTCTGGGCCTGAGAACTCAAACATTGTGATATTAATTGCACAATCAAATCATTTTTCAGGTTCAGCTCCAGAGCACACCAGGTGCATGATAAACAAATTGAGAATGGTGGCTTTCATGCATGTTGACTGTGCATGGTATGATGATTTTTGTGATTTGTAGTGAATGTTACTCACGGATAAGATATGCAAAGAAATAGGAAACTGACCTGCAAGGTAGCATCAGGGCCCTGTGTCCACCAACTTGCACAAGCATCAAATTGTTGAGAAATCCAATCAAAGCTCTGAAACTAATCCATGCATGGCACATGGTAAGCCTATATTTGCTAGCAATTGTAATATGCAGAACTAACACAAAAGTTATAAGTGGAATATGGAATCCAATAATGCATTTGGTGATATATATGAGACTGTTCTTCGTAACACAGAGTAACATCACCTCTGCTAAGACTGATATATGAAAATGCCAACCTTGTGAACAGCAAAGTTCTCTCCGCAGCGTGAATCTATAACTGTAACCTTTTCTTCAGGTACAAGCTTGTGCTGAGTGAATGGCCACCAGAAGACATCACACGCTTTTTTTGGCATGTCAAGTAATCTCTGAGTTCTTTCCAGAAAAGCTGAAAGCATTATCTCCTTGAGAGAAGTGAACACTGTCTGAGACTTATCAAACCAGGATATCAGGTCATCGGATATGTCTTTCGGAATAGATGGAAGCACGAGTACTGGCACCCTAGAACCCAAGAAAAAATATTGACACAGAACACAAAGAAAAGAAACTATCTCTTGAAACAAAATAGACAAGAGATGAACTTAACAGACTCATATACAGATTAACTATCAGACAAATGCAGCGGATACAAACTCAAAGTACGGTTTGAACATGTAACTTAGTAATGACTAACGGAATTTTTCTGAAGCAACAGCGGATAAACAGAAATCCATTACCTATTCCGGAAATATGATGATAATGGCACCTCATTCATGAGACCATTATCTTCAAAAATAACAGCAGCGACATCGTATCCACGAAGCTTTAGACTTTCATAAGCAGATATAGTTCCGGAAATGCCACCTAATCGTCCATCTCCAACAAGAATAGCTGGCAGGCGGAAAGGTCTGCTACAACAGACCAGAAATCAGATATACCAAAATTGAAAGTAGAGCAAGATAACTATAAATTCTTGCCTTTGAACAAAAAAGCAACTAATCATAGTCATGGTCCATTTTTCAGATGAATGCTTAGACTATCATTCTTCCAGATCAATTTCAAATGACCTTTCAAAAACAGACTGCGTTGACATTGCACCTTCAACTAATACTTCAGAAAGAAGAGGGATTGATGGCTAAGATTGTTTAATATTCTACAGCACATAACATGCCTTCCCACTAAAGAGTAAAATTCAAGTCATGAATGTCCATATATATACAGTAGTTTGTGTCTTTCATTCCTAATTTATTAACATTGCAGTCAGCAGCTTCTTTAAATTGTTCTGAGGTTAATACAAAGCAAATAAGTCTGTTTAAAACTTCATTACAATGTCTTCCATCTTAATCTTTACATCGGTTAGGACAATTTGATTCTATCACATACTAAAGTTGCATGAATAAAAATACACACGCACCGATATAGGTCGCACTGAAGAGATCCAGATGGCCCAGGACTAGCTACGCCACCAGCAGTCTCAATCACACACATAATTTCCTCTTCTGTACCACATGATGTTCCAACCACACCATTTCCCAAGCATCTCTTCAGCATATCCAAGACCTCCGAATCCATGACTATTGCTTCTTCCCTCTCAGCAGCTAAATGAGGCGACACGGCCTCATTCCACCCATACATCGTCTTACATACAACCTCCGACACGGGAAATAGTTCTGTTTCATTACTCTCACTCCCCTGCAATTTCCTCTCTTCATACCATAGCACATTCTCTAATCCACCGCCAACGCTTCCACCTTTTTTGGCAACCTCAACCCCGAAATCTTCATTCCTTGCACTACAACCCGGAATGCCATTGCCTAAAACTTGATTTGCAGCCGGAATAGAAGCTTTGAAAACACAATTCGAAGCGTAAACCGAGAATGGGAGGGGCTTGAAAGCGAAAAACTCGGAAAATTTCCTGTAGACAAAGCGAGAATCGGAGTCATCAGGAAACCCGGTCTGAATTGGCTTAAGATATAAAAATCTCTTCCTAGCAAGTTGTGCTGAGGAGGAGAGGAAGGACATGGAGAGGCCAGCGGAGACAAGGGTTTTGCCGAGGGAGGTGTTGGAAGCCCAAATTGTGTAAATTGGGTGATTTAGGGGGTACTCTATTTCCGAGTGGAGGCGGCGGCGGTGGCGGATAAAATGGGATTGATTGAATAACCGGCGGCAGAGTGAAGCGGAGAAGAGACCGGTGGTGGGTGGCATTGTGAGTGTGTGTAAGAGAGAGAAACAGATAAGCCCTAGGCAGCTGAGAGAACATAGAAGGGGAAGGGTTTTAAGTTTTAACGGCTACGAGGAAAAGGGTACGATATTCAAAAATTAGTGGCTAAGGTTAGGTTTACTTAATGAGCTGCCACATGACAGGTGGCAATCCTGTCTTATTTTCATTCGACAGCGATTAGCCGATTTATTAGCGAAATTGGAACATACTAATAAATGTTGTCTTAAATCCTGATGTTCTTGAATAGTTATGGACAGGTTTTCCTATTGTAAATTTATTATATTATTATTTGTATTACATTAATTATTATTGTAAATAAAATATAAAATTTTATAATAAGTTCTATTATAAGTGATTGGCGGTTGATTTGACTCATTTTTCAAATATAATATCAAATAATTTAATTAAGAAGATTGAAATGTTACTTCATAAGATCTTTTGCTCAAGATCATTAGAAATATGGAGTTGGGAATCCGTACTTTTATCTTCTTCAATTGAATGTTATTTAAACATGACTTTATGTAAAACTTGCAGCCAGAGTTAATTACGTTTTTATATTTGATAAACTTGTAGACAGTTATTATTTTAAAGAATATTAATTACTTAATTTATTTAATAAATATTGCAATTATATCATGAATATAACAAATACTAAGATTTAAAGTTGCTAAATAAGATTAGACAGAATATCAAAAGTGATAAGGGTAAATATAGTTGGGGCCGAGCTAATGGACTTTACGCAATGGACCGATCTGTTAAGTCCTATGCATTGGGCCGATCCGTTAAGCTTCACCTATTGGGTTGTTCTCGTTTGTTGGGTTGAGCTGTTACACCTCACTCATGGGCCGAGCTGCTTTGGTTTCTTGAGTAGAGGGGGGTTGATCTGTTAGGATCCGTATAGTTAGGCAAATGCTAAGGTTTCGGTTAAAGCATTAAGTCCTTTAACTTAGTCCGATGTGTTGATAAGTCAAGCAGGGGTGATCTTAGATTAAAGGAAATTTATCAAGAGCGGGCATGAAGGAAGACGATCTGATGACCCGAGGAGCAACAGGTCAGCTCGGGCCCGATGTTCTTAAAGCAAATTAGGGTTTTGAAGATGCGATCCTATCCTAATCATGATTCTGTTACCAAATCGTAACAGAATTTTGGATTTTACGGAAACCCTAATTCGGGCTAAGCTATAAAAGCTCAAGTTCAGGTTCATTCTTAACCTAATCACATTTTTTCATATCTCTTATATTTTCGCCTCTTTCTTCTTCCACAAGTTTCTGACTTAAGCATCGGAGAGGGCACACCGGAGCACCCCTCCATCCCCCCTTTTTTGTGCAGGTTTATGGTGGAGCTCGGTCAGAAAGCAAGTTCATGGGAGAGGAGCATTTTAGGAGCAACCAAGTGGCACCG
Organism: Rehmannia glutinosa; assembly: GCA_016081115.2. NCBI lineage: Eukaryota > Viridiplantae > Streptophyta > Magnoliopsida > Lamiales > Orobanchaceae > Rehmannia > Rehmannia glutinosa. The sequence goes on along the minus strand of CM071927.1, from coordinate 77,785,114 downwards.
TCTGTGGGAAATATTAGGCAGAGACGTGAGCTTCGAAGTACGGTGGCTATGGAGGATTTAAGGAGGAATTTGGCGGAAGACCTGAATCGCATACCATTGGGCGATACCCCGAATGGAGTTACGCACGAAAACACTAGGCCTGCGCTGTTTGATGCATGTTTTTATCTTAATTTTGATGATTTTATTTTTACACCAAAACAATGTTTTTAATACTCCTAAATGATTTAAAATGGCTTTAATATTTTCCGGAGTATTTCTTCAAGTTTTACTTTAGATAAAATTGGTCAACACTTTTTATGATTTTATGTTTATAAGTTTTTACTTCAAAACAAGGTTCCTAAATGTTGTCTAAATACTCTCGATTGGTTTAAAATGTTTTTACTAAATTTTCGGAGTATTTCTTGAGTTTTATTTTCGACAAAATTGGACAACATTTCCGCCTCAAGGTCAACCTCGCCTCCTATAGGCAACCGCACACAAGATGATTTTGGGACTAAAAATGAGACGAACTGAAAATTGACAGGTCGGCCGGCCGCCTCAAGGCGTCGGCCGGTCGTCGACCGGCCACCAGACACTACCGACTGAGCTTGGCATTGAATAAGAACTCCATGTCTCATTTTTTGGTCAAGGTCTACCGGTTGGAGGGGGTGTCGACCGGTCGCCCCGTGTTTAAACGTGAAATGTTCAATTCAACTCTATTTCTGTGCGACCGGTCGCCCTATCTTTTGACAAAGAATTTACATTGATTGTTTGACAAAGAGACAAACTTTCCTTAAAATGTGGGATTGATTTCTAACAGCTATATTCTTGATTTTAATTGTATTTTTCTGTAGATTTTCAATCCCCAAGAGGAGTTTATGCTTGATCAACCTTATCCTATATATAGAGGAAGTTTTGGAGCAACCAATATAACCATTGAGATACAATACAACAAGATACACTTCAAGCAAACACTTGTTCTTCATTGTTATTATTCTTGTTGTAATTTTGCCTAGTTTATCACTTTCACATCCTTGAGGTCTAGGCTTATTTCTTGATTACACTTGCACTCATATTTGTAATATTCTTTATCGAGTTGTAATCTTGATTTTGGGTTATCATTCAACACAAGATATCATTGTGAGTGTTCTTGTGGTAAGAACACACTTGGGTGATCTAGGTGTTAGGTGTAAGAAGATTGTGGTAATCTTCTTGTTGAGGTGTTGAAGAATTTGGTATTCTTCAAGGTTGAAGATTGTGGTAATCTTCACAAGGTGCCATTGGAGATTGTGGTAATCTTAGAGTGAGATTGTGGTAATCTCAAAGGTGGTGTTGAAGGTGTGGTGCTCTTCAAGGTGTTGTTGTAAGTTGGTGTTGTATTAATTTTTGGTAAATTAATAAAATCCTTTTTTTTTTGAAATCCATCCCGGATATACTGGGTTGGTAGAGGATTAGGCCCTAGGTGGGTTGAACCTCTATATATCGACGTGTGTTGTTTACATTCCGCACCTTTATTATTGTCTTTGAGCATTCGGTTCGAAAAAGAGGGTAAAATCAAAAAGATGGAGATAATCTATTCACCCCCCCTCTAGATTATCGTAGCCGCTTGGACTTACAAGTGGTATTAGAGCCAAATTCTTTGGCAAGCTCGTTTCACATCGCGAGTGAAGAGAAACGATCGTCGGCTACGAACAAAGCTCAACTTTCCGGCACCTCCACCACCAAGCCACCACTATTTGATTCCAAAAATTATATATTTTGGAAAGAAAGAATGGAATGTTATTTACAAGGTTGCGGGTTCGATATTTGGAACATCATCATCAATGGAGAATCCATTCCAATGAAAGACGCACCATACACCTCCAAAGCTCTCAAGGAGCTCAATGATGAAGAAAAGAAAATCATCTCCTCAAATGGTAAAGCTCTCAATATTTTGTATTGTTCACTTACTAATTTGGAATATGAAACTTATTGTAGGAATTCGATCGGCACATAAAGTATGGCAAAAATTAGAAGTCATCTATGGAGTATATGCAAATGAAAGGAGTCAAACAAAAGCATCTACTTCTCAAAGGGATACAAGTTCAAATCTAAGGAACAAGCCTGTTACAACTTCCAACTATGAAGTAGTCGAGCAATGTTTTATGGGCATCAAAGAAGAAAATGAGGTATGTCTTAAACACTCTACTTCCTATGATATTGTCATTCAAAATGATTATAGTGATATGCAAAATGATTTTGATGATCTTCAAAATGAATTCCAAAATTTACTAGTTAAGTACAAAAATTTGAAAAAGGAATTCAATGTTTTGAAAAATGAAAAGGATAGTTTATTTACTTCCTATGAATCACTATCATGTGCTCACACCACCACACTTGACAAGGTTAGAAACCTTGAAAAATAAAATAGTACTCTTGTTGAGGATATTAATTTCATGAAAAATGATTTATCAAAATCCAACTTGAGTACCAATGAATTGCCCAATGTTGTGAATGTTAATGGTTGTGATAGTTTGAATAGTGAACTTGATCATGAGCCTAATATTGTCAAGCATATGAAAAAGAATCGAGTTCCTATGCATGTTAGTAATATTACTTGCTTTTATTGCGGTAAAAAGGGTCATATGGTAAATACTTGTCAGGCTAGAAATAGCTCTAATTATTGTTGGAGACCTAAAAGTCTCAAGACTAATCCCAAAGGACCCAAGCACTTGAGGGTACCACAAAACAATGTCATTTTAGGTACCCGACGGATTAATAATCGAAGAAAATTCATGCCGCCAATGAGACATCAAATGAACATCTCATTTGATTATAGAAGGAGAAAACATTTTCAACAAAGTAAATTTCCAAGAAGAGGATATTATCAAAAATGGGAAGAACACAATCCTTGGAAATGGCAAAGACATCATCAACAAGATGATTTTCAAAGAAGAAGAGACTATCAACAATGGGAAGGACAAAAATCTTGGAAATAGAGTAATCAAAGAAGCCATCATCAACAAAGTGACTTCTCAAAGGGAAGATATCATCAACAATGGGAACGGCACAACCCATGGAAATGGCGTAATTGGTAAACCGTATCTCCCCATTTAAATATGCATTTTATTTTGTTAGTATGCATGTTTTTATTGCAAATGAGTCCTCATTATTTTTAAATTTAGGTCTTCAATATATTTGTGAGTTTCAAAATTTTTTTGAAAAAAAAAAGAAGACCTTGCATAATGTTTCTAAAACTCTTGTGCATTTAATTAGACTTATGCGGTTTATTATCTCTCATGTATTTTTATAGCATAAGCTTTTTTCTTGATATCTCCTATTACTTGCCTACACTTGTGCTATTGTGCAAATTTTGTTTAAGAATTGTGTAGGATATATATCTCATATTCATTGGATATTTCGTCATCAAGTTTCTTAAACTATCGAGGTATGTTCACTCATATTTCTCTTAGAACTTGATATTATGCTTATGCACATATCTTTCAAGATATTTCATTTCAATCTCTTAAGTGCCCCTAAATGATTTTGCAAATCTTTCTTAAAAGGGCACTACTCGTTAAGTCTCGATTTTCTCGAATATATATTCTCCCGAAACCCGTATTTGTTGGACTTGGTCCAAAATTATCTTTTTGCAAAGTTTTAAAAACTTTTGGGGTGAAAAATCGAATTTTTGAAAAACTGGAGAATGAAAAATTGCACCGAACTGCAAGGCAGGGGCGACGGCCGCCCGCACATCGACCGACGCCTGTGGCAATTTTTCATGTTTAAACGGGTCTGTTCCTCTTTTTCAAAATCAACTTAAAACCCCTAACCTCGACCCAAAGAAATAAATTACCCCCTTTTTTCATAAAACCTTCATTTCTTCATCAATCTTTACGATTCTTGTTGCTAATCTTCTTGTTTTTGCAAGAATCTTACATATATGGCTCCTCCAAGAAATTCCACCGATCAAAATCCCACTTCCAAGAGAAGAAAGGGCAGAGAGGGTTCTTCGAGAAATCGGCGAGACGAAGCCGAACAAAGGGATATTCGAGCTGCACAAAGGAACGTGGCTCAAGAACGTGATGACATTCAAAATCCCATACTCTCTCAGGCCCAAATTGCCGAGCTCCACAGAACAATTTCGCTCAAAAATTGCCGTTGGGCGAAAAGTAAGAAATCTTTTATATCTTTAGCTCCCCATTCGAATAATGTTCTAAATTTCATCAATAAATATGTGGAGTGGTACTATGAAGATTTGGGAATGGGTGGAAAGTCAATTGCTCGGACTAAAATTTGTCGTTTTAATTCATTTACTAATGAATATCCTACTATTAGAGGATTCTTTGAGGAGCAAGGTTGGATGTTTTTATGGGAGCATGCATATGTTTTGTATGATGATGATATTATCCAACATTTTTATGCAAATATGTGGGTGCAATATGATGATGATGATAGAAAGCCTATTATGTAAATTTGTTTGTAAAAGGTCGTCACTTTGGTGGACTCCTAATGAAATTTGTCGGCTTCTACATGTTAGAGAAGGTGGTTGAGACTTTTTCTCTTGTGCTATTTGGAATGATGAGATGTTGGGGGTGTCTATGAGAGAAGTTAAGACTTATTTGGGCATATGGCCAAAGTATTCATTGTTGGCGATGACACTTGACCACCGAATTTTATCCTTATTGTCGCTCATCGTATTTGTGGAAAAGTGGGTAAAATGCCTAGCAACATGGACTATTTTTGACTTATAAGATTGATAGAAGGGAACCGCTTAACTTTGGCGCCATTCTTATTCAATGTCTAATTGAGTCTATCACTCAAGGAAATAAGAAGTTTGTTATGGGCAATTGGATTTGTAAACTTCTTATACAATCGGGACTACCTTCGTCGGAATGTAATTTGAAGGTATTTCAAAATGACTTTAACATTGATAATATCTCCCAAATGGTCACTATGCGCAAAAATATGGACATCCGACCAACTAAGATGGCTAGAGGAAGAGGCCAAGATTCCCCAGATCCAAACGACTTCTTTGATGATGCCGAGGCCGCGCGATTGGCAGAGGAAGGTGAACAGAGCAATCCGGAGGGTAATACCGGTGCTCAACCTTCTAGGAGGTACACCCAAGCCGAATTTGATGATTTAAGATCTTTTCATGAAGCTAGGTATGAGGCTTTGGAGCAAAAGACCTCAAAAATGCAAAAATCAATCGGCAAGTTGAAGAAATTCATCAAAGATTTTATTCCCGGAACTTGCTTCTCTTCGGACGAGGATTGATGTCCCCACCCCTTTACTATTCTAGCATTTTCTTTCTTGTCCATGTTGTTTTGTATTACTTTTGACTTTCTTGTAAAACTCTTTCGTACTAATGAGATTTGCTTGTTTTCTTGAAAGGGTTAAAATAGCAAGTTGATAATGACTTGTGGATGATCATGATTTTGATGGTAAAAATACTCTAGGTTGGCATTGGTTGATTATTGGTATGAAGTACTTGATGGTAAAAGTACTTCTTTTAATTTGTGCTTAAATGTATTTGACATCTTGATCATTTGGTTTAGATGGATTATTTGGGACATTTGTAATGTCTAATATGCATTGTTTGATGCTTGACATGTATTACTTGATGGCTCTTTAATTTTTGCTTGATGGCATTCGTAATGCCTTGATCTCTCATTTAGCTAAAATTATCTCAATTGGGTTGAACCCTTGAGAATCTACTTTGTTGAGCCTCTTATTTGATGGACATATGTTGAAATTTGTTTTGGTGATGATATAAACAAACTTGGCTTAATTTCTTTTACAAGGGCTATATACATTTTCTTCAAACTTTGACGCCCGCCAAGTGTTCGATAAAATGTTTCAATGAAAGACTTATCACCTACATGATTATCTTATTTTCCAAATGTCTTAAAATCTTTTTGAGATCATGTTTTTGACAAACAAAATGAGCTTATGGATTTCTTATGATACATCTCTCCCATTTTTTTTGGATTCTAAGCTTAATTCTTTCAATGGTTGATAAATCATATTGTTGGCGCACTTTGATAAACTTGTATGATGTTTTTATCATCCTAACATTCTTTTTGATGATTCCAAAGGGGGAGAAATAGGAAATTGGCTCATTAGCTCAAAGAAGCTAATAAAAGCTTGTTATAAAAGCTATAAGCTATGGCTCTTAAAAGCCATAAGTTGTGAATTATTTTTAGTCCAATTGTTGCTTGATGGACTTATATACTTGTCTAATGATGTTTAGTTAACAGGGGGAGCTTATAAGCTCTTGAACAATATGTTATAGCTAAGCTTTTAGCTTATGGTTAATTGCTTTTATATTATTAATGATGTGCTTGTTGATAGGGGGAGCTTGTGCTTATTATTGAATATATTTACTCCCTTACTTGGTTGCTTATGTATTTTGGAAATTTTGGTTGCTTCCAAATGGTTAGATGTTTTTACCGGAAATCGTTTTTAAAATTGTCCGTCTAATATTTCAAAAAAATTGTTTTGGTTTGTAATCATCAAAAAGGGGGAGATTGTTTGATACATGTTTTTATCTTAATTTTGATGATTTTATTTTTACACCAAAACAATGTTTTTAATACTCCTAAATGATTTAAAATGGCTTTAATATTTTCCGGAGTATTTCTTCAAGTTTTACTTTAGATAAAATTGGTCAACACTTTTTATGATTTTATGTTTATAAGTTTTTACTTTAAAACAAGGTTCCTAAATGTTGTCTAAATACTCCCGATTGGTTTAAAATGTTTTTACTAAATTTTCGGAGTATTTCTTGAGTTTTATTTTCGACAAAATTGGACAACATTTTCGTCTCAAGGTCAACCTAGTCGCCTCTATAGGCAACCCGTACCAAGATGATTTTGGGACTAAAAATGAGACGAACTCGAAAATTGACAGTCGATCGGTCGCCCTGGGCGTCGACCGGCCAAAGCCGACGGCCGTCGCCAGGGTACGACCGGTACTGGAGCTTGGCATTGAATCGAACTCCCTGTCTCATTTTTTGGTCAAGGTCTACCGGTAGGAGGGCGTCGACCGGTCGAAGTGTGCGTCGGCCGACCGGCCGCCCAGTGTTTAAACGTGAAATGTTTAATTCAACTCTATTTCTGTGCGGCCGTCGCCTCTATCTTTTGACAAATTTCGGCCGTTTGACAAATGGACAAACTTTCCTTAAAATGTGGGATTGATTTCTAACAAATATATTCTTGATTTTAATTGTATTTTTCTGTAGATTTTCAATCCCCAAGAGGAGCCTATGCTTGATCAACCTTATCCTATATATAGAGGAAGTTTTGGAGCAACCAATATAACCATTGAGATACAATACAACAAGATACACTTCAAGCAAACACTTGTTCTTCATTGTTATTATTCTTGTTGTAATTTTGCCTAGTTTATCACTTTCACATCCTTGAGGTCTAGGCTTATTTCTTGATTACACTTGCACTCATATTTGTAATATTCTTTATCGAGTTGTAATCTTGATTTTGGGTTATCATTCAACACAAGATATCATTGTGAGTGTTCTTGTGGTAAGAACACACTTGGGTGATCTAGGTGTTAGGTGTAAGAAGATTGTGGTAATCTTCTTGTTGAGGTGTTGAAGAATTTGGTATTCTTCAAGGTTGAAGATTGTGGTAATCTTCACAAGGTGTCGTTGGAGATTGTGGTAATCTCAAAGGTGGTGTTGAAGAAGAGTGTGGTGCTTTTCAAGGTGTTGTTGTAAGTTGGTGTTGTATTAATTTTTGGTAAATTAATAAAATCTTTTTTTTAAATCCATTCCGGATATACTGGGGTGGTAGAGGATTAGGCCCTAGGTGGGTTGAACCTTATAAATCGACGTGTGTTGTTTACATTCCGCACCTTTATTATTGTCTTTGAGCATTCGGTTCGAAAAAGAGGGTAAAATCGAAAATATGGAAATAATCTATTTACCCCCCTCTAGATTATCGTAGCCGCTTGGACTTACATCCGCCACCACCCCTAGCGGACGGCGAAGGGCAGCGGATTCCGAGGACAGGGGTGGATGAGCAAACACCAATTTCTGGAGGAAGTGTTGGTTTTTTTTTTTTGAGAATATGAAGTGTTGGTTTGGGTCCTATGTTTTTTGAACAATTGGGTGGTTTCATCACTAATGTTGTCGAGTAGGCGGTGGAAAGAAGGCTGAGGGATGTGCTTCCACCACCACCTATGGTCCCTCCGGCGGGAGAGAATGCAGCTCGGACGCCGGAGGTCAGGGATAGAGGTCGGCGGAATGTTGCGGCAGAAGTACACTCATCAAAGATGATGGAACATACGTCAATTGAGGATCAGGACTGGGCGGAGCGCATGGATGACCTCCATTGCGAAGTGCGGGATATTTGTTGGAGGGTCACGGGAGCACCAGGAGGGGCGTCGGTTCGGGTTCGGAGGGGAACTCCCTTCTCGTATGAAGTGATGGTGGATGAGCTCCCATCCTCCTACCGAGCTCTGAGTTTAGAATACGATGGCACCACGGACCCATGGGATCATCCCTGTCGTTTTGAAAATGCTGGTCTTCTACATAGATTCACGGATGGCGTGATGTGTAGAGTTTTTCCTACTACCTTGACGAAGTCAGCTCAGTAGTGGTTCAGTCAGCTTCCTCCGGGTTCCATCAAGAATTTCGATGACTTCAGTTTGGCGTTCCTCAATCAGTTTACGAGCTATCGTAAATACCAAAAGGTGCCCCTAACTCTGTTTAGTATCAAGCAGAGGGAGAGAGAGGGGCTTCGGAGTTATATACAACGGTTCATGGCTGCAAAGCTAGAGGTGCCTTCAGCCAGTCCGGAGATCTTGGCTAATGCCCTAGCTCAAGAGTTGAAGGATGGGGAATTTTTTGAATCCTTGGTCATAGAGCCAGCTACGACCTTTGATGAGCTATTAGCTCGGGCGAAGCTGTACATTAATCTGGAGGAGGCGAGAAAAATAAAGAGGGAAGAAGGAGAGAAAATGAGGGATAGGGAGGAAGATCGGGAGGATAAGGGATCCCAGAAGAAGCCGAAGTCCAAGGCGATGGGTGGACGACCGAGGTACGAGAAGTACACACCGTTGGCTTTACCTCAAGGCGAGGTGTTGGTGGCTATCGAACGGCTTCCCGGCCTGAGGTGGCCAAAGGCACATTCAGAGGCACCAGTGAAGGCGAAGTGTAAGGACTTTTGCAGGTTCCATAACGAGTATAGCCACACAATAGATCAGTGCACACACTTGAGGGATGAGATCGAAAGGCTTATTCATGCAGGTCATCTCAAGGAGTTTATGCACGTCAATAGGAAGAAAGAGAAGGGTGAGTACGGGCGGGACAATCGCGGTTACAATTAGCCTCGGTGGGAGCCGGACCGGAGGGGGAAGGATAAGAAGGAGATACCTCAACCTCCACCTCCGCCTCGGCGAGCAGTGATCTAAATAATAGTAGGAGGACCAGCGGAAGGAGACTCGAGGAGAGCTTGGAAGAGCTATGTGAGGGCAGCAGCTCTAGGTCGGGTGCAGGAGCAGTTGAAGGTGGAACAGGTCAGACCGGGGCCAAACATTCAGTTTGGGCCAAGTGATAGCAAGGGTGTCGTTACACCTCATAGCGATACTCTTGTGATCACGGCCACGATCTCGAACTATGATGTGCAGCGGGTGTTTGTGGACACTGGGAGCTCGGTGGATATTCTGTTCTATGATTGCGGCAGAAAGATAGATCTCCAGGTCGGGTTGGAATCAGTGGACACGGCATTGGTCGGATTTGCAGGAGGAACCATCCAACCCATAAGTATGATTATTTTACCTGTCTCTTTGGGTAAGGAGCCTATTCGTAAAACTAGAATGATTCGATTCTTAATAGTAGATGTACCCTCTTCATATAATGCTATGTTGGGTAGACCGTCATTGAATGCTTTTCAGGCTGTAGTATCGGTATATCATTTGAAAATATAGCTCTCCGTAGGGGAGGAGGTCGGTGAGGTCGGCGGAGATCAGTACATGTCGAGAAAATTATATGAGGAGAGTATTCAAAAGGCAGAAAGGCAAAATATTTTCGATGATGATAAAAATAAGGATAAGATAATTAAACTTGATGAGCATGTGGTGTTTGATAAATGGTTTTATCATGATTTTGATGATTTTGTTTTTATACCAAAACAATGTTTTTAAATGTTGTCCAAATACTCCTAAATGATTTAAATTGTTTCTACTAATTTTCCGGAGTATTTCTTCAAGTTTATTTTCAACAAAATTGGACTTTGTGTTAATGTGTTTTTACATCAAAACAATGTCCCTGAATGTTGTCCAAATACTTCCGATCGATTTAAAATGTTTTTACTATTTTTCGGAGTATTTCTTGAAGTTTATTTTCGATAAAAAATTGGACAACACTTATGTTTCAGGCTCGACCGGTCGCCCTATTGGGCAACCCGTACCTGTGTTGAGTTTTGAAATAGAAAAAGGGACGGAGGGAAAGCTGAGGGGGGCGATCGGTCGACCCTATGGGCGACCGATCGAACCTATGGGCGACCGGTATGGGCGACCAGTCGACCATTAGGGCGACCGGTGCCTGATGCCTCCCTTCGAAGAATAGAAGTCTATGTTTCTTATTTTGCTCACCCCCAACCGGTCAGACATAGGGGCGACCGGTCCTACCCCCCCATCGACCGATCACCCTGTGTAAAGTTCGCAGAGAACTCATTTCAAACTTATCTCTGCGCGACCTGTCGCACCCTTCTTTTATCAGCAAACTATCCGTTGCATTTTCAGACAGCTTTTCCTTAATTTGTGGTATTGATTTCTAATAGTTATATTCTTAATTTGTCTTGCAATTTTTTATAGATTTCAATCTCCTAGGAGGAGCCTATCATGTTCAAGACATCTTCTATAAATAGATGAAGAATTGAAGCAACACAATAAGATAGAATACTACAACACAACAAGATACACTCAAGCAAACATATTTGTTTTTCATTGTTATTATTCTTGTTGTAATAGCCTAAGGTATTTCACTTTCACATCTTGAGGTCTAGGCTTATTTCTTGATTACATTTGCACTCAAATTTGTATCATTCATTATCAAGTTGTAATCTTGAATTTTTGGGTTATCATTCAACACAAGATATCCTTGTGAGTGTTCTTGTGGTAAGAACACACTTGGATGATCTAGGTGATAGGTGCTAGAAGATTGTGGTGATCTTCTTATTGAAGAGTGTGGTGCTCTTCGAGGTGTTGAAGAATTTGGTATTCTTCAAGTCGAAAGATTGTGGTAATCTTCATAGGTGCCGTTGAAGGAAGATTGTGGTAATCTTCAAGGGAGATTGTGGTAATCTCCAAGGTGGTGTTGAAGAAGAATGTGGTGCTCTTCAAGGTGATGTTGTAAGGTGTTGTTGTATTAATTTTGGTAATTACTAAAATCTTTTTTTCTTTTTGAAATCCATCCCGGATATACTAGGGTGGTAGAGGATTAGGCCTTAGGTGGGTTGAACCTCTATAAATCGACGCGTGTTGTTTACTTCTTGCACCTTTACTCTTGTCTTGGCTATTTTGTTTCGAAAAAGAGGGCATAATCGAGAAAATAGAGATAATCTATTCACCCCCTCTAGATTATCGTAGCCGTTTGGACTTACAAGTGGTATCAGAGCCAAACTCTTTGGCAAGCTCGTTCCACATCGCGAGTAAAGAGGAACGATCATCGGCTACGAATGAAGTCTACCTTACCGGCGCCTCCACCACAAAGCCACCACTATTTGATTCCAAAAATTTTACATTTTGGAAAAAAAGAATGGAATGCTATCTACAAGGTTGCGGGTTCGATATTTGGAACACGGTCGTCAATGGAGAATCTATTCCAATAAAAGATACACCACACACCTCCAAAGTCCTCAAGGAGCTTAATGATGTAGAGAAGAAAATCATCTCCTTAAATGGTAAAGCTCTTAATGTTATTTATTGTTCACTTACCATTTTGGAATATGATCATATTGTAGGAATTAAATCGGCACATGAAGTATGGAGAAAACTAGAAGAAGTATATGTAAATGAAAGGAGCCACTCAAAAGCATCTACTTCTCAATTGGATACAACATCAAATCCAACAACATGGGATGAGCTTCCTACAAAGTCCGACGATGAAAACGAACGTTGTCTTATGGGCTTCGAAGAAAATGAGGTAAGTTTTAAACCTTCTACTTCCTATGATAATGAATTACAAAATGAGTATAGTGATTTGCAAAATGATTATGATGAGCTTCAAAATGAATTTCAAAGCTTGCTTGTTAAATACAAAAATTTTAAAAAGGAATTCAATGTTTTGAAAAATGATAAGGATAGTCTATTTACTTCCTATAAATCACTATCATGTGCTCACACCACCACTCTTGATAAGGTTAGAAACCTTGAAAAAGAAAATAGTACTCTTGTTGAGAATATTGATTGCATGAAAAATGATTTATTAAAATTCAACTTGAGTACCAATAAAATGTCCAATATTGTTGATATTCATAATTGTGATAAAGGACTTGATCATAAGCCAAATGTTGTTAATCATATGAAAAATAATCAAGTCTCTTAGCATGTTTGTCATTACACTTCTAGAATTATTACATGCTTCTATTGTGATAAAAAGGGTCATACGGTAAATACTTGTCGGGCTAGAAATAGCTCTAATTATTGTTGGAGACCTAAAAGTCTCAAAGCTAATCCCAAAGGACCCAAACACTTGAGGGTACCACAAAACGATGTCATATTAGGTACCCGGCGGAATAAAAATCAAAGAAAATTCATACCACCTAGAAGACATCAAATGATCATCTCATTTGATCAAAGGAGAAGACATCACCACAATGAATTTCCAAGAGAAAGACATTATCAACAATGGGAAGGACATAATCTTTGGAAATGGAGCAATTGGAGAAACTATCATCAACAAGACGATTTTCAAAGGGGAAGATATCATCAACAATGGGAAAGACACAACCCATGGAAATGGCGTAATTGGTAAACCGTATCTCCCTATTTAAATGTGCATTTTGTTTTGATATTATGCATGCTTTTAATTGTGTTATAATTGTAAAATGAGTTTTCAAATATTTTTTTTAAATTAAGGTCTTCAATATATATTTGTGTTTTTAAATATTTTGAAAAAGAAGACGTTGCATGATGTTTTTAAAACTCTTGTGTATTTACAATGACTTGTATGTTCATTATCTCTTATGGACTTATAATGCATAATATACTTGTGATATCTTTTATTGCTTTAGCCTACACTTCTATTGCTATGTTTTTGGGCAACATTTGTTTTAAGAATTGTGTAGGACTTATATATCTACATCAATAGTTATCTACTCATTATTTGACAAGAGAGACATAGACTATCGAGGTACGCTCACCATTGTTATTCATCTTATAGACTCGATATATTCCTTGTGATATGCCTATGTGCTTGCTTTTCAAGATATTTCAAAGTATCTCATACAAGTGCCATTAAGAGGATTTTTCGATTTTTTAGGCACTATTCGATAAAGTTTGTTTTATCCGAGTTTTGTAAAGGATTATAATTTGTTTTGATAAAAACATTTGATTTTCATCCTTATCTCAAAATTATGCATTTGATTGCTCATATTCATTCTTGTCAAAACTATTGTTCAAATGCTTCTTTTAAATGAGGTCTCAACTATATGCTCTTGAATTTTTCAAATTTCAAAAGTGACCTTATATAGCTTTCTATAAGCTTATTTGAACTTACATGTTTTATGAAACTCTTGATGATTTGTTTGAAAGCATAGTATGTGTTACTTGTTATTGTATTTCTATTATTCAATATTACTATGCTCTTGTGCAAAGATATCTTGTTAAGATTTTGCAGAAATTATTTGATATTTTGAAACAAGTTTGATGACCAAGTGGAGGTTAATAGTTCAAAGGTAATGTCAAGAAGAAGATGTTTTTTAAGTTGATGTTAGGTGAATTTTAGAGGAGCATGATGGGGGAGCTTAATTTCTTCCTTGGACTTCAAGTTAAACAATGCCAAGAAGATGGTTATATTTCACAATCAAAGTATACAATAGATCTTTGAAGAAGTTAGGCATTGAAGAAGGAAGAACATCTATATTCCTATGGCAACAATATCAAGATGGACAAAAGTTGAGAAAGGAATATTGGTTAACAAATAAATTCGAGGTATGTTTATCTTTGTTTATTACTCTTTTAGACTCGACATTTTCTATGCCTTATGTCTATATGCTCGACTTCAAAACTATCCCAACGAATCTCTTTAAAGTGTCGTTAAAAGAAATTTTCAAATATTTGAAAAGCACTTCTTCTTATGGCTTGTATATATCCAAAATTTCAAAACGTTCATATTTTTTTAGGGATAACAAGTCTGGTTATTACAATTTCTCAAAATATGTTCGTCATAATCGAACTAAACATATTGAGATTCAATATTTTTAAGGGATTGCATTTCATTAACAAAAAATTTGAGATGTGCTTAATTCCGTCTCAAAGATAACTCGCGGATATTTGTTCATTTACCGCCGAGTCTTTTACCTCATTTCGAGCTTGATTATGACATAATGTATATTAAATGAGGTCTACGTTTGCATTTTGCATGTTTTTAAAACTTAGGGGCGAAAAATCGGATTTTTGGTTGAAAATTCGGATTTTGAAAAACAGTGGGCTGACTGGGGTGAGGCCAACCGGTCGGACATCACCTCGAATGGTCGCCCAACCCCCGACCGGTCGCCCACTGCCTGTTTTTTGGATAAAAACGTTTCTGTTTTCATACTTAGCCATTTTGGCTCATTTTGTCCATTTTTCGTCCCCTTTGCAAATTTCACACACAATTCACTTCAAATGAATTTTGTTGCATAAATTACATATTTTGGGGATTATATTGCTCGTTTATCATCATTGTTACTCATTCTCACCAATTGAATGGTAAGAATTCTACTCCTTTTATCTCAATTGGGTTGAACCCTTGAGAAAATACTTCTACTTGATATATTGATGGAATTCTTATATAATTGTGTTGTGAATGATGATTGTTGTTGGATTATATTTGTAAAATTGCTTTTGGTGATGAAAAGCTTGGCTTGATTATATTTACAAGGGATATATATACTTTCTTCTATTTTTGACGCCCGCCAAGTGTTCGATAAAACGTTTCAATGAAAAATTCATCACCTACATGATTCTCTCGTTTTCAAAAGTCTTATATATTTATAGAGATCATGTTTTGCCAATCAAATGAGTTTTCATAAGCTTCTACAAGTCGTATGATCGACTTTTCCCTCCTATTTGGTTTATAAGCTTCAATATTCAAATAGCTCAATAAATCGGTTTAGTTGCGCACTTTGATATGAATATATGATGTTTTTATCGTGCTAACATTCTTTTTGATGATTCCAAAGGCGGAGAAATAGGTTATAAGCTTATTAGCTCAAAGAAGCTAAAATAAGCTCGAGGAAGAAGCTATAAGCTGTGGCTATTAAAAGCCATAAGTTGTGGATTATACTTAGTCCATTTGATGTATGATGGACTCATATTCATGTCTAATGATGTTTTGTTGATAGGGGGAGCTTATAAGCTCTTGATACTTAAGCTCAAGTTTTAAAAGCTGAGCTTTTAGCTTTTGGTTGATTGCTTCTATATTACTCTTGTTGTGCATATTGATAGGAAGAGTTTTTGCAAAAATGTTTTTTTTGAAAATCTACTCCTATCCTTATGTTTATGTTGCGTGGAATGTTGTCGCTCACAACGGATAGTTCTTTTTTAACCGATAAAATTGTTTTGGTTTGTAATCATCAAAAATGGGGAGATTGTTTGATAAATGGTTTTATCATGATTTTGGTGATTTTATTTTTACACAAAAACAATGTTTTTAAATGTTGTCCAAATACTCCTAAATGATTTAAATTGTTTCTACTAATTTTCCGGAGTATTTCTTCAAGTTTATTTTCGACAAAATTGGACAACACTTTTAATGATTTTGTGTTAATGTGTTTTTACATCAAAACAATGTCCCTGGATGTTGTCCAAATACTTCCGATCGATTTAAAATATTTTTACTATTTTTCGGACTATTTCTTGAAATTTATTTTCGATAAAAAACTTGGACAACACTTATGTTTCAGGCTCGACCGGTCGCCCTATAGGGCAACCCGTACCTGTGTTGAGTTTTGAAACAGAAAAAGGGACGGAGGGAAAGCTAAGGGGGGCGATCGGTCGACCCTATCGGCGACCGGTGCCTGATGCCTCCCTTCGAAGAATAGAAGTCTCTGTTTCTTATTTTGCTCACCCCCAACCGGTCAGACATAGGGGCGACCGGTCCGACCCCCCGTCGACCGGTCCCCCTGTGTAAATTTCGCAGAGAACTCATTTCAAACTTATCTCTGCGCGACCTGTCGCACCCTTCTTTTATCAGCAAACTATCTGTTGCATTTTCAGACAGCTTTTCCTCAATTTGTGGGATTGATTTCTAACAGCTATATTCTTCATTTGTCTTGCAATTTTTTATAGATTTCAATCTCCTAGAAGTAGCCTATCATGTTCAAGACATCTTCTATAAATAGATGAAGAATTGAAGCAACACAATAAGAGAGAATACTACAACACAACAAGATACACTCAAGCAAACATATTTGTTCTTCATTGTTATTATTCTTGTTGTAATAGCCTAAGGTCTTTCACTTTCACATCTTGAGGTCTAGGTTTATTTCTTGATTACACTTGCACTCAAATTTGTATCATTCATTATCGAGTTGTAATCTTGAATTTTTGGGTTATCATTCAACACAAGATATCCTTGTGAGTGTTCTTGTGGTAAGAACACACTTGGATGATCTAGGTGATAGGTTCTAGAAGATTGTGGTGATCTTATTATTGAAGAGCGTGGTGCTCTTCGAGGTGTTGAAAAATTTGGTATTCTTCAAGTCGGAAGATTGTGGTAATCTTCATAGGTGTCGTTGAAGGAAGATTGTGGTAATCTTCAAGGGAGATTGTGGTAATCTCCAAGGTGGTGTTGAAGAAGAGTGTGGTGCTCTTCAAGGTGATGTTGTAAGGTGTTGTTGTATTAATTTTGGTAATTAATAAAATCTTTTTTTCTTTTTGAAATCCATCCCGGATATACTGGGGTGGTAGAGGATTAGACCCTAGGTGGGTTGAACCTCTATAAATCGATGTGTGTTGTTTACTTCCCGCACCTTTACTCTTGTCTTGGCTTGTTTGTTTCGAAAAAGAGGGCATAATCGAGAAAATGGAGATAATCTATTCACCCCCCCTCTAGATTATCGTAGCCGCTTGGACTTACATGTGGAACAAGTGCAACCAAATGAGGAGATGATGTAAGTTGAGCTGGTGCGGTGGGACCCTGATAAGGTCACCAAGTTCGGGAAGGGACCGTCGGAGGAGCTGATGGAAGAGCTGGTGGAATTTTTGAGAAACAATACAGATGTGTTTGCTTGGTCAGTGAAAGATTTGGTAGGAATTGATCCGAGCATAGCAGAGCATAGGCTCAATGTGAACCCATCATATAGGCCTGTAAAACAAAAGAAAAGAAATTTTGATCCTAAGAAAGACGCTATAATTCGAGTAGAGGTGCAAAAATTATTGAATGGGGG
This sequence comes from Rehmannia glutinosa, assembly GCA_016081115.2. Classification (NCBI taxonomy): domain Eukaryota; kingdom Viridiplantae; phylum Streptophyta; class Magnoliopsida; order Lamiales; family Orobanchaceae; genus Rehmannia; species Rehmannia glutinosa. Next base: position 77,767,535 of record CM071927.1, on the reverse strand, counting down.
GCATATCAAAGAAATTCAGTTTCCAGAATGATTATCTAACGCAATGATAGTACCAAAGACGAAGGATGATTGGAGGATGTGCGTGGATTTTTGGGACCTAAATAGGGCTTGCCGAAAGGACTATTATCCATTGCCTCGAATCGATCAGTTGGTGGACTCGACTTCGGGTGCGAGTTGTTTAGTGTGATGGACGCGTCGCAGGGCTACCATCAGATCAGATTGGCAGAGGAGGACCAAAAGAGGGTGAGTTTCACCACCTCTTTTGGCATATTTTACTATGTGGTGATGCCGTTTGGATTAAAAAATACCGGAGCCACATATCAGAGAATAGTGGATAAAATGTTTGAGGGACAGCTCGGGAGGAACATGGAGGTATACATGGATGACATGCTAGTCAAGAGGATGAGAGTAGTGGATCATGTGAGGGACTTGGCAGAAACATTTGATACTTTGAGAAAATACCGAATGAAGTTCAACCCTAAGAAGTGTGCTTTTGGTGTGAGGTCGGGAAAATTCTTAGGTTTTATGGTGATGGAGAAGGGAATAGAGGCTAATCCAGAGAAGGTCAGAACCATTAGAGAAATGGAGCTACCTCGGGATGCTAAAGAAGTGCAGTGCTTCACAGGTCAGCTGGCAGCCTTGAATAGATTTATTTCTCGCCTAGCGGAGAGGAGTTTGCCGTTCTTTAAGGTGTTAAGGAAGGCTAAGAAGTTTGTTTGGGATGAAGATTGCCAGAGAGCTTTTGAGGATTTGAAAGATTATTTGGCTAGTTTGTCGTTGCTGACTAAGCCCGTGCTGGGAGAACCCTTGTACTTATACATCTCAGTGGGGGATCAAGAAGAGAGGTCGTCTTAGAAGCCAGTGTACTACGTCAGTAAGGTGCTGAGGAATGCCGAGCTGCATTATGCGAAGATTGAGAAGGTGGGTTTAGCACTGGTGGTAACTGCAAGGAGGCTTCGACCATATTTTCTCTCACATAAGGTAATCGTCTGAACTAACCTTCCATTAAAGAATGTGATGAGCAAGCCAGAGGTGGCGGGGAGATTGGTGAAATGGGCCATCAAATTGAACGAATATGATAACGAGTTTGAGAGCAGGTCGGCTATCAAGGGTCAGGCCTTGGCGGATTTTGTGCAAGACCTGACGAGAGCTGATAGTGAAGAAGGAACGTGGGTGGTTTATGTGGACGGTTCGGTAGGGAGCTTGGGGTGTGGTGCTGGTATTATCTTAATCATTCCACAAGGAGTCGAGAACGATTTTGCCATAAGGTTGGAATTCAAGTTGTCTAATAATGAGGCAGCGTACGAAGCATTTATCAGAGGGATCCAAATGGCTGTTGAAATGGGTGTTGCTAGGATTGTAATTTATATGGACTCACAGCTCGTCCATAAGCAAGTCATGGGAGAGTTTGAAGTTAGGGAAGAGAGGATAAAGAGGTATGTTGAAGCATACCGAGCTCTGGAGGGAAAATTGAGAGAGGTTAAGATTTGCCAGGTCCCGAGGGCGGAGAACGGTCGGGCGGATTTTTTGGCAAAAATGGCCAGCTCGGCCTTGGAGAATCAGGCCAAACAAATAACATTCCTGGGGGCAAAGTAAAGTGCGTTGAGTTTGGAGGTCGAGGAGATCGAAGAGAAGGAGGATTGGAGGTAGGCTATTATGGTCTATCTGAAGAGAGGAGCTCTGCTAGAAAATAAGAGTGAGGCAGCTCGGCAAAAAATCCGAGCTACGCGTTTTTGCATAATTTGGGGTAAGTTGTACAAGAGAGGCTTCTTTATGCCTTTGCTGAGGTGTTTAAGTGGAGAAGATGGCACATATGTGCTGAGGGAGATACATGAGGGGTGCTCTGGAAATCATATGGGAGCAAGAATCTTGGTAAAAAAGGTGTTAAGGGCAGGGTATTTTTGGCCTCATCTGAAGGAAGAGGCAGAAAAGCTAGTAAGAGCATGCGGGAAATGTCAGATTCACGCACAACTGATACATCGACCAGCTGAGGAGCTCATGACTATGAGCTTGGCATGTCCTTTCGCGAAATGAGGGATTGATATAGTAGGGCCATTCCCTCCAACTTCGGGTCAGAGAAAGTTCTTGATCGTGGCAATTGATTATTTTAGCACGTGGGTGGAGGCCGAACCATTAGCTAAAATAAATGAGGATGTAGTGATGAAGTTCATTTGGCAAAATATTTCTTGCACGTATGGAACACCTCGGGTTCTCATATCAGATAATGGAACACAGTTTGCGGGAGCAGGGATCCGAGCATGGTGCGAGGAGTTGAAGATAAAGCAAAATTTTACGTCAGTAGCTCATCCACAAGCCAATGGGCAAGTGGAGGTTACCAGTAGGATCCCGGTCCAAGGACTCAAAACTCGGTTGGTTAGAGTAGGAGGTGCATGGGTTTGAGAGCTCAACTCGGTTTTGTGGGCTTATCGGACTAATCCGAAGGAGGCAACGGGGGAAACTCCTTTTAGCTTGGTATATTGGATGGATGCTATTATACCTGTGGAGATCGGGATGGAGACTCGTTGAGTGCAAGCTTTCGAGGAAAATTAAAACGAAATGATGATTCAGGAAGCCTTAGATACTATTAATGAGAAGAGAGAGATGACATTCTTGAAGATGGAGAGAACGAGGGAATGGATTAAGGCAACATACAACAAGAAGGTGATGAGAAGGGCCTTTCAGGTCAGAGATTTGGTGTTGAGGAGGTCGGATGCTAGCAAGACCAAAGCAAAATTAGATGCGAATCAGGAAGGGCCACTTCGCGTGACGAAGGTGCTCGTAGGAAGGGCATATGAGCTGGAGGAACTCAATGAGCAAAAGCTTCCAAGAGCATGGAACAGTAGCAATTTGAAGAAATACTATTCCTAGAATTGGAAATATCTGATATAATGAAAGTATTTGTGATTTGAATGAAATGATCTACCTCTCTGAATTATGTGTTCGGAAATGAATAAGGAAAAATTTGACAAGTATTTGGAGCTCAGCTCACGCTAGACTCCAAATACTTGGGGCCACGAGGCCATACAAGGAGCTCGGCTCAAGCCAGCATCCTTTTGAAGAAAATTGACTAAGTATTTGGAGCTCAGCTCGAGCTAGACTCCAAATACTTGGGGCCACGAGGCCATGCAAGGAGCTCGACTCAAGCCAGCTTCCTTTTGAAGAAAATTGACAAGTATTTGGAGCTCAGCTCGAGCTAGACTCCAAGTACTTGGGGCCACGAGGCCATGCAAGGAGCTCGGCTCGAGCCAGCTTCCTTTTGAAGAAAATTGACAAGTATTTAGAGCTCAACTCGAGCTAGACTCCAAATACTTGGGGGCACAAGGCCAGGCAAGGAGCTCGGCTAGAGCCAAGTTCCTTGGAGAAAATTAAGTCAAGAGCCAATTTTTTGGGCTAAAAAAAGAATAATAATATTTTGAACTCAAGCTCAGTCTGAGCTGAGCTCTGCATGATTGGATAAAATTCGGGCTATTATGAAAGCAAAAGTGAAAGAACAGAGATCGGAAAAGACAAATCGTGGAAAATAAAAGATCTTCATTATCACGCAAAAAAGTTACAAAGTTCAAAGGTTAGGAAATATAAGAGTACATCAAGTCCCTAGACTGTAGGAAGAATATCTTCTGTGGTAAGATCGTCTACGGATATGGTCACATCATCCACAAAAGCAATTTCAAGGTCCTCCTCTTGATTACCTCGTCCAGAAGAGATAGGTGCGCCCTCGACGAGCTGTTGGGCTTGCTGATCTCCAGATGGATGAGAAGAAACACTCCCCGAGCTCAAAGTAGGGTAGAGGATAAATGGAGCTGATGGTGATTCAATAAAGGCTTCAATAGGAGCTTGATTGAGACGATCTGTCTTAGTTGAGAATTCAAAACCCTTGGGATCGGGAAGTATCCTCTTGGGGCCTTGCTTGTCAATATGCTCAGTAACCCCTTTCTCCCTGAGCTGAGCTTCAACCTGATCAAAGGAGAAGCTGTAGTACTCCATGGCGCTTACAGATAGGACCTTGATTAATTCTCTGGAGCTCAGGAAAGCCTGCTTCACCCTATTCCGGATTACTTGAATAATGGAAGAGCCTTCGGGAGAAGTAAGGAAGCCCTGGCGACCGACCTTGATGCCTTCGGCTCGAGCTTGGTCCATATTTGTCGTGCACTGGATCTGGAGGTCGCTCATTTTTGCCTTGAGATCAGAATTGTCCTTCTCGAGAGCTTTTAGCTTGCTCTCATAAGAGTCCATAGTGACCTTGTGGACTTTGGCTTGCTCCCTTAGTCGGCGGACTTCATCCAGAAGCTTGGTTTCGCGGGCTTTAAGTCGCTGGCACTCCTTCTTGACGGTATTAAGCTCGGATACCACAGCAAGGTTGGCAAAACCCACCTGAGCTCGAGCAATTAGGGTGACGATCTTTGCCTCGGACTTAGAATGGTCCAGGCAAAAGGAGCTTACCAGCTCAGCATCACTGAACTTCTCTAGAGCAGTATGGTCGGGGTTCGAACAATTACCCTGGACATATTGGATGGCTAGGGTCTCGTCGGTGTTCTTCAAAATAGAGTTGCCAGTGAGAAACGTCTGATTTGGGGTATGAATGGGATTACGGACATAAGAAAGAGGTGTAACGGTTGTGGTAGTGGTTTTGGTCTTCTTGGCAGCACTGGCACCAGAGCCAACAACAGGCCTCTTAGCTGGAGGTTTAATGGCGGGACGAGTTGATGGGCGGTTAGGTCGGCAATAACTATAGCAGCCAAGTCCAGCCGTGTAGTTTGGGGAGAGCGACTTCCTTGAGCAGCAGGGCTAGTGGAAGGAGGGACAGAACCAGATGCAGCCTACCTCATCTCCTCTCCTGTTCCTCCTGCTCGGCGACCATCTAAGTCATCAACATATCTGCATAAGGAGAAATCGTAGTAAGCCAATAGATGAGAAAATGATGGAATCTAGTTATGGATATGTAATTACCAATGTCACCATATAGAGGGGCAGCAATGGTGCTCAGTTTAAAATAGTACAAAAGGGAAGGAATGATGAGTCGAGATAAGTCATATTTGACTTAGGTAAGCTTATTAATTAAAGATTGGAGTTCAGGAGACCGATCTCGAGGGTTGTGCTTACGCTTAAGGGGGAGGTTCCACGTCCAATTGGTGGGGAAGTCCCAAGCTTGAGGGGAAGAGATGAAGAAGTATTTGTCCTTCCAAAATTTATTCGAAGAGGGATACTTACTCAGGAATTGAGCATCACCTCGCGAGGTAATATAAAATAAACCTTTAGTAGTGGAGGTCTTCACTTTGAATAAGGCAAAGAACAACTCAGTAGTGGGTTCTATTTCTAAATAACTGGTTAATATCAGGAAACCAACTATAATTCGGAAGGACTTCGGAGCCAGTTGGTTGAGGGGAACACGATAGAGGGTGGACACATCGGCCATGAAGACATGGATTGGAAACCAAAGTCCTCCCCTCTATTTGACCTACGAAGAAGGCTAGGGTATTCAGGGGAGGTCGGTTAGGCCTATCCGAACTGCTAGGCATGGATTGTTTGAAGGAAGAGGGGATTTTGGCATTTCTTTTAATATTCTGCAAGGTGTGAGCAGTTATGGCGGTTTTCCTAAAGTTGTGGGGATATTCGACTAAGGGGCCCAAGGACGGAGCTCGAATCTCGATAACCCCTGAATCTGTGTCTGAGTTGGAGCTTGACTCAGTGGTATCGGGATCCAAGGAGGGGAAGCCAACGGTAAGAGGTCGGTCAGGGAAGGAGAGCCTCCTCGAGGACCATCGTTCTAGTTCTGCTATGTATGGGTCTAAAGGAGTCGAACAGGAAGAGGAAGAAGCCATGAAAAGAGAAAAATAAAGGGAGAAAGTAATAAAAATCAAAGAGAAAGAAGAGTACCTAGTGGATGGAGAAGAAACTACAAATTAAGAGTGTAGGGATGCTGGAATACTTGAAACTTGCCGAAATCTGGAGAAGCTAGCTAGAAGATTGGCCGAAAATCTTAAGCGATTACTGTGAAGGTAATGAGAGGAAGTAAAAGTTACAAATGATGAAGAAAGGGTCCCTTTTATAGCAAAAGGGAATAGAGAGAAGAAATTGAAAAGAAGGCAGGGGAACCGTCAATCAATAATGGATCCAAGGGGGATGAATGGACCTTGAGATTCGAAGGGATGTCTTGTCAGCCGTCCTTAATGATAAGATTTGAAAAGACAGAACATTCAAGAGGCGGGAAATTGAAACGAAAGAGAAACCCTAGGCGCTTTAGCTCGAAGACGGGGAACTATGGTTGAAGTGTCTTCTACCCATAGCTGGGGGGGAGCAATTGATAAGGGTCAATATAGTTGGGGCCAAGCTAATGGACTTTACGCATTGGGTCGATCTGTTAAGCCCTACGCATTGGGCCGATATGTTAAGTCCTACGTATTGGGCCGATCTGTTAAGCCCTATGCATTGGGCCGATCTGTTAAGCCCTACATATTGAGCCAATCTATTCCTAAACATTGGGCCGACCTGGTAAGTCCTACGCATTGGGCCGATCCGTTAAGCTTCACCCAATGGGTTGTTCTCGTTTGTTGGGTTGAGCTATTACACCTCACTTATAGGGCCGAGCTGCTTTGGTTTCTTGAGTAAAGGAGGGGCTGATCTGTTAGGATCCGTATAGTTAGGCAAATGCTAAGGTTTCGGTTAAAGCATTAAGTCCTTTAACTTAGTCCGATGTGTTGATAAGTCAAGCAGGGGTGATCTTAGATTAAAGGAAATTTATCAAGAGCGGGCATGAAGGAAGACGATCTGATGACCCGAGGAGCAACAGGTCAGCTCGGGCCCGATGTTCTTAAAGCAAATTAAGGTTTTGAAGATGTGATCCTATCATAATCATGATTCTATTACCAAATCATAACAGAATTCTGGATTTTACGGAAACCCTAATCTGGGCTAAGCTATAAAAGCTCAAGTCCAGGTTCATTCTTAACGTAATCACACTTTTTCATATCTCTTATATTTTCGTCTCTTTCTTCTTCCACAAGTTTCTAACTTAAGCATCGGAGAGGGCACACCAGAGCACCCCTCCGGCCCCCCTTTTTTGTGCAGGTTTACGGTGGAGCTCGGTCGGAAAGCAAGTTCACGAGAGAGGAACATTTTAGGAGCAACCAAAGAGCTTTGGCTTCAATCAAATAAATGTAACATTTACTATGGAAAATAAAATGAATATATTATTATGAAAGAATATCAAGGTAGCTTCATGTAACCAATTGAATTCGACTTTTTGAAAAACATAAGGACTTAGTGAACCCAACAGTATATGAGCATTCCAGGCGAACAAACTATAATATCCCGTATTTTTTTATTATTATATTTTAATTATCTTAATTATTTTATTTATCAGATATTAATATTTATAATCCAGTCATTATTCTTTTACAATCCAGATTTTTATCAAACACTATCAAGATAGATCTTCACTCTTATTAGATTAGGGAATAACCTGATTTTATTTTATCATCTTTTAAATCTCACTTATCAGTGAACACTAGAAATTAGACCTATAAAGACACAATCTTCTCCTAAGAATTTTTCCATCTGCTCTTGCATAAACCGAGTCAAGATAATAGTCAGTCCACAAATTACAGAGGGAGAAAGATTAAAGAGGGAGAGAAGAGAGTGACAGGAATGGGGGGTTTTAAGTTGAGTCTTTACTAATTTTTTTCCTAGATATTACATATTTACCCATTAGATTTTCCTAACTTCTCAAGAGAGCCCATTTGACCTTAATTTTTACCCGGCAACTGATCAACTATGTGATCCAATATTCAAACCAAACCCAGAAACGAGGAAAACGAGGAAAAGGATTTTCAGCATCTTTTTACATTCTCTGCACGAGATATCTGTAATTGTTTTAAGGTTGGGATATTTCTATTCACTTATTGTTTGTCATTATTAAATGTTTCGTATATATGTATTATCGTTTATGTACAATGTGAAAAAAATCATGTTACCGAGGGGCTGTAAGAAGGTCCGGGATCAAAAGTATCCTCTGGGTGAACCCGCAGTGCTATAATTAGTCTGGGACTGTAAGAAGGTCCGTGATCAAAAGTATCCTCGGGGTGAACCCGCAATACTTAGTCAGGGGTTGTAAGAAGGTCCGGGATCAGACGTATCTTCATGGTGTACCCGCAGTGCTATAAAGTAACTGGTCAGTCAAGGGAAAAAGATAGGGGAAAGGTACATGTTGAATGTTTACGATTATGTTTATTGTTGTATTTAATCTTGACAAACATATCCCACGGAGCGAGTTGAAAGCTCATCCCATTTACTAACATTTTTCAGGTTGAGGAGTCCGAGCGAAGATTGGAGGCGGTGGATGCGAAGTCAATGACTTTATTTATTTTACAACTTAAAGTGCTTTATTATTTGGATGAAATTATAGTGGCGCAGTGGAAGTGTGAAGGATTATTTGGCTTTATTAATAAAATGGTTCCGCCTATTTTTTTAGACGTGTTTTATTCATACGCTTTTTAAATACACTTTTTTGTTAAATCAAGTTACTTTATATTACGAAAATTGGGGTGTTACAAGTGGTATCAGAACAGGTCTACGGTTCTGTAGACTTGTAAAAAAATATCTTTTTTAAATATTTTAAAAAGAAAATAATCTTCTTTCAAAAAAAAAAATCTAGTGACATATCTCTCAGGATTTCTTAAGGTATGTAATTTATTATGTCGTTCTATTCATTTTATTCATGAAATGTCATATTATCTTATCATGTTTTAGAAATACATTTTATAAATTCATGTCATAATTGTTTTTTTTTCAAAAGCATTATTGCATGTGTACTCTGCATATTAAACAGGAATTCCTCGTGTAAAAAAAATGAGAGATTTTTTTTTCATGAACTTCAGTAAGACAACAAATTTCGATGACGAAATTTTGTAAAAGGGTGATAATATGTAATATCCCGTATTTTTTTTATTTATTATTACTTTATAATTATCTTGATTATTTTTTTTATCAGATATTAATATTTATAATCCAATCATTATCCTTTTACAATCAAGATTTTTATCAAACACTTCAAGATAGAATTTCACTCCTATTAAATTAGGGAAAAATCAGATTTTATCATATCATCTTTTAAATCTCACTTATCAGTAAACACTAGAAATTAGACCTATAAATACACAATCTTATCCTAAGAATTTTTCCATCTGCTCTTGCATAAACCGAGTCATGATAATAGTCAGTCCACAAATTTTAGTTCTCTTCTATTGTATTGTTCACGTCCAACTAGGGATGGCAGCGGGATGGGTAGACGTGGGTACCCACCCGCCCAGATCCTAATGGGACGCGTATAGGTAGTCTTTTTCGAATTTAGGACCGGTATGGGATGAGAAATTACTACCCATTTATATACGGGTAGGGTATGGTTTTACCCCTCGGATACCCACCATTACCCGAACTCGTTTAGCTCTCAGTAACTTCCATTTATTTTTTTCATGTGACATTATACATTTCGTCATAGAAGCCCAACATAATTTTTTATTGTATACAAAGAAGATATAAAGTTGTTATTTATTTTAAATCTATGATCATATCAACTATGTTTTTATCTTTGGCAAGTTTGATAAAACTACATGTCTGATGGTGTAGTTTTATAAATTAAACGATGTACTAATGTTGATTCTACAGTTTTAAGCAATGTATTGGTTACATTTGTATTTATGTGATGCTTTTGATTTAGTTTATGAATGATGATAGTGTGTAGTGACTTGCAAAATTAAAATGGTTAATTGTTATATTTATTAAGAATTTAACATATTAATATTTTCTTATATAATAATTAGTTTTTGGTAGGGTGTCCATTTAATAGCTATCTAAATATTTATATAATTATAGTTTTTATATAAAATAAACGGGTTTTAGGCGGGTACATGTAGTACGCAGGTATTGTGAAATGGATTTGGGATAGGTGCGGGTAATATATGTAGTTTCTTAATTGGGTTTGGGACAGATACGAATAGTATAAATATTATAGGGTTCGGGTATGGATAACTTTAAATTGGTGGGTACCTACCCATTGCCATCCCTACGTCCAACAATAACTCAATTTCTTCCTATTATTTTTGGTGACTAGTGAGGGAGATTTGTTTGGGATTATGGATAGGGAGTATTTGCAGGTGAGTTGACGGCAAAAAAAAAAAAGAGACAAAAGAAGGGGCAGTAGGTTTGTTGAGAAAAGAAGAAATAAGAGAGGAAAAAAAAAAGAAATATGGAGAAGAAGTAAGTTTGAGGGAAAGAAAGATTAAAGAGGGAGAGAAGAGAGTGACGGGAATGGGGTGTTTTAATTTGGGTCTTTACTAATTTAGACCACTTTTTTCTAGAAATTACATATTTACCCGTCAGATTTTCCTAACTTCTTAAGAGAGCTCATTTAACCTTAATTTTTACCCGGCAATTGATCAACTATTTGATCCAATATTCAAACCAAACCCAGAAACGAGGAAAACGAGGAGTAAGATTTTCAAGATCTTTTTACATTCTCTGCACGAGATATCTGTAATTATTTTAAGGTGGGGATATATCTATTCACTTATTGTTTGTCATTATTAAATGCTTCGTACATATGTATTTTTGTTTATGTGCAATGTGAAAAGAAATCATATTAGCGAGGGGCCGTAAGAAGGTCCGGGATCAAAAGAATCCTCGGGGTGAACCCATAGTGCTATTATTATGTTTGGGGCTGCAAGAAGGTCCGGGATCAAAAGTGTTCTCGGGGTGAACCCGCAGTACTTAGTCAGGGGCTATAAGAAGGTCCAGGATCAGACGTATCCTTGGAGTGTACCATGATCTATAGAGTAATCCCGATCGAGGAAAATGATAGAAGAAAAGTACATATTGAATGTATTATGCTTATTGTTGTATTTAATCTTGACAAATGTGTGCCCATGGAGCGAGTTGAAAGCTCACCCCATCTTTACTAATATTTTTTAGGTTGAGGAGTCTGAGCGAGGATTTGTTGTTGTATTTAATCTTGACAAATGTATCCCCACAGAGCGAGTTGAAAGCTCACCCATCTTTACTAACATTTTAAACATTTTTTAGGTAGAAAAGTCCGAGCAAGGATTAGAGACAGTAGATGCGAAGTCAATGACTTTATTCATATTACAACTTAAAGTGCTTTATTATTTGGATGAAATTATAGTGGCGGAAGTGTGAGGGATTATTTGGCTTTATTAATAAAATGGTTCCCTTATTTTTTTAAGACGTGTCTTATTCATACGCTTTTAAATACACTTTTTTGTTAAATCAAGTTACTTATATATTACGAAAACTGGGGTGTTACACAAACAATATTAGCAAAAGGAATTTATGTTAGGCAGCTAGGTGGTGGTGTTGATTCCTACATGTATCGTACACACAAAACAAAATACTGATAAAAGTAATGAGCCAAAACCAAATAAATCCAGGGAACTTCGGGACACCATTTTTTTCACTTAAAAAGTCCTGAAAGATGAGCATGGTTCAAATAAATAAACATCAAACACTAACTTTCAAAAACTCAGAAAGCAAACAACATTTGATTTCATGCAATTAAATTTATCCTTGCACAGGCCCCGATAAAAATGCTCTTCCAGCTTGTCGTTGCGCCAAAGGTCCATGACATGCAAGAAGCTGCAACATTTAATGTTCAGAATTTACACAACAATACAAAGAAAATATAATGATTAGTCTTAAACTCCATAGCAGGGATTTTTTTTATAGGAAATGTTAAATGCAACAATTTTGTCAAGAAGACAAACCTTTGCATGCATTCACACCATCAGAAACAATCATATTCTCAGATTTCCACTTCATATAATCAGTGCGGTTGAATTTAGTGAATCCCCTGAAAATAAAGATACAACAAATCAGCAAGCAGACTTAGTACAACAATTTTTTATTTTATTTTTTCACTTCCTGCTTGTGACGCAAGTATCAATTAAAATACTTCCAATCAAAATGACATCTTACCAACGAACTAAAAGCTAATAGATTTTATCTTTAGTGGGTGATGGAACGAACTATGAAAGAATGAACAACTCAGGTATTGAATAGATGTTTAAGAGTGGCCACAAAAGAGAGTATGCAAGACAGAATCTCTAGCTAAACCCCACATTATATGAGAACAATAGCTCAATGGCAGTATAATTATGAACATAATTATCATAAGCAAATGGCCAGTATAAAAGTAAACAAAGAATATAGCGGAAAGAAAATAAAAAATTGGGATGACGACAAAAAATACCCTTGAGGTTTGACCTAATTATAAAAAAAAATACTCAGCTAACTTTCAAAATTACTGAAAGTACCCCTAAACTTTGATTCAGTGTTAAAATTAAGGGGCTAACTGTAATATTTTTATAAATATGAGAGGGATAAACAACAACAAACTAAGCCTTAATCCCACTACGTGGGGTCGGCTATACGGATCATATCGCGCCATCGTTTACGGTCATAAGCCATATTTTCGTTTATTTCTAGGTATAACATGTCATGTTTAATAGCTTCTTTCCAAGTCTTTTTAGGCCTACCTCTCCCTCTTTTGATTTGTGTGAGTGATTCTCTACCTTCTAAACGTCGCACAGGTGCATCTAAAGGTCTCCTATAAACATGTCCAAACCATCTTAATCGTGTTTTTCTAATTTTCTCGTCTATTGGTGCTACTCCCACTTTGTTTCTAATGTGTTCATTTCTTATTCTATCTAATCTAGTGTGTCCGCACATCCATCTTAGCATTCTCATCTCTGCTACCCTCATTTTTTGTTCGTGTTCATATTTAGTCGCCCAACATTCTGCTCCATAGAGCATTGCGGGCCTTATGGCCGTTTTATAAAATTTTCCTTTCAATTTTAATGGTATTTTACTATCACAAAGGATAGAAGATGCACTCCTCCATTTATTCCAACCCGCTTTGGATCCTATGTGTGACATCTTTATTGATTTCTCCGTTCTCTTCAATTATAGATCCTAAGTATTTAAAACTCTTTGTTATACTCACTTCATGTCCATCAATTTTAACCTTCGTCTCATTGTTCCTTGTTTTTTTACTAAAGTGGCATTCCATGTATTCTGTTTTAGTCCTACTTATAGTAAAACTTTTTGATTCTAGTGCTTCTCTCCAAACTTCCAATTTTGCATTTACTCCTTCCCTTGTTTCATCAATTAAAACTATATCGTCCGCAAATAACATACATTCAGGGGATGGATTTTTGTAAGTGTTTAGTGATTTCATCAATTATTAGGATAAAAAGGTACGGGCTTAGAGCGGATCCCGATGCAAACCTATAGTGTTTGGGAATTCACTAGATATTCCCGTTGGTGTCCCGATACATGTTTGTTATACCATCATACATATCTTTTATGGCATCTATGTAGGCTATTTTTATTCCTCTTTTTCCAATACGCGCCACATTATATCACGGTTGACTCTATCGTATGCCTTTTCAAGATCAATAAAAACCATATGTAAATCTTGTTTTCTCTCATTATATTGTTCACATAATCGTCTAATTAAGTGTATAGCTTCAATTGTGGATCTTCCGGCATGAAGCCAAATTGATTATCTAATATACTAGTTTCATTTCATTCTTATTCTTGCTTCTATAACTCTTTCCCATAGTTTCATTGTATGACTTATTAATTTAATTCCATCGAATTTGCACAATTTTGTATATCCCTTTGTTTTTATATATAGGTATCAATATACTTTTTCTCCATTCATCAGGCGCACTAAGGGGATATACAAAATTGTGCAAATTACAGTGGAATTAAATTAATAAGTCATACAATGGAGAAAAAGTATATTGATACCTATCTGGAGAATGGAGAAAAAGTATATTGATACCTATATATAAAAACAAAGGGGATATACAAAATTGTGCAAATTACAAAAAATTAAATTAATAAGTCATACAATGAAACTATGGGAAAGAGTTATAGAAGCAAGAATAAGAAATGAAACTAGTATATTAGATAATCAATTTGGCTTCATGCCAGGAAGATCCACAATTGAAGCTATACACTTAAATATGAGAGGGATATTGAAATGTTTTTGGCTTATAAAGGGGATAAACGTTAGACAAAATAAAACCTCGGGGGTATTTTTTGTAATTTTGAAAGTTAGCTGGATTTTTTCGTAATTAGGTCAAACCTCAAGGGTACGTTTTATAATTAACCCTTAAAAACTAAAATTTTACTATATACTAGCAAGCAAGAAGAATGACCACATATAACAAAAATTACATGAACAAATATAAAATAACATACAAGTAAAATTTAATAATTTCATGCAAAAACTAAAAATTTCATGTTATTAAGAAAAATACAAAATTGGTTTTTATAAAAAAATTATACGAACAATTTACCTTTAAAAAATAATGTCAGGACACCGCTACCGGAACGATACTGTCGGGATGCCGATGCCGGGAGGTGTTTGTGTGCGTATACACTTGACATAAAAAAAATTGAAGGACTCTTAAGGGAGAGCCGAAAGTGAGGCGTATGCACTTGGGATATAAGTGATCTTGGTGCTGCTATTTTATAACCAAAAATCTGATACAATAAAAAAAAATTTTAAAAAGCGGCAGTCGTTACAGCAGCTGACGACTGGGCACTGAAAAAGGTGCTGCCCATGTCAGCTGGGATTTGACCACTCGGCTGACTTTTTTTTGAATTTTTTTGTAATTCTCCAGTCGTTTTTGGCAGAAACGACTGGACTGTTTTTTTAAATTTTTTTTATTCCCAGTCGTTATTTGTAATAACGACTGGGATGAGTTTTATTTAAAAAAAATATTTTTTGATTTGGTCGTTATTGGCATCATGACTAAGCTTTAGTCGTCAATGCTGATAACGACCAACCTTAAAATTTTAAATCTCCCAAAATTCATTATAGTTCTGTAATAATTTCCATCAAACATAATAATTAGTTAAAAAACCCTCCATAGTACTAGTTTTTTAAAAAATAATTTATTTTGACAACCTCTTTTGATTTTGACCATTTTAATTAAATAATTGTCATTACTAATATTTTCTATGTCTCGCCATCTTATTTTATCCAAAAATTCAACAACTTATTTTTAAAATAAAATCCAACATCTTATAAATTTTTAAAACATCTTATAAGATTTAAGAACTAATAATATTTTTGAAAATAAACTTTAGGAAACATCCTCATAGTGAATAAATATTGGGTCCCTCGACAACACAAGTAACCGTGCATGTGATGCACTCAGATATGTGTAAGACAATGTCATAAATTGAATGTCACCAATAATTCACTTCCTGTTATATATGAGTTACTTATGAAATGAAGTGTCGATAAAATGGAGTAACTATCAATCTCTTTAACAAATAAATACTTAATAATATCACCAAAATCTTAATTACATATTGAAGAATTTCCCACCGTCAAATTCATGCTGGGACCACAATTGATGGGAATTAAAACATTATTATTTTTATAGTGATGTCAATTGATGGATTGCTTGGGCATCTTTTCCATTCCTATACATTCAGGGACGGGGCTGCGATCGCGAATTGAAATTGGCCTGATACCAACTGACCCAAGTAGAAGCTATGAACAAACGAATAACGAACAAAAATAATATGAGACTTTCCGAAAAAACATAAATTAGAATGAATAGGGATACATTATAAGTTTCTAATATCAATTTAACCACCTAAAAATAAAAATAAAGTAACTACTTATATGATCAAACTCATACCATAACAAAACTTCTAACTTAAATAGGAAACATTAGATGATAAGCAAAAATAGAAGATTCCTAGCTAAATACACAAATCACTTTCTAAAATATAAGATATTAATGTAAAATCCTAAAAGATAATTATCATATATCTCCATCAATCAAGCTTATGGCGAATTTCTTTCACTAGAGAATAGTGATAAAAAAGTTAATAGTATTGAAAGAATGACGAATTTTCAGACTGTGATTTGATATGTGAGATGAAAATAAAATAATGACAGCTGACATGATATATATAGAAATAATAAAATAATAACTGGATATGATTAGTGATTGGAAATGTGCGAGTGACAGAATTGTTGAAACTGAGAAAATGTGTAATAGTTATAGTTGATTTAATGTTCTTTATTTTTATTTTTTTTAAATGAGTAAAAGTGATTGATGATTGAAAAAACTGCAAGTGAGTGTACATTGTATTTTCTTAAAATTTTTGTGAGCAATCACAGCATGTCGCCATATATATTTTCGCTAGCGGATCAAATATATGAAAAGTTTGATAGACAATACATCAGATTCTTGTTCAATAAGATTTAGAACTCAAGGTAAAACTGAGGAACTAAGTGAGAATATTCCATCCTTTAAACGAGGAGTATGTTTCAACCAAAATTTCGTTTTCAATAAAATGACAAATAGGTAAATAGAAATGCTTGCTCTATTCAAGTAGTCTGGCGCCATAGCTGGCTGCAAGTATCTATTTGGGTTAGTCGTTGTCCCTACTAAGCTGATGGACATAGAGGCCCCTTGTATAGAATCATTGAAAACTTTGAGTATTATATTGTATTCAATTAGTTTCACCTTTGTCATACTCAAGGAATTCATTCCTAATTTTTGTTAGACCATCTCCAAAGATTCTCGCACTACTTTTGTGCGAAATCAGACTACTTTAACAAGAAAATTTACATTTAATCTCCAGCACTCTGCACTACTTTCTGCACTAAAAAAAAATATTCCATAAGATTCTTTCTTTTATTTTGATTTTTTTATTTTACTTATATAAAATTTTATATGAGTAATTTTTTTATTGTAAAATTTATTTATTTTTTTTATTTTCAAAATTAATCGAATTAAAAAAATAAAAAATTTAATGAAATTAATGCAAACAATTAAAATAAAAATTCATAATAATAAATAAACAAAACTCTAGCGACAAATTTGATATGTTTGGAGATTTTTTTTCAGATCTTGGAGGGTCTGGAAGTGGTCTTCCAGATTATTAAAAATATTGTATCTGTTTTTATTTGTATTTCCAATAATTTTACTTTTAGTCATTTTATGTAATTTTGCCTATTTTATGTCGTTTTATGGTTGTTGTAATTTTATGTTTTGAGTATTTTGTAATTTATTTTATGTAAAATTTATAATTTTGTGTGTAGTATTTTATATTTTATAGTATTATCGAAACATACCATAATTTTAAAAAATTATCACCTGCAATTGAATTGGTTTTAATATTATTTCTTTTGTCAAAAAAAAAAGTTTTAATATTATTTCTACTAATTTCTAATTAATAAAAATGCATTTTAAAAGAAATTAAATTTAACCAAAAAAAAAAAGAAATTAATAGCGCATGAACAGTGCAGCGCCATTTGTGGCGTTGCACTGTTCATTTCAGCAGAATGGCGCTATGTATAGCGCAGTGTTGGAGACAAAATGTCCCTGCACTACTCTAAAGTAGTGCAGGGCTGGAGATACTCTTAGAGCAGGGTACTGGCAATTTAGCTTCTTGGGTTTTACAATCGTTAATCCCATAAATTTAGGTGAAATAAATAAATACAAGCAAGAAAATATGAGCCACTAGAAACGAGAATATTGTAAGCCATGAATTATATGTTATGGGGCAATATTGTAAAAGTTGTCACTAATTATTTTTATTAGGTCATAAGAAGAACTTTTATTGTACTATAGTTATGATGTTCACAAACTTAATGGTAAGAAGAGATAATGACCTATTAACAACCAAAAATAACCCATGCTCAATTAACTATACTTTTCTTGCTGTTATTCGATCATGTGTTAGTAATTGCTGATACTGACCATTCAAACAATAGTAGTGCAATTATGGTGACAGATGGAAAGTTATTATCACTTAATATGCTTATTGTAAGAAATGATTTTTACACTATAACTTAAAAGAGAAAACAGATAGCACAAATTATTACTTATTAATATATATAGGAAAATGTTTAATTATATTTTTTTTTGTTAAAAGGGTAAAATATTAATATATGAATTATAGAAAATAGTTGCATATATGAAAATGAGCTGGAATTTCTTATATGCTCAACAATAGCAATGGAACAAATATGGATGTGCATAAACAAAAAGTTGCATCAAATTAAAAGGTTGATTACATGAGAAAACCATTGGAAGTCATATCCAATGTTAAAAATAAAGGAATTGCAAGTTTATAGTGAAGTTGAAAGAGTGGATATATATGCATGCCTTTGCCTTTTTCCTAAATAATTAAATATGATGCATGGTTATATAATGGAGTCCACTTTAAATTTGTAAAAAACAGTACTAAAAACTGAGGTTCGTGTTATTTAAGTTGCAGCCTATGTAACAAAATGATGTTTCATTACTTATTCCAAATTCCAATATTACCATTACATGCTAAGTATACCATTGGGTTTGTTTGAATTATTTCAGGGAAGACTAAAAGGAAGTATTTGCAATCACTAAAATAAAGCACTTTTTAGTTTTTGACGGAAAAAAACACTTTGTAGTGTTTTGCAATTGCCAACTTCGGCTTCTAATTCTGCTTCATTTAATAAAAATCTAAAAGTAGGAAGAGGCCAGGGGGCTATGATTTTCTGCTTCTGCTTCTGGTTTGACTTTTACAGATAAATAAGCACTTTTCAAACTTTTTCACCAAACACTTTCAATTTCTTATTCTATTTCCAGGAATGATTCTCAACTATTTTTACTTCTACTACAATAAATCACTTATTTTAAAAGCAACAGATTTTGCAAATACTCCCTAAGCTAGTGTATACTAACTAGTTAGTGTACTTTAATTCATGCCATGTAAATTCCATCATATTAATCAATTTACATGTAACTGAAAGATAATTAAAAGGCGGCAAGGATTATTGCAAATGAGTAGTAAATAATCTCCGTTATTTGTTATCTGTGGCTGGGCCATTGTGGGCTTGACCTTTAACTTCATAAACCACGAGAACCCATTAACGCTGAAAAAAGTCCGTAGTACGTGGGCTTAAAATTGGTCTTTCAACATCTAACTTTTCTGATATATGATAAAACTGAAATACTGAATAAAGATTTGATAAAATCTGATTCACCCTTTCTCAAAAAAAAAAATCTGATTCACCTGAAAATATACGAAAATCAATTAGATCAAATTTAACATTGTCAGATTTGAATTGCTAAATAGTATATTATGGGAAAAGGCTAATTACGGGTGACAATCTTCAACATGATAGAAAACACGACCCAAACTTACACGTTATAAGCGGGGTTGAGACATTTTGGGTTCCACCCGATACGAATAACACAAATAACAAAGAACTAATTCCAAAAACCCAACATTCTTGGAGAAAAGACACTAAATACGCTCCCCGCTCTTTTTTGGATGTTTTTGCGCTCATGCACTTTTTTTGGACATTTTTACGTTTTTTTCGATTCTTTTATTTCTGGATTATTTTCTATGTTATTTTTGATGTTCCGTACTTATTTCTATGTTGTTTATATTATTTTTTTGTTGTTTCTATATTGTTTATCTGTAGTTTTGATGTTTCGATGTAGCTTTTACCTATTTTTTATTCTCTTTGTTGTTCATATGTTATTTTATATTTTGTTTCTATTGTTTCTAGGTTGCTTTCATACTTTTTTAATGTTGTTCTGATATTCCTTTATTTTTTCCATCATGTATTCGATGTTTCAATGGGACTTTTTAACTATATTTAAGCTTTTTTTTTTCCTATATTGTTTTTTATATTGTTTCGATGTTGTTTCTATAGGGGTTATTTCTATATATTTTTTAATGTTGTTCTATTATTTCTTGGTTGTTTCTAAAGGGGTTATTTCTATATAGTTTTTAATGTTGCTCTATTATTTCTTGGTTGTTTCTGTGTGTTTTTGACTTTTCAATGCATTAGATTAAAAATTGAATTGTGTTTTCCTATTCATGTGTTGTTTCTATATTATTTTCAATGTGTTTTGTACTAATATGTGTTGTTTTATATGTATTTTTCTAATATATATTATTTATAAGATTTCGAGTATAGAATTGATTACTTAATGGGGGCAAAAATAATTTTTTTTTTACAAAAAAATTTATTAGATGAAACATGTTCGAAACAACCTTGAAACAACATCAAAAATCCTGGAAAATTGGCAGGAGTGTAAAAATGTCCGAAAGAAAAGGAGGAAGCGTACAAATATCCAGAAAAAGGATCGGGATCATAAATGTGTCATTGTTTAAGGAATGTTGGTAATTTTTGTCCTTATCCCGAAAAACTATTCAATTGATCCAAAATAACACACTTAGCCCATTTAACTCATAACTCATTTAACTTGTTTTGTAGTTTGTTTTGTATTCAATTTATAAATTAATACAATGACCCAACATAACCAATATGACCCAATAATTTGATTAGTTATCCAGGTTTTAAAGTTCTTTTCTTTATAAGAAATGCAATATAATAACCCGGTTGATGTTCATAGCATAAAATAGCTAGCTTTCGTATGCAATATATAGGCCATTTTGGATCGAGTTCTGATTACCTATATTTTAAATAGATCGTGTTTGGATTGATGAATTTTACTCAAATAATTAAACAGGCCATGTTATGGCCGGCGGGATTGATGTATTGTTGACCAAAGGTAGCACAGAACTAGCTATTACAAGAATTAGCCTTCAACAATAGCTTATAAAACGAAATTACAAAAACATAACTTATCTACTATAATTTGTATGGACTGCAACTTTAGAAATGGGAAAATCTGAGTTGAGATAGATCTCTATCCTCAAGGCAAATACGTCTCGGCTAGTACCCAGGCATTAACATAATGTCCATAAAGATAAAACGACTTACGTCTTTTGTATAGTAGCATCACTAGCACAAAAGCTCCTTCGAACTGGAAGGTGTGAAGACAGATTGTTGGACTCGAAATGCTGAGTACTTGTTACCAAAAAGTTATACAACAACTGATGCAACACTTATGTATTTCTCTGTATAAATTGTGAATTGTCTAAAAATTGTAGCTCTCTCTACAATGCACAACCAAGCCTATATATAGGCATCAAATCCAATACCTGCATAAAACAACGGTCAAGTGAGTGGGCATTAAAGCTTAAAGGCATAAATGCCTCAGATGTAACATCGAGGTGTTACAGACCTAAGCCTATTTGCGAGTGGTAAAACTACTTGAACCTGAACCTGGGCCCATAGGGCCGTGGCCCAAGACCAATCCATGGCACAGCCGACCGGCGTGCACGCGAATGTGTGGTCAGCCCACTGGCGGTCATCCAAAATGTGGGATAAGGATTAACCTTTCAACTCTCCTTTACATAATACCTATTTATGTAGCCAATTTCATGTATTAATTTTCCACTCACTGAGATTTGGTTTTGAGAAATTAAATACACTACGATCATCTACTCGAAGCGTAGATTAACTATATACCATTTAATTTTTCAAGAATTAAATATTTAGCAACCAAAAATTTGGTCAAAATCTGATCATCGTCCACTTTATCAAAACTAAATTTCCAACATGTAAATATCGTGTCACAACCCGATCCACAAACTCAAACACAATATAAATTGCCATCCCTAAGGCTAATTATATTTTTTGTATTTCACCTTAGGACTTCGAATTCTAAACGATTTCAAACTATTTGATTTCAAGTTTATTAATGAATTTGTTGTCAAATATGTTAGGCTAAATATTTCTGATCCTAGGCATAATCAAAACTGTGGATTCATGTTAAATCATATTGATTATTTTCTTAATTGGTTTATGTGTTCTATTATATGAAATCGAATGCTTATTTCTTGTATATTATCTGATCCATAATTTACATGTCATGCTTGTTCATTCATAATTCGGGAGATGAGTCATAACAAACAAAAATTGAATTCATACATAAAAGAGTAAAGAGTCGGGAGGCTTATAACTGTTTGTGGGGATTACTTCAATTCAAAGATCTTTTGGTGGTTGATATTAATTGTTGAGTAGATTCTAGCAATTGATATTAATCAACTGTTTATTTGCTTCGAGAAGGGGAATAAATTAATTTAGAAATTGAACCCATAGATACATTTAAACTGGTTTTGATAAAACATTGATTGGATTTAATATTGAAGAAACATGTTGAGATTATGTGCCTAGGGTTGCTTTCGTATTTGTTGAAAACTTGTAGAGTTCGGGTTTATAAAATTTATAAATGTTTTAGTTGTTAATTTATGATTAGATAAATAAATAAACTTGTGATTTTCGACCATTTCAATAAAATTAAAATACGATATTTACTATAGCCTAAGTGTTTCGTATTCAATCCTTGAGGAATTCGACCTTGCTCGCTGCTATCTGCTAGCTACAATGTACACTTATAGTTTAATGGAAATATTTTCACGATCAGGGTCCTTGTAAATTACCTCATCCAGCTAAGACCCCGGATATAAGGGGCCTCCTCATGGGAGGAGGGAGGGTCCTTGTAAATAAATCTCATTCGGCTAAGACCCCGGATAGGAGGGGCCTCCTCACAGAGGGGCCTCTTCACAGGAGGTCCTTGTAAATTTTCCCTCATTCAGCTAAGACCCTGTATGGGAGGAGCTTTCTCACGGGAAGGGCCCCATAAATAAATCTCCTATGGCACTCCCGGAAGAGGGGACTCCCTTGTAAGGGAATCCTCGAAAACTTTTCTACCAACATACATCGCATTGAAATACAACGAAAAGAAAAGCAAATATACATAAGAAAAGCACAAATATGAATATATCATCAAAAGCAATTGAATATCATCCAGCCCACTCGGGGGCAAATAAACATCTCAGAGAAATAAATAAACATCTCAGAGAAATAAACTGAAGAAATATCCAAGTACTGAAAGCATGGCCTAAACAAAGTCAAAATCGAGGCCGATCGGGCCAACAAAGGACTATCACTACTCAACCGCGGGGGGCTTCGTCCTCCCCAACAACATCATCACCTCCAACCTCCTCTCCGTTCTCGTTGCTCATGCCGTCGGCTCTCCTCAGAAGATTTTGCAAAGCCCCGATCTCCTCCTCTCCCTCCTCGTTAGAGACTCCACAGTCTAAAAAGCTGATCACCTCACTAGAGGCCTTTCTGCTTTGCCGCAGTAGCTTCCGGCAATGGCAGTCCGCCCTATCAAAAAAATGGAGGACTCCCTCAAAAACTTCGAGCGATACTCTATGGAAGCCTTATAAGTCTTCATCGAGTCGGACCCCTCCCTGGCTAGCAACTGTGCGCCAGCCGAAGACTGGAGAAACACCTTTGTCCTGATGGTTCGATGTCGCCGCAAGGTTTAGAATCTACACCAATATTTGCACAAGTCTTAACTGAAGGAAAAGAAACAAGAATGAAGAATGAAGATGTAAAGTAACCAGGAAGCTCACCCTGGCTATGTCTCCAAAGAGATGTGTCTCGATGTCCTTGAAGGACAGAGATCCAAGGCGGGACTGATCATTCGCCGACAGTGCTCCTCTAGTGCTGACATATCCCATACCAGAATCTGTTAAGTCCCAATGGGACTGAATCCCCTCGCAACGTTTCCACTCCACCAGACAAAAGAACTCGAGGACTAATGGTCCCGGGAGTAACATCACCAGGCCCCATCCTCGGCCTCTTCCCTCCAGAAGAGCCAGAAGGAGGACAAGGAGCAGGAACAACATCAACACGATCCCTGGAAAGAGAACTGGGCGCCGATCACCCTTCGGCCAGTGTGGGTGCGACCCTCGCTCACCATCACTCCGAGGCGGGGTGCTCGAGCGCCAGCAACAGACTCTCCCTTGTCCTTCTCTTTCTCCTTCTTTTTGAAGGCCATCAACCCAAAGATACTATAGCTCTTATTTCTTGAAGAATAAGTAGTATCAGAAAATAGAAACAATCAAGTGTACAAGTAAAATCAAAGAACAGTGTAAGGAAGTAAAACAGTGTCAAGTACCCAGACAATCCTTGACATTCAGAAGACTCTCAAACAACCCCTTTGATTTATAAACTTCCGCCATCTCCTTGCGGGAAGTGGGAGTGTCTCGGACTGACTTGGCCCCCGAGACCCATTCGTGAGGAGCTCCCAACTATTATTCCTCATATAGAAGAAATCCTCCTTCCACAACCCACCTAAGATGGAAGTCCCTTAAGGAACTTGCACTAGGAGCACGGAAAGAAATGGAAGAAGGTATCGCCAGAAGACTTCTTGGTGTAGAACAATGAGTGAAATCCATCTATAGTTGCGGGCATATCCAGCTCCGCATGGTACACTCATATCCCCATATGCATGGATAAGCTTGGGGGACCATCTGTCTGATACATGTACCCACCGATCTGAGGATCGCCATGAGAAAATTTTCCAGAGGAAGAGTAAAACCAATGGATAAGCTATAGAGATATACTGTAATGAAGCCCTCGAGCGGATGAATAAGTCTATTTTCCAAACTAGGAGCCAACATCCGAAATGCCGAAGGGAGCCCCAACCGCTCCCTCAACCTACCATTGAGATGAAACTTTGCTGATTAACTCTCCCGGGACAACTGCTTGACATCCAGGAAGAGGCCTATGCTGATACTTAGGCCGATGAAACTCTTCTGGACTGTCCCCCTCAGACTCCTCCTCAGGGAGTTTCTTCACTTGAACTTGAATCTGACTCAAGCTCTACTTCCCCCTCACCATCATAACACAACTCCGGAGCTAGAGGGGGAATATTGAAATCCATGGGCAAAAATAGAAATGGAATAAAAGAACCGTAGACTGAAAGGTCGGTGATGCCATGGCCCCCGAGCAGAAAAGCAGAAGGACTAAAATTCAAAATCTGACCCAAAATATGTGAAAGCTCTGGAGAAAAACGGAAGGAAGAATGGACCGGAGGGCTTCAGCCGCCCTCCGAGGGCACGCCCTTCAGGGCGTCCCTGAAGGGCGCCTATGGGGCACTCTTGCCCGCTCTAGGGAGGCGCCCCGGGGCGCCCTTGCTCCTCTCTTGGGTTGTTATCTCTCTCCTCACTTGATGCACTCTATCTCTCACTACAACTCTTTATGGGCACTCCCCTCAATTCCCAAGAAAATTTTACTAAGTATTCTACCAAGCAAAAAAATTCAAAGTTAAAGAATAGAGAAAGAAATATTACCTTTGGAAGACATGCTCAATGCTCTCCTCCCAAGTGTGTGCCCTTGTGTTAGAATGATCAAAGATTCTCTATGGTAAGACATGATATAGAACAAGACAAGCCATACACAGTATCAGTATTAGCTCCACCACTGGTGTGCTTATGTTGGGGGCCGAAACGACATTCAGTAATTAATATATAATTCGATTTATATATTGAAATAATATTAATTGCCCAATGGGCTATTAAAATAACCCGATCCAAAGGAGTGCGAGACCGGCCCATAGGCCAATTTCTCCTACACGGCCCACGCGGCCCATCAGGTATAAAAAAGTCCCTCCTCTTCATTTTTAAGTTATCTAACTCATAATTACTCTTATACATTAATTTAGTATTCGTTTACTGTCTTAATTTCTCTCGATTACTGTGATGACTTGAGCGTAGGAGTGGCCTCCCTAAGCCAATCCCGGGACCCGTCTGACGTTTGCGTGTGTGCAGGGGCGGCCCTGAGGTGGCCAAGGTGATGCCACCGCACAGGGCCCCAGGAATTTTTTTTTTATTTTACAGGTACACATATATATATATATATATGTGTGTGTGTGATATGTACGATTGAGGTCGAAGAAAAGAATGCAAGGACATGTTGGCACAACGGTTTTGTTGCTATCTATTTGCTGAGTGGTCTTGAGATCAAATCCCCTTACCATCGAAGATCTGATTTTCTCTTATCCTTTTTCTTTTTCAACCGATTCTTTTTTCCTTTTCTATCTAACTATACGTTCTCTTTCTAGCTATATCTAACTCTACATTCTCTTGTTTGCTTTTCTATCTAACTATATTTTGTGTCATTTTTGCAAAACCAAAAAAAAAAAAAAAAAAATTTGCAAAAACATAATTGAAGGTTTTCTTTTTGTCTTTTGTCTTTTTATATAACTAATTATTTTTCTAGCCTCTTTATCTAACTAATTTATTTTTAAGGTTTTTCTTTTGCCTTTTGTCTTCTATATAATTATGTTTTTCCTGCTTTCCATATGTTTTTATTTAACTAATTTTTTTTGTTTTTGCAAAACCACAAACATAATTGAAGAACTTAAGAGTTGTCCTCCTTTAAGACCTCATTCTCATTATGTCATTTATATTTACTATTTTTTTTCTTTTTGCAAAACCTAAAAGTAGAATTGAAGAATTTAAAAATGCAAGAAGATCAATTTTTCATAGCTAATTTTTTATTTTTGTTTTGTCTTTTTCTCTATGGTAAATTATATTGAACAATCTTTTCGTAATTTGTTTTAATAAGATCGAAATGCTAAAGTTTGAGTATGATATTTTTGTTATTATATATCTTATTTTTTATGTTAAATCAATGAAATTATATCTGTAACATTGATTAATTTCTTATGTAAACACAAGGGCCCCATTTGTTTTTTTTCGCTCCAAGCCCCTCGAAATCCAGGACCGGCTTTGTGTGTGTGCAGGAAAGTTTCCAGCTGACGAATTTCCAGATCCCGGAGAAGAAGACTTGAAGACTTTCTCCCTTGGGCAGAAGAAGACTTTGACTTTTATCATAATCCCAAATTTGGAGTGATCTTTCTCTAAAAGGCAGCATGAGAATACTTTTCAACAATACTGTGACTCTTAAATCAATTAAAAATAAAAATGAAATATCAATAACTCTTAATTTATATTTATCAGCGCAAACACTTAATTTGAATTTATACATGACTCGTTTTTCTTAACTCATATTTCAAAATTCCATACAAAGTAAAATACGAGTCATATTTCTCTACATGGTCAGAGTATCATTAATCCATTGATCATACAGCATTGGTGTGTAGATTATTGCAACTCCAACATTGTGTTCTGGCATTACACAATCTTAAAATAGTTTTATTCTGATGCACTTCACCATCTGAATAATTGTAACAAAAAAGTTATTTATTCAAAAAGAAACAGTGAAGAAAATAACAAGATCTGTCATCGAAACAGGCCATGAATTTAAGCCGTCAATCAAAGCAATTTCTCGTCCCAGATTAACTAACCGCCCTTAATTCGGGGCATTTATTATTTCCAACAATTTTTCGAAATTCTTAGTTGAACTCCCCTCAAATCCAACCGCATTTCTAGCTTTCTCATTCAGCTGATAAACATTTTCCCTCATTACATTCCCTGCCCCACTCCACATTACACAATTTAAAGCCTCAATTGTTTCGCTTTTAGTGAAAATTCCATCTTTAACCTTGACACCAATTTTCCAGGAATCCTCGACCATTCTGCTATTCAGCTTCTGATCCCCGAAAAACGGCCTACAAATCATCGTGACACAGCTGGAAATACTTTCCAGGATCGAATTCCAGCCGCAGTGCGTCACAAACGCTCCCACGTTTCTATGCGCGAGAACTCGCGATTGTGGGGCCCACGGTACGATCTTTCCGAGTTTATTATTCGTGCGGTCGAGAAATCCTTCTGGCAGGGATTTTTGCGCCTGGTTGTTCAGTGACCAAAGAAATGGGACCTGACAGGTTTCCAGGGCCTCAGCCAATGCAACTAGTTCATTGGCTGGTGGTGTAATAACTGTACCGAAGCTAATGTAGACAACTGATTTCGGCCTGTTTTGGTTTTCCAACCACGACAGGCACCCGGTTTTGTCGTCGGGGGTTGGCGGCGTGGGGTATAAAAGAATTGAAGGACCGATGTTGAGAAAATGATGGAATTTTGATTTCAGGTCGTTTGTGATGATGGGGTCGATTTCTTCGAAGGAATTTAGGACAATAGCAGTGGATTTTGGGAGGTTTTCGACCATGTTGTTAATTGTTATTGCCAGTGGTGATGGATTTTTGTCCAGGAAAATCTCCGGGGGAAGATCAGTGAAGTGTACCCTTTCCAATCCTGGGATAAATGACAGTGTTTGTTCTTGTTCTGCTGTTTCTGCAATACCATGTTCCATGGATGTGTCAAATAAAGCATTGAGCAAAACAAAATAGGCTTGAGATGTAGTCTGATTTAAGAAAAAAGAATTGCAAATACCTCCTTTATATTTGTTACTATTTTAGAAAGGTAGAATTGCAAAACTAGTCCAGTACCTAAGAGACGGTTCCAAAAAAGTGTTGCAAAATTCACGGTTTGCAGAATAGTCCTATAACTATATAAACATCTCAATTTTGGTCTTTCTAATTACACGGTTTGTAAAATAATCATGTAATTATATAAACATCTCAATTTTGGTCGTGCTAAATGGAAGGTTTGCAAAATAATCTTGTAACTATATAAACATCTCAAATTTTATCCTAATTTCACCAAAAAATTGGGAATTACACGTGCCATCACATGATTGAAATCCCATGAAAATAGGACCAAAATCGAGATTTTTATATAGTGAAATGACCATATACCATGAATAGAATGATATTTATTAAGAGAAAACAAACCTCGTGTAATACCTTAATTGGGTAACAGTAATTTTTCTTTTTTAGATATGAGGTAACAGCAATCTTGAAAAGAACGATATTGAATTTTTTTTCTTAATAAGGTCAAACCTCACGGTAATTTTTTTAATTATCCCAACAAAATTTAAAACGTAATTCAAGATTTCACCGATACGTAGCACTACTAACTTGCCTTTTGATCCCCATGCCAGAAAAAAAAAAAAAAAAAAAAAACCTTACCTTTTGATCCAACTGCTTTTAGAATTTCATCCGTGTAAATATGCGCCGACAGGGAGCATGACGCAGCAGTCCAAAAGGGCACCCATGGAACCCCTCTTTTCTCAGCCAAATCACACGCAAACCACAAAAACGCATCACTTATTAAGCAACAGATTTTCAAACCAATTTCCCTTTCCGCCTCTTCAATCACCTTCTCAAAATTACCCGGTGCCGCCTTAAGGAACAACCCAACCGCCTCGAAATGACTCCCGGAAAAAACCCGGTCTTCCGGTGTCCCATCCCACACATCGTACACCCGTATGTTTTCACACGATTCTGATACTCGCTCGTTAAAAATCGTGCCGTTTGAAGTTGCACTATTGAAGAAAGAAAATTGAAACCCTGGTGCGGAGGCCGCTAAGCTTCGCACCAGGGTGAGTAGAGGGGCGGCGTGTGTGCCGAAAGGGAATGCTAGAACACCAATATGGGAGTTAAAAACCATGTTTGACGATTATGAGTGAAACTTGTTGAAGGGAATATATACTAGAAATGATGATTTCACGAAATGGTATTTAAAGTTGTAGGCCATGGGGCCGTGGGGGTTGCCTCGTGTTCAAACTAATTACGATTCTTGAATGCATATTGAAATAGGGCAACTAACTAAGCTCAGAGCTCGTGACTTCTTGGTTACCCACCTAACATTCCATTCGAAGCAAAGCAATTATAACAATAAAAAAATGAGATTCAAGTTAATTACAAAAAAGAAAAAAAAAAAATCCATAGGTTTTTTAAAATTGCAAAAACCGCTTGAAATTGGATTTCGTCTTACACTTTACTCTTCATAAGCAAAAAAAACAATATTTAAAAAATTCCCCTAATATTTTTACAGTTACTCCCTTAAATTTAATTAAACATATCAGATCTGAGGGAGTTGGTTATAATTTTGAAACATCCCTGGGTCTTTTTTATAATTAGCCCAAACCTCTGGGATGTTTGTGTGATTATTTCCAAGTTTTCTTGAAAAAGTAAGAAATATTATTTGGAAACAACTAAGCTTATAAGCTTATATATTGACTTGAGATTCAAACAAAAGATGTGAATGACTAATTATAAAACCAGAAAGCCATGAGATTGAGAAGCAAATTTATTGAGAGAATTTTATTTCATCAAAGTTCAAATGAAGAAGATGATTTACAGGATTATCTATACACGAAATTCAAACTCTGATACCCGCCAGATCTGAATGGACAAATAGCAGAGTGTCATGTGGTGTGAAGCTAACAGAAATGAAAGAACAAAACGTGATGGCTAACAAAAACGTAAAACAGAAAAATCACTTTTCCTCATGCATAAGCTGAGTGAGTTAGCTGTGAGAGAAGGTTGAGTGAGTTTACTGAATTCGAACCAAAAACTAACCACCAGCTGAACACCCCCCTTCAAGTTGGAATGTGGGTAGAGGGACACATTCCCAACTTGAGCAAAAACTTTTGAAAAGCAGGACCACCCAATGCTTTAGTAAACAAATTCGCAAGCTGGTAGAGGGTCGAAATATATTGTGGTAGGATGAAACCTAATTTGTACTAATTCCGAACAATATGACAATCTATGTCCAAATGTTTGGTTCTCTCATGAAATACTAGATTAGCAGTAATGTGTAAGGCAGCATTGTTATCACAACGCAAGTCAACAGGCAATGCAATAGGAATATGTAGGTCTTGACAGAGATGAAAAAGCTACTGCAACTCACACACAGTTGCAGCCATGGAACAACACTCTGCCTCAATAGAGGATTTTGACATTGTTTTCTGCTTCTTGGTCTTCCAAAATACAAGAGAATTTCCAAAGAACACGCAGTACCCTGTAAGAGATTTCCTAGTAATGAGGCAAGTCCCCCAGTCCGCATCACAAAATGCCTCAAAGCTATTGGAGACACCTTCAGGGTAAAACAATCCTAGAGAAATTGTGTCTTTCAAGTAATTCAACAAATGTATAGCCATATCCCAATGAGATTGAGTGGGAGAATGAACAAACTGACTCAACTGCTGCACTTCATAGGATATATCAAGTCTGGATAAATTCAAGTAAAGAAGCCTCCCAATCAACCTCCTGTACTTTCTCACATCTGCTAGAATAAGTCCCTCCTGAGCTGTTATATTATATCCTTGAGGAAAAGGAGTTGATGCAGGCTTGTACCCCAGCAGCCCTGCATCCTTACGCAAATCCATGATGTATTTTATTTGTGACAAATGAGTTCCCTTGCAGCTCCTCAAAATTTCCCGGCCAAGAAAGTACTTGGCATATCCCAGATCTTTGATGGTAAAAAGCTCAAGTAGATAGCGTTTAGGTTCCTTAATCAAATCATCTGAAGTCCGAGAACATCATCAACATAGATGATTAAATCCATGTAATCATTTCCATTAACCTTGACAAATACACAAGTTATCATGAGTGGATTCCACAAAACCAAACTTTTGAGCAATTTATCAGAGAATTCCAAATTCCATTGCCTTGACGCCTATTTCAGTCCATAGAGACTTTTCTTTAGTAAACAAACCTCTCATTTCTCAGCCTTACGAAATCCTTCTGGGGGCAACATGTACACTTCCTCATTCAAATATCCATGCAAAAGTGCATTATTTATGTCAATGTGATGTAAAGCCCAACCTCTTTGAGTAGCCAAAGCAATAATCAATCGAACTGAAACCAATTTTGCAACAGGAGAAAAGCATTCCATGAAATCAATCCCTTCAATTTGTAGATAACACTTGGCAACCAATCTAGCTTTAAATCTCTCAACAGTCCCATCTGGATTCCTTTAGATCTTATATACCCATTTAGATCCAATAACCTTCTTTCATGTTGGTAATGATGTTAATATCCAAGTCTCATTAGCTTCAAGAGCTATGAGTTCTTTATCCATTGCCTCTATCCAAGCCTTGTCCTTTGCAGCCTCCAAGTAGCTAGCCGGCTGACAAGCTGAACCAGTCAAATGGGATAAAATAGCAGTATATGATGTGGACATATTGGGATTACAAGTGTAGGGAAAACAACTCAAATTATAAGGTGTAGGACTCTTCAAGGAATATGGTTGTGGTGAAACAAGGTGTACTGAGTTGGTAATATAATCATTCAACCATCCAAGTTTATGTCTCACTCTATGACCTCTGCCAAGTTTCTCAGTCACTGATGGTTCTGTAGGCAACTCTGGCCAATTAGACAACTAACTAGCATCTTCATCAGTTTCTGTAGGTTGAATGGGAAGAGGAACCTCAACAAGGGACTGTAAATCAGTATGAAAGGGAAACTGGGACTCATAAAACACCACATCTCTAGAAACAAACACTTCCTTTGTGTCAAGATTATACAGTATGCAACCCTTGACCCCAGTTACATAACCAAGAATGCACAGGGTGGGCTCTTGGCTCAAATTTACCCTTGTGGGCCCTAGCTTAGAAGCATAGCACAAGTAGCCAAATACTCTGAATCTGTCTTATTTGGGTGATTCCTTGTACAACATTCATAGGGATATTTCCATTGCAACACTTCACTACAAAGAGAATTCAAGATGTGTACATCAGCTAAAAGAGTATAAGGCCAAAATTTCTTTAGGACTCTTGATTGGAAAAGTAAGGACCTAGCAATCTCCAGCATGTGCCTATGTTTTCTCTCCACAACTCCATTTTGTTGTGGAGTATATGGACAGGACCTATGATGCAAACTTCCCCTGTCTGAGAATAAACCACAAGTATTATGTCCCATAAACTCAACCCCATTATATGTTCTCATCTTTTGTACAGTTTTCTGAAATTGGTTATGAGCAAATGTAATGAATTGGCTTAGATGTGCACGTGCCTCTGATTTATGTTTCATGAGATAAATCCAAGTAGCTCTAGTATAATAATCTACAATAGTCAACATGTATGCAGTATTGGTAACCGAATTTTCATGATAAGGACCCCATATATCCACATTAATTAACTCAAAAGCATGTTTTGTTTGTATAGAACTCAAAGAAAAAGACAGTCTACCTTTAAAGTATCTTTATTACACAAATGTTTTTAGAAAATAATGTGTCGTAAGTATGTCATTGAAGTATGTCCCAGTCTTCTGTGCGAAATCTCTAAATCATCTAGGCCACCACTACTGTGTAAGGATCCACTGAATTATGTCATCTGTAATATGTTGAGACCTGCGAAATCTCTTCCTACAGCCTTCACCCTTCTATCCTCAGGGTCCTGCAGTCAACATTTGTTTAGAGAAAAAATGCACTCAAGACTATTTCCTTCAAGCAGTTGGCTAACTGAAAGTAAATTATATTTGAAGCTAGGAACAACCAATACATCCTTAAGGATAACCTCACTTGACAACCTTATATTTCCAACATGTGTAACCGAAATCTTTGTACCATCAGGTAAAATAACAGTCACAGGAGTAGCCATAGGAACACAATCACCAACCATCTCAGGAAATGAGCATATATTCCTACTAGCACCAATATCTACAATCCAATCCTTCTTACCAAGAACATTCAACAAAGATAAAGCAAATTGTGTATTAATCTGTATACCTGAATAAGCTGCAAGGTGTGAAAAGGTATGTATCTCCAGAACTCACAACATTTTGGCTTGACATATATTTTGCAATTTGCTTTCGAATCATGCTTGCAAAATCAGGAAACTCAGATTTCCTACGATACTCTTCTCTTTTCTCCCTTGTTGTGTGTGTATCACCACCTTCCACCGTATTGATTGATTATCCAGTCCTTTGCTCCTTGAATTCCTTGTACCACTCCGGATACCATTCAATTTAAAGCAATCCTTGATTTCATGACCACTGTATCCACAATGTTCACACAACAACTTTGCTTTCTCCTCTTTAATTCTCCTTGGCTGTTCTCTGCCTCCTCTTCCATAGGACTTAAAATTTCCTTCACCTCTGCCAAATCCTCTACCAGATCCAGATCTATGTCCATTATTTGGCTTATTTGGACTTCCTCGAGCAAACATTGTTGTAGTATCCAATGGATCCAATACTCTACTAGGAGTCACCTTCTGTTTTTATACCTTTAAGATCATGGAATATGCCTTATTCATTGTAGGCAGTGGATCCATAAGAAGTATCTAGTTTTTAACTGGCTCGAAACTATCATTTAATCCCATAAAGAATTGAATCAACTTAATATACATATCATTAGCACATAATGTCTTACCAGCTCCACAAACACGGTTAGGTAGTTGTATAAGACATGCATATTCATCCCAAAGGCATTTCAATTTCGTGAAGTAAGTTTTCACAGAAGCAGTACCTTGTGTGAAGTTAGCAATCTCTTTCTGTAATTGATATCGCAATGGACCATTACTTTCTCCATATCTCTCTGCTAACTCATCCCACAGTTGCTTAGAACTCTTCACGTATATGAAAGCTTCCACAATCTCCTTAGATAAATCATTTAATAGCCACAAAATCACTATGCAATCCACCTTTTGGTATTTTTCAAACTCTGCTATGTCCTGCTCTGGAACACCAACAGTTCCATATATAAATCCAAGTTTAGACATAGCTCCTAAAGTCAACACCAGTAATTTGAACCAGTAAGTTGATTCGTAACCAACACCATTCCAGGATGATTGGATCCATGCAAGGATAATGGATCGAGATCCTTTATGTAGACTGATACCATTTTTCCCGAATCGTTTTCCTCATTCATATTATTAATCAATACAGGTCTTCGAGCCATGAACCATGTTCTGGTACCATGAATGACTAATTATAAAACCACAAAGCCATGAGATAGAAAATCCAATTTACTAGGAGAATTTTATTTCATCAAAGTTCAAATAAAGAAGATGATCTACAAGATTATTTATACACGAAATTCAAACTATGATACCCGCCAGATCTGAATGGACGAATAGCAGAGTGCCACGTGGTGTGAAGCTAACAAAATACAAAAGAATAAAACGTGATAGCTACAACTAACAAAAATGTGAAATAGAAAAAACACTTTTCCTCATACATAAGCTGAGTGAGTTAGCTGTGAGAGAAGGCTTAGTGAGTTAGCTAAATTCGAACCAAAAACTAACCACCAGCTGAACAAGATGTAGTTTTGAATACTTCATTAATATCATTAACATTATAAAATTTAACGAAACGTTTATTATCTAAGGTTAAAGGAAAACTATCAAATTAGTGAATCTCCTATTTTAGAATTTTCTTAATTGAATCTAACTTTCTTTTAATATTTGAGAGGTGTGGTGGAGAGAAGATATATATCAAAGAAACTGAAAGGTTCAAGTTCGTACCCTGATCAACATCCTTTCAAAGGATGAGAAATACCACTTGAGATTTGTACAAGCTCATGATGCTTAATTAAATCTAAATTTATCAATAGAATTCTTTGAGAACTTGCTTGGCATTTGTCCTTAATTATACACAAGGAATAATTACAAAAACTAGCCCTGAGGTGTAGCCTAATTACTAAAAAGTACTCCAATTATCTTTTAAAATTACAAATATTTCCTTAAAGTATTACAACACCCCTTGCGGTTTATATTTACCCAGAAAATAACCCCTCCTGAAGTATATTTGTGAAAGAAACACTAATGTTACCAAGGTATTTGTAAATTTAAAAGATAATTAATTTTTTTAATTAGAATAAATCTCAAGGATAATTTTTGTAATTAACCCTTATACGCAAGGCTGAAGTTACTTTTACACAAGGCTGAAGTTAACTTTTAAACTTGCAATGAATTACACAAGGCTGAAGTTAACTTTTAAACTTCAAACTTTCATTGCATAAGTAACCTTTAAACTTGACTTCGAACATTCATTCCATATATAACAACCTTTATTTCGAAAAATTTCTCCTATCCCAACCACCAACATGGGAACAAACTTTCCATTCTCAACTCTTCACAAAACTATCTCATTCCTACATAGCATATAGCAAAGGATGTTGTATTATGGTGACGTGACAAGTTTGAAAGGTTGGTCATGTTGTGCGTGAAGTTAATGCATGAGACTGGAGGTGTGTTACTCGATATATAATATGACTATGGATAATGGATTTATATACTTGTACAATGTTTTATTTGATTTAGGTAAAAACTCATATAAGATCGTCTCACGTGTCTTATTTTATGAGACAGATCCCAACAAACCGTGACCCAATCCAAAAGACCGATGACATTTTCGTAAATATTTAGGCTAACAACGGGTGTGATGATAATTGAAAAGTATTAGTTTTTTCTCGAAAAGTATCACTTTTACTCTGTAGAATATATGTTTTCAAAGTAATATTATGGGCAACGTTAGTTTTCTAATATTAGATGATGATATAATATTATTTTAGACTCAAAAAGTATCATTTTTTATTTTAAAAATTATCACTTTTTACCTAAAAAATATACATTTTCAAAGTAACAAAACTAGTTTTATTTACCTGCAAAGTCATACACAACCTTGTTTAAGCATCACTTTTACTCAAGAAAGTATATATATGCTTTCATAGTAAGAAATTGATATTAATAGTTTTTAAAAAGTATTAGTTTTTCATCTGAAAAGTATTAGTAGTTCCACTAAAAAGTATTTAGTTTTTCTATACTTATTAAAAAAGTGTGAATAGGTTTTAAGGTTTCTTGAAAATTTTGAATTACCAAAAAACTCCTTATGATAAAGTTAGCTTTAAGAGTAAATAAGTAGTTTTCTATAATAATTTTGCTTTTATTTATTTAATAATTGACAAGTGTCTCTTTATATTCCAAACCCTTCTTATATGATTTATTTCAATTTTAATTCTTAGAATATTATAAAAGTGTGAATAGGTTTTAAGGTTTTCAGTTCTCAAAAAAGTCCTTATGGTAAAGTTAACTTTAAGGGTAAATAAGTAGTTTTCTATAATGATTTTGCTTTTACTTGTTTAATAATTGTCAAGTGTCTTTTTATATTCTAAACCCTTCTTATATGATTTATTTCAATTTTATCCTTAGAATATTTTAAATTTTATTAGATATCGAGAGCTTTCCAATCATATGTCATAAGCATATATAAAAGATTTCATATGGGAGATGGGAAGATGGGAATTTGTGACTATTAAAAATTTCAAGAAATATTATGTTTTTCCCATAAAAAATAATTAGTTTTTAAGATAAGTTAAATAAATATATTTTACTAAAATTTTGAACAATTATTATTTTGTTTCTAATATTTATTCATTAATCTTTATGTATGTTTCCCGTAATAATGGATATACGGTTTAACATGATTTAGATTCAATTATCAGTTTATTTTATTCATGTATAGTTTTGATAAAATCAAAAAAATCTCGACCATGGTGACAATGTAAAGTTGAATTTGCAAAACAAATATATTATAAGTATATACACTAGAATTTAAAAATAAAATAAACTTGGTTAAGTGTTAAATTAATGAAATGAGATTTTAAATCTCAAGGTGAGTGGATGAGATATGAGTAACAATTTTTTAATTTTGGTTATTCATAACTGTATATTTATAATTTCTTTACCGTTTTTAAGGGTTGACATATTTCTATTGTAAAATTAATTAAATAATAATAAAAGAGAAATGATTTTACAGTATAAATAACAATAACAATATAAAACAACTAATACTAAGAGTTTTGATGCTAAATTGAAAAGTTGGTTCCAAAAAGAAACAATGTAAGAGTACTAATTTTTTCTAACATTTATTTATGCACTTATTTATTTTTATGGATACACCATTTGACATTTCAAATCCTATAATTTAGAATTATTTATCAATTTTAATAATATATTATTGTATATTCTTTAGTTAAATAAGCCTAGTAAATATTATAATAAAAACATGAAATTAACTATAAAAAATATTTAAAAGGATAAATATGTGTTCTCAAGCTTAACGAAATGTAATTATAAATTATGTTTTCATATGGAGGCATAGAGAGAGCAGGAATTCTTTTTTAGTTTTGATAATATTTTTTTTTGGCATAATAAAATTTTAATTAATTGGATGAAAATTCTAACAAGTTTGGATAAAAAAAAAAGAAACTAAGTTATTTTATTGTAACAAAATATTTTATTTTTAAATTATAAATAAGAAGTTAATATGACTTCTAATAATCTTATTCTATTTTACATATCAGGAATTTTAGATCGAAGCTAATGTTCCTATTTAATCTCTTTTATTTTATGGTAGTTTTTTTATTTATTACTTATATAGAGGTGTATTGATTACAAAAACTACATCAATAAACAAACTTTGATTTACAAAAATAAAAATTAATATAATAAATTTAAATAAAATTGCAGTTAGAATTGGTATATATATATATACACTATTGTAAGAATGGTAGAAGAAATAATGAAGAAAAATCACTTACGTATGTACATTTTAACATTTATGACAATATTTATTTTTGCTTAAAACTTACATACACCCTTAATAAATTATATAAGTTTAGGTAAAAAGATATGTATTATATTATTCAGGTAGTGAAATAATCTAACTTAACAAAAAAAATGTAATATGATATGAAAACAAGAATCAATATCTGAAATTTTAAAGAAGTATATATATATATATATATATATATATATATAGAATTTGGTTCAAATAGGACACCCTCCCTTATATGAGACAGTGGGGATTTATTATAGCCATTGCATTGATATTATGGATGATTCAGATTAATCCCATTATTTTAGGCAGGTAGTTAATGGATATACACCGACAAGGTCAAAGGTGTATTTTTTATAATATTCGGATTTTCGAAAGAAGGGTAGTTTTGTCATTTAGTGTGAGTATAAAAGGTAAGTTATTATTTACCTTCTTTTAATTGGGGCTATTTTTGGGGGAGTTAGTTCATTCAAACTACACGTCCTATTCATCTTCTCCGCCTATTCATTATCCAAGCAAATCTCTATTTTCAAAAATTTCTCTCATCTTCCATCTCTTTTCCCGTTCGGCCTCCCTGTTTGGAAGAATGCTCTCCCGTGTTTTTTATTTTTTTCTGGTTTAGAGATCAACGCATCTCCATCGGTAAGTTTTTCACACACATTTTTAATTTCTTGGTATGTAGTTTTAACTCCTACTTGAAATGATTTTTAGAAGTAGTTTTGTGGAATTTCTAGGATTTTTTCTCTTTCGATTTTTTGGGGGGTTTTCGAGTTCTAGTAGTTTTATTGGATGAAGGAAAAAAATTAATAATTGTTAGTTTCATTGTTGCTTGTGTCGAAAAAGCTGGGATGTGTTATTGTATTTTTTTTTATTTTTTGGCAGAAGTTAGTTTTTTTTTTGGCATTGTTCTTGTTCTTGTTCTTGGAATATAATTTTGTTGTATACTAAGTTTAGTTTTAGTGCTTATTTAATACAGTTTTGTTGCATTTTTTAATACAATTTTGTGTATTTTTTCAACGTAGCTAAATTTCCATGATAGTTATATAATACATTTTTACTGTATTTTTCATCATAGTTTTGTGTAGTGTTAGAATAAATTTATTATATTTATCATTTTTCAGTTCTTATTATTGCATCTGTTTAATGATGATGTATGTTTTTGGTCATGTTAACTGTAGTTGTTAATTTATTGAAGATGGTCAAAGGACAACCAAAAAGACAACTTTCTATTGATGGCACGAGTAGGGGGAATGCAAATGTTCAGTCCAAGAAACGGAGAAGAGGCAGTCGTGTTGGTAAGACTAGTGTGAAGGATTCGTTTCCCATGTTGACTACTAGGTCTACGCCCAGAATTTTGGTTGATGCTATTGCGTCCTTTATAGACAATCAAGGGATGCTGCTGTCGAGATGGGGTTCGGGAGTTTATTATTGTTGAAACCTTACTATTTTTGAACCCTCTCGATTGCATACTATATATTGGGACGTGTTCTAGGTTTTTAGAAAATAACTAAATAATATTATCCATACACTACAACATAGCTAAATATACAGTGCAATACATTTAAATATTTAATATAATATATATATATATACGTATATAGTGAAATGACATTATATGCACATTAAAATATAACTAAATAAGCAGTTTTTTGTTAATAACTTATGTTCAAAGTATCATGGATGGTGTTCTAGGTTTTTATATGCTAACAGTTAAATAATATTATCCATACAATACAACATAACTAAATATATAGTGCATTTAGTGCATATCACCTCCTACAATTAAAGGACGTGTGATTGCATGTAGGATCTTTAATTTAAATGGTCAATTAAGGGACGTGTTCTAGGTTTGGAAAGATTTTTGTTGCCAATATTTTGATATGCAAACAGTTAAATAATAATATCCATACAATACAACATAACTAAATATACAGTGCATTTAGTGTATATTACCTCCTACAATTAAAGGATGTTGATTGCATGGATGATCTTTAATTTAAATAGTTAATTAAGGGGTGTGTTCTAGGTTTGCAAAGATTTTTGTTGCCAATATTTTGATATGCAAACAATTAAATAATACTATCCATACAATACAACATAGCTAAATATACAGTGCATTTAGTGCATATCACCTCCTACAATTAAGGGACGTGTGATTGCATGGAGGATCTCTAATTTAAATAGTCAATTAAGGGACGTGTTCTAGGTTTGGAAAGATTTTTGTTGCCAATATTTTGTGTAAGTCCAAGCGGCTACGATAATCTAGAGGGGGGGTGAATAGATTACCTCCATCTTTTCGATTTATCCCTCTTTTTCAAACCGAATGCTCAAAGACAAATATAAGGTGCGGAATGTAAACAACACGCGTCGATTTATAGTAGTTCAACCCACCTAGGGCCTAATCTACTACCACCCCAGTATATCCGGGATGGATTTCAAAGAAAAGAATTTTATTAATTACCAAAATTAATACAAATTCAACTTACAACACCTCAAGAGCACCACTCTTCTTCAACACCACCTTTGAGATTACCACAATCTCACTTGAAGATTACCACAATCTCCAAACGGCACCTTGTGAAGATTACCACAATCTTCACCCTTGAAGAGCACCACACTCTTCAACACCTCAACAAGAAGATTACCACAATCTTCTTACACCTATCACTTAGATCACCCAAGTGTGTTCTTACCACAAGAACACTCACAAGGATATCTTGTGTTGAATGATTACCCAAATTCAAGATTACAACTCGATAATTGATAATACAATAGAGTGCAAGTGTAATCAAGAAAAGCCTAGACCTCAAGGATGTGAAAGTGAATAGCTAGGCAAATTACAACAAGAAATAAGACAATGTAAGAACAAGTGTATTCTTGAGTGTATCTTGTTGTGTTGTAGTTTTCTCTCTTCTTGTGTTGCTTCAATTCTTCCTCTATTTATAGAAGATGTCTTGTACATGATAGGCTCCTCTTGGGGACATGAATTCTGTAAAAATTGCAAGACAATTGAAGAAAAGAGTCATTTAGAAATCAATCCCACAAATTAAGGAAAGATGTCTCACGCACAACGGTTACATTTTTTGTCAAACTTAAGAGCGACGACGTCACAAGACAAATAGACGTTTGAAAATGAGAAAACACATTTACACAGGGCGGCCGACGGGGTCCGACCGGCGACCGACCACATGTCCAAATGGGCCGGTCGAGCGAGAACCAAAAAACGAGTCCAGAAAGTTCTATTTCGAAAAAATGCTCCCGTGCACGGTCACCCGCGGCCGACCGCCCGGCCGACGCCCGGTCGACCACACCGTCGACCTCCCCGTGACCTGGCCGTCAACCAGCCTTTTTCAAAACAGCTTATTCACTGTTTTTCACAATTTTCAGGTACGGGATGCCCTATAGGGCGACCGATTGGCCTCAAAACAAAAGTGTTGTCCAATTTTATATTGAAAATAAACTTCAAGAAATACTCCGAAAAATAGTAAAAAATATTTTAGACCGATCGGGAGTATTAGGACAATATTTTAGAAACATTGTTTTTGGTGTAAAAACACATT
Organism: Rehmannia glutinosa; assembly: GCA_016081115.2. Taxonomy (NCBI): domain Eukaryota; kingdom Viridiplantae; phylum Streptophyta; class Magnoliopsida; order Lamiales; family Orobanchaceae; genus Rehmannia; species Rehmannia glutinosa. The sequence continues at coordinate 77,725,855 of CM071927.1, read as the reverse complement.
AACACAAAATCATCAAAAGTGTTGTCCAATTTATATCGAAAATAAACTTGTAGAAATACTCCGAAAAATATTAAAACCATTTTAAATCATTTAGGAGTACTTGGACAATCTTTAAAAACATTGTTTTGGTATAAAAAAAAATTCATCAAAATTGTTGTCCAATTTATATCGAAAATAAACTTGTAGAAATACTCCGGAAAATATTAAAACCATTTTAAATCATTTAGGAGTATTTGGACAACCTTTAAAAACATTGTTTTGGTATAAAAACAACATCATCAAAATCATGATAAAACCATTTATCAAACAATCTCCCCCTTTTTGATGATTACAAACCAAAACAATTTTAACGAGGTCAATTTTGAAAACAAAACATTTTTACCGGTAAAAAGGAACTTTCCGTTGTGAGCGACAACATTCCATGCAATAAAAACACAAGGATGGGAGTAGAGATATTCAAACACATATAGCAAATGCTCCCCCTATCAACATGCACAACAAGAGTTATATAGAAACAACTTAAACATAAGCTAAAAGCTTAGCTTTTCAATATTGAGCTTAAGTATCAAAACTTAAAAACTCCCCCTGTCAAAGAGACATCGTTAGAAACATATATAAGTCCATACTACAACCAATGGACCATGATTCATACATAACCAAAATGCACCAAGTGGACTAAATATGATCCACAACTTATGGCTTTATGAAGCCATAGCTTATAGCTTCTTTTCGTTAAGCATATCTTAGCTTTTATGAGCTAAAGAGCTTATAACCTGTTTCTCCACCTGTTTCTCCCCCTTTGGAATCATCAAAAAGAATGTTAGCACGATAAATACATCATATATTCATATCAAAGAGCACAACTAAACCGATGTATCGAGCTATTTGAGCATTGAAGCTTATAAACCAAATAGGAGGGAAAAGTCGAATCATACGACTTGTAGAGGTTTATGAAAACTCATTTGATAAGCAAAACATGATCTCTATAAATGTATAAGACTTTTGAAATCGAGAGAATCATGTAGGTGATGAATTTTTCATTGAAACGTTTTATCGAACACTTGGCGGGCGTCAACATTAGAAAATGATATATATAGCCCTTGTAAATGAAATCAAGCCAAGTTTTTCATCACCAAATGCAATTTTACAAATATCATTCATCAACAAGCAGTAAGCTCATCACAAAAAAATATGAATTTCATCAAGAAAAAATATATATATAAGCCACAAACTTAAGGGTTCAACCCAATTGAGCTAAAGAGAGTGAAATTCTTACCATTTAATCGGTAAATATGAGCATCAAAGATGATAACTGAGCTAGGTAGTCCCCAAAATATATTATTCATGCATCAAAACTCATTTGAAGTGAATTGTGTGTGAAATTTGCAAAGGGGACGAAAAATGGCCAAAATGTGTTAAATTGACGAATGCTGAAGACAGAACCATTTTAATCCAAAAAATAGCCAAGGCGCGACCGGTCCAGCGGGCGGCCGACGGCAAAGGCGACGGTCGGCCTTGCCCCAAATCGACCAGTGGTTCTTTTTCTCGTTTTGAAAATCCGAAATTTGATCCAAAAATCCGATTTTTCGCCCTAAGTTTTAAAACATGCAAAATGCAAACGTAGACCTCATTCAATATACATTATGCCATAATCAAGCTCGAAATGAGGTAAAATACTCGGCGTTAACGATCAAAAAGTCCGCGAGTTATCCTTGAGGCGGAATTAAACACATCTCAAGTTTTTGTTAAAAATCACAATCCCTTAAAAAATATATCGAATCTCAATATGTTTAGTTCGATTATGACGAACCAAATTTTGAATACGAATAACCGTATAATAGATACCGAACTTGTTATCCCGAAAAAAATAAGAACGTTTTAAAGCTTTGGATACAACAAGTCATAAGAAGAAGTGCCTTTCAAATATTTGAAAATTTCTTTTAATGACACTTTAATGAGATTCGTTGGGATAGTTTTTGAAGTCGAGCATATAGACATAAGGCATATGGAATGCCGAGTCTATAGGAATAATACAAGAAAACATACCTCGAATTTGTTTGTCAACCGACATGCCTTTCTCAACCTTTGTCAATCTCTTCATTGGTAGCCATAGAGGTTGGAATGATTCTTCCTTCTTCAATGCCTAACTCCTTCTTCTTGAAAATACCTTCGAGCTACTAACCTCGCCTTAGTTCGACCAATGTTGCCTTGGTCATCGAGTTTGTTCCGGAATACCCTTTTTATCTTCTTCATCACTATCATCATAGGGCATCCAATTGATCTAAGGTGTTCATAATAGAACATTTACATCCAAATATTTGGAGTACTTCATTTCTCATCTACACAACTTAACAAACTCATTAACGGCATCGCTTATATAAGCAAGAAAAAATAGCCCAAGTGTAAAAACATGCCTCAATCACAAAATATCTTGCATAGAAGAAATAGACACTATATATAGACCATGAAGCAAGAAACACATACTATGCATTTAGAAGATCATCAAGAGTCTAATAAATCATGCAAGTTCAAATAAGCTTAAGGAAGCTACAAAAGGTCTCTTTTGAAATTTGAAAATCCGAAAGCATATAATTGAGACCTCATTTAAAAGAAGTATTTGAACAAAAGTTGACAAAGTAAATATGTGCAATCAAATATCGAATAGTGCCTTTCAAAAAAAAATAAAATCCTCTTAATGGCATTTGTATGAAATACTATGAAAAACAAGTACATAGGCACATGGCAATACATATATCGAGTCTATAAGAGTAAGAATAACACAAGTAAACGTACCTCGATAATTTATGTCTTTTCTTGACAAATAATGACGAAAATGGCCATTTGTGAAAATATGTAAATCCTACACAATTCTTAAAACAAATCTAGCACAAATCATAATGATAAAAGTGTAGGCTAAGAGATATCACAAGTAAGCTCATGCCATAAAAATCCATAAGAGATGATAACATACTATAGTCTTCAAAAATGCACAAGAGTTTTAAAAACATCATATAAGGTCTTTTTTTAAAAATTTAAAAGCACAAATATATATTGAAGACCTTAATTAAAAAATAAATATTTGAAAACTCATTTTGCAATTAAGACACAAATAAAAACATGCATAGAATTAAAATAAAATGCATATATAAATGGGGAGATACGGGTTACCAATTACGCCATTTCCATGGGTTGTGCCGTTCCCATTGTTGATGATATCTTCCCTTTGAAAAGTCACTTTGTTGATGATGACTTCTTTGATTACTCCATTTCCAAGGTTTGTTGCCTTCCCATTGTTGAAAGTCTCTTCTTCTTTGAAAATCATATTGTCGATGATGTCTTTGCCATTTCCAAGGATTGTGTTCTTCCCATTTTTGATTGTACCCTCTTCTTGGAAATTTGCTTTGTCGAAAATAGTTTCTCCTTCTTTGATCAAATGAAACGGTCATTTGATGTTTTCTTGGCGGTATGAATTTTCTTCGATCATTACTTCGCCGTGTACCTAATAACACATTATTTTGTGGTACCCTTAAATGTTTGGGTCCTTTAGGATTAGCTTTGAGACTTTTAGGTCTCCAACAATAATTAGAGCTATTTCTAGCTCGACAAGAATTAGCCGTATGACCCTTTTTACCGCAATAAAAACAAGTAATAATTCTAGGAGCATAATGACCAACATGCTTAGAGCCTTGATTCTTTTTCATATGATTGACAACATTAAACTTATGATCAAGTTCTAGTTTCGAATTATCACAACAATCAACAATATTGGTCATTCTATCGGCATTCAAGTTGGATTTAGATAAATCATTTTTCAAGCAATTTATATCCTCAACAAGAGTACTATTTTCTTTCTCAAGGTTTCTAACCTTGTCAAGAGTGGTGGTGTGAGCACATGATAGTGATTCATAGGAAGTAAATAAACTATCCTTATCATTCTTTAAAACAATGAATTCCTTTTTCAAATTTTTGTATTTAACAAGTAAGCCTTGGAATTCATTTTGTAATTCATCAAAATCATTTTGTAAATCACTATAATCATTTTGAATGACAATATCATAGGAAGTAGAGGGTTTAAGACATACCTCGTTTTCTTCATTGATGCCCATCAAACAATATTCAACTTCTTCATAATTGGAAGTTGTAAGAGGCTTGTTCCTTATATTTGAACTTGTATCCCTTTGAGAAGTAGATGCTTTTGTTTTACTCCTTTCATTTGCAAATACTCCATAGATGGCTTCTAATTTTTGCCATACTTCATGTGACGATCGAATTCCTACAAAATGTTCATATTCCAAATTAGTAAATGAACAATACAAGATATTTAGAGCCTTACCATTTAAGGAGATGATTTTCTTCTCTTCATCATTGAGCTCTTTGAAGCTTTTAGAGGTGTGTGGTGTATTCTTCATCGGAATGGATTCTCCATTGATGACGGTGTTCCAAATATCAAACCCGCAACCTTGTAAATAGCATTCCATTCTTTCTTTCCAAAATATAAAATTTTTGGAATCAAACCGAGGTGGCTTGGTGGTGGAGGTGCCGGATAGATGAGCTTCGTTCGTAGCCGACGATCGTTTCTCTTCACTCGCGATGTGAAACGAGCTTGCCAAAGAGTTTGGCTCTGATACCACTTGTAAGTCCAAGCGGCTACGATAATCTAGAGGGGGGGTGAATAGATTATCTCCATCTTTTCGATTTATCCCTCTTTTTCAAACCGAATGCTCAAAGACAAATATAAGGTGCGGAATGTAAACAACACGCGTCGATTTATAGTAGTTCAACCCACCTAGGGCCTAATCTACTACCACCCCAGTATATCCGGGATGGATTTCAAAAAGAAAAAGAATTTTATTAATTACCAAAATTAATACAAATTCAACTTACAACACCTTGAAGAGCACCACACTCTTCTTCAACACCACCTTTGAGATTACCACAATCTCACTTGAAGATTACCACAATCTCCAAACGACACCTTGTGAAGATTACCACAATCTTCACCCTTGAAGAGCACCACACTCTTCAACACCTCAACAAGAAGATTACCACAATCTTCTTACACCTATCACTTAGATCACCCAAGTGTGTTCTTACCACAAGAACACTCACAAGGATATCTTGTGTTGAATGATTACCCAAATTCAAGATTACAACTCGATAATTGATAATACAATAGAGTGCAAGTGTAATCAAGAAAAGCCTAGACCTCAAGGATGTGAAAGTGAATAGCTAGGCAAATTACAACAAGAAATAAGACAATGTAAGAACAAGTGTATCTTGTTGTGTTGTAGTTTTCTCTCTTATTGTGTTGCTTCAATTCTTCCTCTATTTATAGAAGATGTCTTGTACATGATAGGCTCCTCTTGGGGACATAAATTGTAAAAATTGCAAGACAATTGAAGAAAAGAGCTGTTAGAAATCAATCCCACAAATTAAGGAAAAGATGTCGACTGCACAACGGTTACATTTTTGCTGTCAAACTTAAGGGCGACCGGTCGTGCACAAATAGACGTTTGAAAATGAGAAAACACATTTACACAGGCCGGCCGGCCGGTCGACGGGGTCCGACCGGTCGACCCTATGTCCAAATCGGCCGAGAACCAAAAACGATTCGAAAGTTCTGCTTTTGAAAAATGCTCCTGTGCACGGCCACCCGCCGGCCGACCGGCCGACCGACCGCGACTGTCTACCACCCCTGTTGACCAAACCAGCCTTTTTCAAAAAATAGCTTATTCACTTTTTTTCACAATTTTCAGTACGGGATGCCCTATAGGGCGACCGATTGGCCTCAAAACAAAAATGTTGTCCAATTTTATATCGAAAATAAACTTCAAGAAATACTCCGAAAAATAGTAAAAAATATTTTAGACCGATCGGGAGTATTAGGACAATATTTTAGAAACATTGTTTTTGGTGTAAAAACACATTAACACAAAATCATCAAAAGTGTTGTCCAATTTATATCGAAAATAAACTTGTAGAAATACTCCGGAAAATATTAAAACCATTTTAAATCATTTAGGAGAACTTGGACAACCTTTAAAAACATTGTTTTGGTATAAAAAAAAATTCATCAAAATTGTTGTCCAATTTATATCGAAAATAAACTTGTAGAAATACTCCGGATAATATTAAAACCATTTTAAATCATTTAGGAGTATTTGGACAACCTTTAAAAATATTGTTTTGGTATAAAAACAAAATCATCAAAATCATGATAAAACCATTTATCAAACATTTTGTGCATATTATTGACGTGTGTTTAGGTCAACAAGAAAAAGTATATAGAAATGCAATACGTGGAAATGGGAATAGACTTTAATTCAGGGCTAATTCGGCCTTTTTATATAGTATACCGAGCTGAAAGCTTCTGGTCGGTTTTCCTTTATAGTCGTACTTTTACAAGCATTTTTTTCCTATTATATATCTCATGTCTTTTTCCTTATAAATGAGGACTATTTATACCCATCGTATTCGTGGGTTTTTTATAATCCCTATTATATTTAATACTAAAATAATTCCAAAGGGACACTTGTCCTTCCCTAAGCGCGCATGCTGGCCAAGTGTTTGCCACTTGTCGACTCATCTGGTTGTTAACCTAACAAGTGTCACTTACTTGTGCTAATGGTGCACTTAACCTTCCTTAACCTGATAGTTATCCTTTAAATTTCCCGCCATAAATTTCCCGTCATGATTGGGCTCGGAGGAAGCCGAGCCCAACTCGCACCATGTCGTCACTGCAAAAAAGTAACTGATTTTAGTCAATATTAAATCTTGAGTCTCTTGAAGATATAAGCACTCTATATTAATTTTTATATATAAAAAAATAATTATGATTTTGATCTAACATTTTGTAATATACATATATATGTATTGTTAAAGTAATAATTTAAATTTTGGTCTAACATTGTTTTCATATTATGCATTTTAAAATAGGACCCTCTCTTGAACAATTTAATTTTTTAAATGTGTATTTTTCAAGTCAAACCAGATTTTATTTTAAATGTGTTAAGTTGGTATTATACTAACATATTGAGTATTCTAGATTAGGATTTTTGTGTTATTTTCGGGTATTTTAGTATCGTTTGAGTCGAGTTTGTATCATTAGTCGTCGTCTGAGAGTCAGGACTGGTCTTGATAGCCGAAATTGATCAAGAACGATGAAAAACGTGTTTGGAAGAAGAAAATCGCAAGTTAGAAGCGGAAAAACAGAAAAATATGGTTCACGGACGAGCGCCGCAGCGCGGGGACTGAAATTGGTACAGTAGCAAAAGATTGGTACGCACTGCAGCGCGCTAGCGGGCGAAAGGGCTGAAATCAGCGCGCATTGCACCGCGCGATAGGAGGGCTGCAGCGCGTGTCCAGCTGAAAATAGGGCTAAGTTATTTACTTGTGCTTTTTGACGGGTTTCCAAGGGCATTGACCTATAAATACACCAAGGGGATGTACGTAGAAGGGGGTGGACATTATTTTGAGCACAACGCAAGGCAAGAAACACAGAGCTAGGGTTCAGGACGGCAATTGAAGGCACTTCTCATCAGGACACAGAGAGAATTCCTTCTCTTCTCTTTTCAATTCCTTCTTTGCTTTTCTTTGTCAGTTCTTGAGATGTATAATTATTTCTTTTTGAGTTTTTGTACATCCATTATAAGCTAAACCCATCTTTCTAGGGGATTGATGTAATATACGTTTGAACCTATGTTTTGATTTCCAGTTTATGAAATTCACTTGTTAGTTAATCTATTTGTGCTATTTGATTTGATTGCATCTAAATTATCTGATCAATAGTTTAGATTATTCAGTGTGTTTGATTTGACACTCGAGAGAGGTAATTGAACGTCTGGCCATAGAATAGCACAACCTAGGGTTTCATAGAACCGAGAGGTTTATGAATCTTTTGAAGCCTGTGATAGAATATTCATTGAGCATATTAGGGTTTAATTTATGATTTTATAGAGATATCAAAATTATAATTGGAACCTAGAATCACTTGGCACTCGAGAGAGGAAGTGATAACTGGTAGGAATCCGAGAGTTTCACTATTCCTTGTACTATTGGAGGAGTTTTCTTTGAGAAACCATTTTGTGATCTTGGGTCCAGTGTGAATCTTATATCTCTTTCTGATGTGACGAAGTTTGGGCTCGAGGAGGTGAAACCGTCCAATATCACTTTGCAGTTTGCTGATCGATCTGTCGCCTATCCTTGGGGAATCATTGAGGACGTATTGGTAAGAATTGATAAAAAATATTTCCCGTGGATTTTGTAGTGCTGGGCGTGAATGAGGACAAGAAAATACCTATAATCTTTGGGCGGCCACTTTTAGGTACAACATGGGCTTTGATTGATGTAGAAACGGGGGAGCTAATTCTGCGCATAAATCAGGAGAAAGTAGATGAACGTTAAAAATGTATAATTATTTTAGGCTTATATTATTATTTTACCTTATTAATATTATTAATAAAATAAATTTATAGTATTATTAATATGTTAGGAATAAAATAGGAAATCAACATAGAATTGTATTTGGAAGCATTTTTTAGTGCATGTTTGGATCAACGAGCATAACTTTCATTTTCGACATGATTTTGGGATGATTCTTGAAGATATGGATTCCCAATCCATTCATTTACAAGTTTTTAGAGATATTGAAACCAAAAATCAAAGTTTGGAATGATATTTTCTTGGATAAAAAATTCATCATAAAATGAAGATCGAAGGGTTGCTCATTTAATTTCCAGACTTGACCAAGTTTGGTATTTTGGACATAACTCGGAAAATACAAGGTATTTGTATCTGAAATGTTTGCTGAGTATGTGCAAATCATAGAGCTACAACATTGATGAAGACCCCAAAGTCAGATTCGTATTGGATGAATTTATAAAAAATCCAAGAGGCTGCTGCACTAGTCAATCCCGTATGCCAACCACATCTCAATTATTCAACCATATCTTGGCCCATGGTTGTTGGAATTCAATGAAATCGGTTGAAAATTCAAGCTAGCACATGTGATAATTGATTTGTGGAAGAAAATTGAGCAAAGATGGCTGATATCATGGACAAAATGACCAGTCAAAGAAGGTGGCAAAGTTGGTGTTGATTTCCTTATTTTCTTACTTGTAATACAAATAAAGAATAAAATAATTGTAGATTGATTTTGAGTTGGCTATAAATAGAGGTCATTAGCATTAGCCTAGAGCAAGTTTTATGTAGAGAAAGTTAGAGTTAGAAACTTCAAAATAATTTTTCTTTCTTGCTTTTCTTAAATTATAGTAAGATTTCTAGTATTTTACAAAATGTTTGCTTTAGTTTTTCTTCAATCTTTTGTTTTCTCTACTTTCTTCATGTTATTCTAAGTTTATTTTGTTGAGGAAATGGGGTGAAACTCTTGATGAAGGATAAAGAATGATTGTAGATTCATATTAAATTTCATTGTTTGTATCATCAATTTGTTTTTAGCTTATACATTTTTGTTTGGTGGTGTTTCTTGATTTATGTATATCTATTGGCACAACAAATACTTGGTTCCATTTAGTTAAATGCCTGGTTTTATTTCAACCGACTACTAATGTGGATACCTTGATTTGTTGTAGACAAAATAATACATAAATACTTGATCCCATAAATAAGTATTGATGTTATAAAATAAATTCTAATTGATGATATAACATGATTACCTCATTGCATGATTTATATGTATAATATCTTCCCATTGGAACCTTCTTTGTGTATGGATTCCAATAGTGGGAATCTAAGAGGTAAGAAAATATAATCATTCCTTTATCCGAAATCAAGAGTGAATCCATAATCCTCAACATTTCTATTAATTAAATTTCTTGTAAAAAAATATATATTCTTACTAGTTAAAAATCTATTTACTCATCACTTAAATAAGAAATATCCTGTAAACTTCCATCAAATTCCCTGTGGATCAACCTCAGACTCCCGAGAAATTTATTACTTGAGACAACCTGCACTTGGGTTTGCAACCTTAAAGTTGTAGCAAAAGTCGTATTCACCATCCATCCAACCAAAAGGCTAAAATTTGAGTCAAATGATGGTCAGCAGATGGTTGGGAATATAGCTGAAGACATTGGAGGTTGGGAAGTTTCTAAGTGAAACGTGGATAACGTTCCAATTAGAGCTCCAACTTGAGGATAATCTGACAAAGTCCGGCTGAAGACTGTAAACTTAACACTTCTTGGGAGGCAACCAAGCCCCTTTTATTGCTTTCGTAGTGTTAATATAGTTTAGTAGTTGTTTTTGTTTTAATTGCATCATATTTGAGTTTTGCATTTTAGGAGTAGCGAGTTGCATCATGTCCCGAGGTGAGCGAAGCATTATGATGGAAAACCGGGCAAAAAGGGCCCCGAAATACCTGATGCATCGTCAACAAAGAAAGAAAAAGTTGCAGGCTCGGTCTTTGCCAGGCCTGGGGGCCCATCATCCGTTCGTGCCTCGAAATTCCACTTCGTACTACTGACCGACGCCTTTAGGTCAGTTTTTTTTTTCAAAAATAGCCCCAGCCCTTATTTTGTTTTAAACTATAACCATCCTTCTCTTGGCATGGCAACTCAAAGGGCACACACTTTCACCACCAAACACTCACACAACTCCACTTCCATCTTCACAAAGGAGCACTCTAACACCACACACATCATCTTCATCTCCTCTGCTCACTATTTGGTAAGTTTGCAACTTCCAAACCCTACCCCATAGTTTTCCCCATATCTTTATTTTTTTGTGATTGGATTGTAGTAGTGCTAGGATAATTGTTGTTGATTTGTGGATTATGGATTGGTTGCTCATGCTAGACTTAGGTTTTGGTGTTGAATTTTGGGATTGAAATGAGTTGCCCATTGTATTTACCACATTTTCCCAAATTCATGCATACGAGGTGTTTGATCAAATGCCCCAATGACGTTTTCATATTGTGAGTGCTATCTTGCATATTTAGGCTTATCTTCTTGACATGGCACCACATTTTCCACTTAGGTGCATTGTGTACGTACTTTAACTTTTGATTTCTTACCCATAATCGAATTTCTTGGCTCCACGAGTTTTGTTTTCTTGTCTACCTTGCTAGGTTACAAAGGTGCGAAACCAAAAAGGACCGGGCCAAGGCGAAGGAGAGGAACAAGACCACACCTCGGAGGTATACGACACCCACGGGCTTTGTGCGCTAGGATGCATAGTGAGCTTATACGAGACACCTCATGCACGTAGTAGTACCACATGACTTCAATAAGGAGTCTTCACTCCTCGGCTACCAGGAAAGTCCTTTTTCCCACCTCTCCATTGGGGACAATGCCGTTTTAAGTTTGGGGGGTGCAGTCTATTTTTATTCATCGAGTCGAGTCTTGAGTCAAAAAAAAAAAGAAAGAAAATAGAGTCCAGAGTCAAGTCGGGTGGTCTGTAAAACTGTAAAACTGCATGACTAAGCTAATTTGTTAAATATGAGTTGAACGGACAAGAGAGCATGTGTTTGAACTGTGGTCTATTCTTCTTTCCATTAATTCCATTTATGTGCTTAACTCTGTTGATTTATTTAGGAATGATTGATGCGATTGAGTGTTTCTTGTATGATCCCACCGGTGTCTAGAACTTGTCTGATCACTAGTCGAGGCGAAATCCTAGGTGATGTAACACTAAGGAAGTGATTTAGGCCATCTTTGAATAAGCTAGAGCCTAAAATGCCTACCTTTGTATTATATTTTCCCTATTGTCCCCCTTTGATCCTTATAAACCCGTTTCTTTGGCAACCAATCTAATACCCAGAGCCTAAATGTGAAAATCCAAATTATCCATCACTCATACACACAAAGTATAGAAAAATGTTTAAGGTTGAGGAGGGTATGATGAGAGGGGTATGTGTTTAATTGCATGAAGTTGCCCGAGAAAAGAAAATATGAAACCCCATGTGTAAAGCATGCAAAGGAATAAGTTTGCGGGTTTCGAGTTAAAAAAATAATATCAGCAGGATTGTGGTTCACAAAGTGAGAACATTGGGGATGTCAAAAAAGTGAAGGATAGTTGCTAATTGGTGATTTGAAGTGATAATTATGTGTTTGGGTAATTTGAGCCACTTAATCCGATATTTCCCTACCTTACCCGAAGCCCACATTACAAGCTTTAAAAGTCTTATTGATCCTTGTGTTACATTAGCCTACATTAGTGGAGATTAGTGTGAAAGACAAGCTTATGGAGTCCGGTAAGCATATCATTTTTATATTCAGAAAGGGGATCATCTTGAAAACACTTGATTGCATGAATCTATCTGGATAACGAAAACAGAGTTGGCATGAACATTCCACCCTCATGATCACATTGTTAAAACACGTGCTTAATTGGTAGTGAAACGAGATTTGACGAATGAGTTTGGTTGTGAAGTTTTGCAGTTAGTCTGTTTGAGTCAGTTGTCATTATTTTGTTTCCTTCATGTTTGTTGATTTTATAGAGTCTGTAATTGCTTGAGGACAAGCAAACGTCTAAGTTTGGGGGTATTTGTTAAGTTGGTTTTATACCAACGTATTAAGTATTCTAGATTAGGATTTTTGTGTTGTTTTTGGGTATTTTAGTGTCGTTTGAGTCAAGTTCGTGTCATTAGTCGTCGTCTGAGATACGGGACTGGTCTTGGTAGCCGAAATTGATCAAGAACGATGAAAAATGTGTTTGGAAGAAGAAAATCGCAAGTTAGAAGCGGAAAAACAGAAAAATATGGTTCACGGACGAGCGCCGCAGCGCCAAAAAGATTGGTGCGCGCTGCAGTGCACTAGCGGGCGAAAGGGCTGAAATTAGCGCGCAAGATCGGCAATACACGATAGGAGGGCTGCGATCTTATCCTATTGAAAATAGGGCTAAGTTATTTCCTTGGGCTTTTTGACGGGTTTTCAAGGGCTTTGACCTATAAATACACCAAGGGGACGTACGTATAAGGGGGCGGACATTATTTTGAGTACAACGCAAGGCAAGAAACACAGAGCCAGGGTTCGGGACGGCAATTGAAGGCACTTCTCATCTGGACACAGAGAGAATTCCTTCTCTTCTTTTTTCAATTCCTTCTTTGCTTTTCTTTTTCAATTCTTGAGATGTATAATTATTTCTTTATGAGTTTTTGTACATCCATTATGAGTTAAACCCTATCTTTCTAGGGATTGATGTAATATACGTTTGAACCTATGTTTTGATTTCCAGTTTATGAAATTCACTTGTTAGTTAATTTATTTGTGCTATTTGATTTGATTGCATCTAAATTATCTGATTTATGGTTTAGATTGTTCGGTGTGTTTGATTTGACACTCGAGAGAGGTAATTGAATGCCTGGCCATAGAATAGCACAACCTAGGGTTTTATAGAATCGAGAGGTTTATGAATCTTTTGAAGCCTGGGATAGAAAATTCATTGAGCATATTAGGGTTTAATTTATGATTTTTATAGAGATATCAAAATCAGAATTGGAACCTAGAATCACTTGGCACTTGAGAGAGGAAGTGATAACCGGTAGGAATATTGACTTATAGATTAATAACTTGTGATTAATGAACTGGATTGAGAACATAGGGGATAACTAGGTGAATCAACCCTCTAGAATTCATATCTTAAGTGTTTGATTATTTGTCTGAACCCATTATTAGTTTAATTATAGTTTTCCATTTAGTTTAACAACAATCCATCTCTTTTCGATTTCTCGATAGAATTAAGCTATTTTAATTATAGTACTTAGTATAAAATTCGATAACAATCCCTTTGGAGACGATAACCCCACTTTCAAAACTATACTAAAACTTAACACCGTACACTTGCGGTAAGAATTTCTCGATCAAAATGTTAAATCAAAGATCTAAATAACATTTTTCAAGTTTTCTTCTAAATTTTGCAATGACAGATATACCATTTTCAATCCTTTTTACTTTTAACCTTTTTTTCTTATAATTTTTCATATTATATTTTATTTTGTTAAATAAAATTCTATCTACGAATAACAATATACATACATACAATTAATAAATAAAAATATTGTTATGGAAAATCAAGAGACAAAAAAGAACAATAATTTGAGTAAGATTCGAAAAGTTATATTATTTCCTGTTTGGAGTTTAAAAGTAAAATTTTAAACATTCATATATAAAATTCTATATATGGATAACAATTAAACCTTTAATCAAATACTCAAATGTATATATTGACATTCTTCAATATCAAATTCATCATCTGGTAAAGATGATTTAATATTAGGTCGAAGATTTAATGATGGCTCAAAAGCTACCTTTAAAACCGTAGGCAAGTGCACCTATCGTTTTATAGTATAGATTATTGAGTACCGAGTGTCATTCCCACGAGGATTGTAAGTACTAATAATTACCGTCTTTTTGTTATTTAATCTAAACAATTTTCAGAGTTTTTGTTTGATGAAAAAGGAAAACAAATTATAAATTGTAAAAATGAAGGAAGATTTGTAAAATAAAAAAATCAAGAGATAGAAATGTGTTTGAATGTAAATCCCTCTAGAATGTTATTGTGATTTGACAAGTTAAAAATACAACCGTAAGCCCTTAAGCAAAAACCAACCTCTTTTAATAAAATCTCATGTCTTGTGGACCGTAGAAATTCCCCATTTAAGTTAAACCCTTTCTCAAGGCGAAAAACTTCTAATCTCAAGTTGATTAACTGAAATCTCTTTCTAGTTAAAACCCCCAAGACAACATTATAACGATTTGTGAATTCCCATATTAGGTTTGACCCTAATCCGGAAGATTTATGTCGTCCATATCTAGGATTGCATGAAACTCTTTTCACTTATATAAGTTCTATTTCACCATGAATCTCTCGATTTCCTGATGAAAAATAAACTTCAAATCAATATTGCGCATATATCAATTCGAATGAACGAAGCATAATATAAGTGAATCACACAAAATATGAAGATTTTATTAAAAACATACACACCTTAATCACAAATCCATTCTAGAGTTCATTACATTCAAACACTAGGAGTTTAGCTACACATGATTTTGACCAAAGAATAAATTACACAAGAAGATTTAAGTATTGTAGACATGGTGTACTTATCTTTCTCAAAATCTCAATTGACTTCTTTCTTGATTGATGATGTTGCTCCAAGCCTTCTTCTCCAATATTGCCCCAAACTTTCTCCTCCAAGACCCCTTGATCCCAATTCTACTTAATGAAATGAATACAATGAATATTTTCTGAGTATCTAATGAATGCCTCTCCCAATTTCAACCCTTGGCTTTTATAGGCAACCAATACATTGATAGTACTCTCTTTTATTAAACAATCACCCCCATTTTCCTTGTTGGTTGGTGAATTCTTGTATTCAAGTGATGAGGGAGGGGACATGGAGACATGTTTCAGCAAAATAGGGTGTTAAAAGTGTACAAAAGTGGCCAAAATGGGTTGGTTGGTGAATTTTCCCCAAATTCCGCAAAGAAAAGTTGCAAAAAGAGGTCCCGGACACGCCCGTGTTGGGCAGCACGGCCAGGCCGTGCTGCAAAAAATTGCTGAAGACACGCCTGACACGGCCGTGTTGGACAACACGGCCGTGTTGTACGACACGGCCAGGCCGTGTTCGGGCCTGTTTTGTGCGATTTTTCCTCCTCTTTTGATCCCCTTCAACATGGCCGTGTTCGGTGACACGGTTTGGCCGCTTTGACCCTTTTTCCAATTTTTATCCAATTTATTTCCTTCTTTTTTGAACATGGCCATGTTACTTGACACCCCAAGTCATGTTGAGTGATTTTCTTGCCTTTTTCAAGTAATATTGGCTTCACATTGCTCCAAATTGCTCCACCTATAATGTTAAACACATCACACGATGAAATGCTACATAAATACTTGAGAAACTATGATTTTTCTAACAAAACAATTCAAAAACTATTGAATTAATAATACAAAATATGTACAAAATGACACTTATCAAACCGCCTCCAACTTGGAAATTTTGCTTGTCCTCAAGCAATTTTTAAAACAAAGAGATGGGTTGAAAACAAAAAGAGATATCTATTTTCACAATTTCGACATGATTGAAGTGAACTGCTAACCTTTTCCTTCCCAATTAAGCCAATCCATCCGTTTTTTCAAATCAACCAATTTGTTAAAAAGAGAGTGACTTCAATAATTGGAATCGTTCAAAACATCACAGTTGTCATATCACGAAAAATTTGTCATTCATATGCTTAGATCAAATACAAAAATGTAATGATAAAAGGAGAAGTCCAAAACTCGGGTCTTTTCAATTTTTTTTATAGCAAATATAATTATAAAATCAGGACATTTTTGAGGCAAACTTCCACTAGGTTTAAATTTTGAATGTCTTTTCAAAAACTCCTAGGGTGGTGTCCCATATTCATATTTGTGTCGCCGTTTTACGTAAGAGACAAACATGGGGCTCATGAATGCTCCTAGTTACTAAGCAACAACAAACAGAGGAATATAACCTCGATTTGTCCCTTTATATAACAGTATTAGCACTTTTTTTTTCGTTTTTTTTTAAACCCGAGTTATGGTTTCTCTAGTGATCATGACACAAAGTATCTAGATTTAAGCAAAGTCCAAGCTAACTTCATGACATTAAACTCTTTTGGCCAAATTCATCCTTTTACTAGATTCACGCAGTTTAAAAACATTTTGGCAATTTGAGTTTTCAAAAAGATGACTTTTTCGGGATAAAAATGGTCATAACCAATCCACAACTAACCTATCTAATTGTAAAAAAATTACCTCATGTTTGTTTGCAAGGTATTGATAAGGTGCGTAAAAAGAAAAACGAAATATCCACAAAGAAAGCTAAAATACGCAAAGCTAAAGAAAATAGTTCAAATCCAAGCGTTCTAACAAATCTCGCCACCCCCAACTTCAAGGGTCACATTGTCCCCAATGTGAAGAGGAGATGGGATACAAAATGGAGCAAAGGAAACGAAAACTAAGACAAAGACAAATACGACCTTATGACGGTGGTGGGAAGTGTCCTTGAGAGAGGTGCCATTGATGGAGTTGAGAGAAAAGGGCATTTTGTTGTTGTTGGTCCTCTCGAATATCCCTAATGACGCCAAATTGCTGCTCCATCATTTGTTGTTGGCGGTCAAGCATATTCTGATGGCGTTCGAGCATCGTTTGTTGATATGATAGCATGTCTCTTTGGTGTTGTTGCTCCTGTAGAATAGCTTGAAGATTGACTTGTTCATGCGGTGGCGGTGGTGGTGGTGGGTGAGATGAAGGAGTATGGGGTGGTGAACCCCTTGGAGGAGATGGGGATTCGGGAGCATCATCCTCTATGGGAGGTAGTTCGAGGCGACTTCATGTCATCCTCCTGGATTGTGTCGCATACCCATCAACCAATTGTCACGATTACGAATTGTAGTTCGTCCGGGTCGAAGTAATAGTCGTTGGGATGTATGTCGAAAAAGCAAGCAAAATTGGTCATTGATTCTTTCAATTAATTTTATAGCAGTACATACCTCGAGATCAATACGCGTGCTTCCTCACGCTTGTTGTAAATCCGTTAAGTCATGCTCGAAGTGAAGAGCAATTGGAGTAATTAGGCCTCCAACAAGAATTTTACTATATTCGCCCCGCCCGACTTTCTGAAAATGGCGTGCTAAGTGAGACCCGGTGTCAAGGTGTTTGCCATAGACCATAGCCCATAAAAACAATAGTTCATCCTTCCTCAAATTCCCGTCACTTTCCCCCTACCGAAAAGTGTGCTAGCCATCACACGATGCATATAACGAAAACAAGGATTTATTACGCGTGATACTTTAGCACGGGAAGCAACATAGTCATATGAAGGGGCTATTTCATTCCAAAATCGCTGTGCATTAAAGTCGCTAGGAAAGCGTCTGTTACCATCAATTGGAAGACCATATATTTGGTTGAAGTCGGCAAGAGTCAATGTATATTCTTGATTGAACAAGCGAAAAGAGATGAGGCCGTCCCTAGCATGAGTTCCCGTGAGGATTTCGGCGTTAAATGAGCTAAGGAATTCCAGTGTGACGCGCTCATAAGTTGGTGCTTTCGCACCCATGAATTGTCCCCACCCAACTTGTTCAAACATCCAATCAATATCTTCTTGTAGCCCAAGGGTCTCTAATGTCATGGCGTCCGGATACCTGGTGTTGTGCAATGGTTTACTCAACAATTGTTGATATCGGGTTGCTTGCTCGTCATCCCGAAATAGAATGCCGTGAGCGATTACTTGGTGGATTAGTCCGGGAGGGGCGGCGAGCCGAGGTCCCCAGGACCGGAAGAGCGGTAACTCGGCCGTTTTGACATGGTAGTCCTGAAAAAGGAATTTTTGATAGCAACATGCAACACAAGGACAGTTACTATTAATATTTCTTTGAAAACCAACTATCCTATAAAAACCATGCCTCAAGTAAATTCCCAACAACAACATCATCCCATCACCTTCAAGTTCTCATCAAAATAGCAAGTAAGTTACAACAAAGCACGGTTTCCACTTATGATCAATCATATGATTCTAACAATCAATCAATCAACAAATGCTCATATCGTTATATTTAGGCAACAAAAAACCCTTTCATTCGTTTAGGACCAATTTTGTTGGTGAAATTAAGCAAGATAATTCCAACAATTGACTTCACATGATTTTATCCATACAAATTTCAATAGCACATGGGGCCAAAATTATCACCATCAAAATCCAGAAATACCCTCATCTTCAACACAAATAATTAGGCATAAAAATTCCAAAAATTTAAGTTAAATCAAAAAGCCCTAAATGATAGAAATTTCAAACATTTATGAACAAATTGAAAGCACAAAAACAAAAATGATGAAATTAAACAAAAAAAAAAAAAGAATAACATAGAAAATCATACCTTGAAATAGAAACCCACAAGAGAAATCTCCCAAAAACCCACAAAATTCCCAACAATCAATCGGTAGAAGTGTTGGTAATGGAGGGAAGATGGTGTTTTATGGAAGAATTTGAGTTTAGATGGGAGAGTGAGGTGAATTTGGGGGAAATTTTGGTGAAGAAGAGGGGTTTTTAGGGTTTGGGGATGAAAAATTTCGAAAAAATGCCCCAAATTCGAACCCCCCTGTTTTTTGTACAGCCCGGACACGGCCGTGTTCCGGGCTGTTTGGTGAGTAAAAGTTTTGGGCCCGAACACGGGCGTGTCGGGCGACACGGCCATGCCGTGTTCCGGGCTGAAATTTTTTTTTTTTATCATTCCGAGTAAAAATGAATCCTAAGTAAAAATTGGAAACAAGTTGACAAAAAATCATCGAGTTGCCTCCCGGGTAGCGCTTCTTTAGTGTCGTATAGCTGGACTGTTTCATCTCTAATGGTGTGATGTATTTGGGGGATCCTCAAGCTTGAGGGAATCTCTATAATTATCATCGATGGTGCCCCCAAAATAAAGCTTAAGACGTTGTCCGTTTACCTTAAAGGTGCCCATTTCCTTGTGCGTAATTTCGATAGTCCCGTAAGGAAACACTTGAGTAACAGTGAATGGGCCGGACCACCTGGATTTTAACTTACCCGGAAATAGGCGAAGTCGGGAATTGAATAGTAACACTTGATCACCCGATTGGAATTCCCTCGTGTGCTTAATGTGCTTGTCATGCCATTGTTTCGTTCGTTCTTTGTAAATTTTCGAATTCTCGTATGCCGAATTTCGCCATTCTTCGAGTTCGTTAATCTGCAATAAACGGTTATTTCCTGCACTTGACAAATCATAATTAAGCATTTTAATAGCCCAAAAGGCTTTATGTTCAAGCTCAACCGGCAAATGACATGCTTTACCATAGACGAGTCGGTATGGGGTAGTCCCTATTGGCGTTTTGAAAGCCGTTCTATAAGCCCAAAGAGCATCATCGAGTTTGAGGGACCAATCCTTGCGAGAGTGCCCAACCGTTTTTTCCAAAATTCGTTTTAATTCGCGGTTGGACACTTCGACTTGACCGCTAGTTTGGGGATGATAAGCGGTCGCGACTCGGTGTGTGACACCATAACGCTTTAAAACCTTATCAAATTGATTATTACAAAAGTGAGTGCCTCTATCGCTAATGATGGCTCGTGGTGTACTAAACCGGTGAAAAGTTTTTGAGAAAATGCACCACCACTCGAGCATCATTTTTAGGTAAAGCTTGAGCCTCTACCCACTTAAACACGTAGTCAACGGCTACCAAAATATATTTATTGCCAAACGACGCCGAAAAGGTCCCATAAAATCAATACCCCAAACATCAAAAATTTCACAAACAAGTATCTTGTTTTGGGGCATTTCATTTCTTCGAGAAATATTCCCTGTTCGTTGACAACTATCACAAGTTTCAACATACCGTTTTGCGTCTTTGAAAAGTGTAGGCCAATAAAAACCGACTCAAGGACCTTGCATGCCGTAGTATTTGCTTGATAATGTCCACCAAAGGGTCCTTTGTGACAATGATTCAAAATGGAGATTGTTTCGGGAAGTGCAACACACCTTCGTATGATTTGATCCGCACAAACTCGGAAGAGGTGGGGATCGTCCCAAATATAATACTTGAGGTCCGAAAAGAATTTCTTCTTTTGTTGATGGGTCATCCCTTTTGGGAGAACTTTTCCTGCAAGATAATTAGCGAAATCTGCAAACCAAGGAATATCAATTGAAATTGAGTTGAGGGCAAAGAGTTGCTCATCTGGGAAAGAATCGTTGATATGTCCATTGTGTTGCTCATCGGTGCCGGAGTGCTCAAGCCGAGATAGGTGGTCAGCGGCAAGATTTTCGGCACCCCGTTTATCTTTGATCTCCACATCGAATTCTTGGAGCAAGAAAACCCATCGAATTAGTCGTGGTTTTGCGTCATTTTTGTCGAGCAAATAGCTTAAAGCAGAGTGATCCGTATAAACAATGACTTTGGATAGAATCAAGTATGAGCGAAATTTGTCAAAGGCGAAAACCACTGCAAGTAGTTCCTTTTCGGTAGTTGTATAGTGGGATTGAGCAGATTCAAAGTCTTACTTGCATAGTAAATTGGCCGGAAATGTTTATCTTTCGTTGCCCAAGTACCGCTCCTACCGCATAGTCACTAGCATCACACATGAGTTCGAACGGTTGAGACCAATCCGGAGCCACCATGATGGGAGAAGTGGTGAGTTTTTCTTTCAAAGTGTTGAATGCTTGGAGACATTCATCGTTGATATCAAAAACTGCATCCTTTTCTAAAAGGCGAGTAAGCGGCCGGGCGATTTTTGAAAAATCTTTGATAAAGCGCCTATAGAACCCGGCGTGCCCCAAAAAGCTTCGGATAGCCTTCACCGAGGCGGGCGGTGGCAATTTGGAAATTGTATCAACTTTCGCTTTGTCAACTTCAATTCCCTTGCAAGAAATTTTATGCCCCAAAACAATACCTTTTTGTACCATGAAGTGGCATTTTTCCCAGTTAAGTACCAGGTTAGACTCTTCGCAACGAACAAGGACTTTTTTAAGATTTGCAAGACAAAGATCAAATGAATCCCCAAAAACCAAAAAGTCATCCATGAAGACTTCCATGATTTCTTCTACAAGCTCGTCAAGATGGCAAGCATACAAATACGTTGAAAAGTCTTTGTGCGTTGCACAACCCAAAAGGCATGCGTCTATAGGCGAAAGTACCGTAGGGACAAGTGAAAGTGGTTTTCTCTTGGTCCTCCGGTGCTATCGGGATCTGAAAATAACCTGACATGCCATCAAGGAAGCAATAATAGAGGTGACCAGATAAACGTTCAAGCATTTGATCAATAAAAGGTAAGGGAAACTGGTCCTTGCGAGTAGCATCGTTAAGTCATCGTAATCGATGCAAACTCGCCAACCTTTGTTACCGTCGCATCGGAATAAGTTCATTCTTTTCATTTGGTACCACCGTCATCCCACCTTTCTTTGGGACCACTTGAACTGGACTTACCCACCATCGCCGAGAGATTGGATAGATGAGCCCAAAGATCTAGTAGTTTGATTACCTCTGCTTTAACTACCTCTTTCATGTTTGGATTTAAGCGTCGCTGAGGTAGAACAACCGGCTTGAAATTTTCCTCCATCAGAATCTTGTGAGTGCAAAAAGAAGGATTGATCCCTCGAATGTCGGAGATTTTCCAAGCGATGGCCTTTTTATGTTCCCGTAATATTGCCAACAATCTATCCTTTTGATGAGAAGATAAATTGGAGGAAATAATTACGGGAAGATTGGCGTTCTCGACTAGAAATGCATATTCCAAGTGTTCGGGTAACTCCTTCAGCTCCAACAGTGGTGGATCCTCAATGGATGGTTTGATATGCCCCACCTGTGAGTTTTCAATTTTTCGAACTCTTTACGTCTTCTGTTGGTTCGTTTTCCTCCAATGCGAAAGTCTGATTCCCTAAGAAAGGGGTTTTCATCCGATATACCCGCACTTTGAACAATACAAGTCTCCAAGAATTCGTTAGAAATCATGCTTGGTAGAGAGTTGGTTATCTCCATATCGATAAGATCAATAGCAAAACAGGAGTCATCTTTATCTATCGTATTTTTCATTGATGTAGCGATTTTAAAAATGACTTGTTCATCTTCGACTCTTAAAATTAGTTTGCCATCATGCACGTCAATGATTGCCTTAGCGAGCTAAAAATGGACGCCCTAGGATCAAAGGGACTTCGACATCCGTATGCATATCAAGAATTACAAAATCGACAGAAATATAAACTTATCGACTTTGACCAAAACATCTTCAACAATGCCTCTAGGATATTTAATAGATCCGTCGCCTAATTGCAGGCTCATCCTAGTTGGTTTTGGCTCCCTAGACCCATTTGTTTGAATAAATCATAAGGCATCAAATTAATGCTAGCCCCTAGATCGGCCAATGCCCGATCAACAATCAAATTACCACAGACATGACAAGGATAGTGAAACTCCCCGGATCTTTGATTTTCTCGAGGTAACTTGTTTTGCAAAATTGCCGAGCATTCCTCATTTAATTGCACTATGGATATTTCTTCAAGCTTCTTCTTATTTGAAAGAAGATCTTTTAGGAACTTGGCATATTTTGGCATCCGTGAAAGGGCTTCAACAAAAAGGAATATTGATGTGCAATTGTTTAAATAAATCCAAGAACTTACCAAATTGGTCGTCATGTTTGTCCTTACGCAATCGACTTGGATACGGAATAGGTGGTTGGAATTCCGGTACCATTTTCTTTGTTTCCTTGGATACCTGTCGTCTTTTTGTTGTATAGGCGTGGGTTAGCCCTCCGCATCCGTACTTCATCTAGCTTTGTTCCACTCCTTAGAGTAATTGCTTTTACCGTTCTCTTGGATTTGGCTCGGTGTTGCTAGGTAAGCTCCCTTGTGGCCTTTCGGGAGATCATTTTGGCAATTTGACCAAGTTGATTTTCCAAGTTGCGAATGGATGCTTCTTGGTTCCTTAAGGATGTTTCGGTGGCCGTGAAACGGGTTTCCGTTGTTTGGACGAATTTGGACAATAAGTCCTCCAAACTTGGTTTTCGCGGTTGGAAACCGGGAGGTGCGAGGCAATTGGGGAGTGCGTTTGGATTAGGCTTTTTTTTGTTGACCTTGATTTCCCAACTAAAGTTCGGTGTTGACGCCAACCTGGATTATAAGTGTTCTTTGAAAGGATTATTTTGAAAGGGTCGAGATTGATTACCTAGATAATCCACTTGTTCATGCGGCGGTATCGCGTGAGGGCAATCTTGGTGGTTGTGCGATTCTCCACAAGTCTTGCATGAGAAGGCTTGTTGTGGTGGTGGTTTTGGAGCCGCCAACCCGTCGATTTTCTCGAGTTAGAGCTTCGACCAAGTGCGGCTAGTGTCACCACCACGTCCGCATTATATACTCCCACCGACTGTTGGTTTTTCCTCGTACGGATTGCCATTGATAGCCATTCATGGCCATTCCTTCTATGAGATCTTGGGCGGCTTCGGGTGTCTTATTGTTCAATGTTCCCCCCGCCGCCGTATCAATCATCTGCCTTGTCGATGAGAGCAACCCATTGTAAAATGTTTGGACTTGCATCCAAATGGGAAGACCATGATGTGGGCATTTTCGCAGCAATTCTTTGAATCTCTCCCAAGTGTCGTACAAGGTTTCATCGTCCTCTTGAGTGAATGAAGAGATCTCATTCCTCAATCGTGCGGTTTTAGCGGGTGGGAAATACTTTAAAAGAAATTTTTCCGCCATAATGCTCCATGTTGTGATTGTTCCCTTCGGTAAAGTGTTTAGCCATTGTTTAGCCCGTCCCCGAAGAGTAAATGGGAACAAGCGTAACGGATGGCATCGTCGGAGACTCCATTTATTTTGAAAGTATCGCAAATTTCGAGGAAATTCGCGATATGATTATTTAGATCTTAAATGGTAAGCCGTCGAATCGGACAAATTGTTGCACCATTTGAATGACATTGATTTGATTTCAAATTATTGGTCGCAATAAATGGGCCTTACGATACTAGACGACGCACGCATCCATAGATGGCTTGGCGTAGTCGTACATGGTTCTTTGTTGTTCATCCGCCATATCGGGATCCTTGCTTTCGTTAGTATCCTCCTCGTGGTCCTGTACTAATACTTTCCTCGTGTTGCTACCGCGGTGTCGCGCTTCCAAATTCGGCGAGAGTAGGCATGCAAAGTGCGGTAAATAAAGAGGATAAGTGTAATCCAAGACTTACAAAGATAGATAAAAAGAAAGACAAATGATGAAATAAAATAAAAAAAAATGATTAAATTAACAAAAATAAGGTGTCCTTAATATTACAATCCCCGGCAACGGCGCCAAAAACTTGATGGCTCAAAAGCTACCTTTAAAACCGTAGGCAAGTGCACCTATCGTTTTATAGTATAGATTATTGAGTACCGAGTGTCATTCCCACGAGGATTGTAAGTACTAATAATTACCGTCTTTTTGTTATTTAATCTAACAATTTTCAGAGTTATGTTTGATGAAAAAGGAAAACAAATTATAAATTGTAAAAATGAAGGAAGATTTGTAAAATAAGAAATCAAGAGATAGAAATGTGTTTGAATGTAAATCCCTCTAGAATGTTTTTGTGATTTGACAAGTTAAAAATACAACCGTAAGCCCTTAAGCAAAAACCAACCTCTTTTAATAAAATCTCATGTCTTGTGGACCGTAGAAATTCCCAATTTAAGTTAAACCCTTTCTCAAGGCGAAAAACTTCTAATCTCAAGTTGATTAATCAAATCTCTTTCTAGTTAAAACCCCCAAGACAACATTATAACGATTTGTGAATTCCCATATTAGGTTTGACCTAATCCGGAAGATTTATGTCGCCCCATATCTAGGATTGCATGAAACTCTTTTCACTTATATAGGTTCTATTTCACCATGAATCTCTCGATTTCCCGAATGAAAAATAAACTTCAAATCAATATTGCGCATATATCAATTCGAATGAACGAAGCATAATATAAGTGAATCACACAAAATATGAAGATTTTATTAAAAACATACACACCTTAATCACAAATCCATTCTAGAGTTCATTACATTCAAACACTAGGAGTTTAGCTACACATGATTTTGACCAAAGAATAAATTACACAAGAAGATTTAAGTATTGTAGACATGGTGTACTTATCTTTCTCAAAATCTCAATTGACTTCTTTCTTGATTGATGATGTTGCTCCAAGCCTTCTTCTCCAATATTGCCCCAAGCTTTCTCCTCCAAGACCCCTTGATCCCAATTCTACTTAATGAAATGAATACAATGAATATTTTCTCGAGTATCTAATGAATGCCTCTCCCAATTTCAACCTTGGCTTTTATAGGCAACCAATACATTGATAGTACTCTCTTTTATTAAACAATCACCCCCATTTTCCTTGTTGGTTGGTGAATTCTTGTATTCAAGTGATGAGGAGGGGACATGGAGACATGTTTCAAAAAAATAGGGTGTTAAAAGTGTACAAAAGTGGCCAAAATGGGTTGGTTGGTGAGTTTTCCCCAAATTCCGCAAAGAAAAGTTGCAAAAAGAGGTCCCGACACGCCAGTGTTGGGGCGACGACCCAGGCCGTCTTTGCAAAAATTGAAGACACGCGCGACACGGCCGTGTTGGACAACACGGCCAGGCCGTGTTCGGGCCTGTTTTGTGCGATTTTTCCTCCTCTTTTGATCCCCTTCAACATGGCCGTGTTCGGTGACACGGTTTGGCGGTTTTGGACCCTTTTTCCAATTTTTATCCAATTTATTTCCTTCTTTTTTAAAATGGCCATGTTACTTGACACCCCAAGTCATGTTGAGTGATTTTCTTGCCTTTTTTCAAGTAATATTGGCTTCACATTGCTCCAAATTGCTCCACCTATAATGTTAAACACATCACATGATGAAATGCTACATAAATACTTGAGAAACTATGATTTTTCTAACAAAACAATTCAAAAACTATTGAATTAATAATACAAAATATGTACAAAATGACACTTATCATTTAAATTTACGAAGATATTTATTTTTAACATTTTAAGCATTCAAATACATGCATTATAATGCATTATACTTTTGTCAGTTGTGTTGTAAATTTTATGCTACATTGAAAGATGCTCACCGACAAAGATAAAATGAATAAATGAATTTTTTTATGTTTAATACAATAAAAAGATAGGCATATCACTTTATATATGATGTTTTTTTTATGTCACCAAAAAAAACATTAAGACCTATATTTTGCTTGAAAATGTCACATGTAGGGGTGCCAATTTCAGACCCGACACGAACCTAACACGAAATTAATGGGTATGGGTCCAGGCTTCGTGGGTCTGGGTCGAAAATGGGTCGAACCCGAATAACCTGCCAATTAAACAGTGGGTTCGGGTCGACCTACTACGACCCATTTAACCCGTTTAACCCGTTTGTGAATTTAAAAGAAAATTAAGTAAATAATTAATTGTAAGAAAAACAACAAACAAGACATATACTTAAAACTTAAATGATAAAACCTCCTTAATTATGTATTTGTTATTATTATGCATGTTTTTTAATATTGTCCCTAAAATATGATCGTGTTATGTTATTTATACAATTATGTTATTTCTTTTTGTATGTTGTGAATTGTGATATTTTTTATTGATTGAATAGTGTATGATAGTTATTGATTTTAAAAAAATAAATTTATTCAGATTAAATTTTTAAATATATAGGAAAATAATT
The DNA here is from genome assembly GCA_016081115.2 of Rehmannia glutinosa. Lineage (NCBI taxonomy): Eukaryota > Viridiplantae > Streptophyta > Magnoliopsida > Lamiales > Orobanchaceae > Rehmannia > Rehmannia glutinosa. The sequence continues at coordinate 77,698,696 of CM071927.1, read as the reverse complement.
TTATTAGACGATTCTACGGGTCGGGTCCCGGTTACTGTGAAATAAGTAGGTCGAGTCCGGGTTCAAGATTCTCGACACGAATAATTAAGCAATCGTGCGGTCGGGTCATTTGTTTCGACACGCGAACCTGCGAACCAGGACCCACGAACCCGGACCCAACCCAAATTGACACCCCTAGTCACATGCATAGAACACGACAATTAAAAAGTAAGGAGTTTTTTTGTTATGTCATTCTTAAAAAAATGTTATACTGAGCTTAACCTATGTTTTATGGTTATTTGACATACTTCAAGACTATTATATTCTATATTCTATAATTTTGTTGTAGAGCTGTGAATGATGGATTATTCTTTGGATATGCCCTGTTGGATGAATTTTTTAAAAGAAAACAACATGAAAGACGTAATTGAGGTTCTTCATATTATTTATTTCAATGTATTAATTAATAATTTTTACTGTTATTAAATTTGTCATTACTATATTACATAACTAATGTTTGATATAAGAATTAATTAGAATAATTATTAATCACATCAGTGCACTCAATAATAAAATATTATGTGAAAACAATAAATTTATGATGTCGTGCATGTTCTTAATGATAATAGAATGGAACATAATTATTATTATTCTCTATGATGTGGTTCTGTCATTTACTTGATATGTAAATATGACTATTCTTTCAAACTGAATCAATTTATTGACCGTTTTCAGTTACAATTGATTAGTCTATTTTATCTTCATTTCTAATATAAATAATTAATTTTAATCATGGAGAACATCAGAAAAATTGGATAACAGTCAAGTGGTTAAGACTCGTAGCTCAGCTAAAGGTGTAGGATTTGATTCCCGTCATCCCTCCACTCCTAACATATGGAATTAATTATAAAAAAATGAGAACATGAATCAAAATATTACGGGAACTAAGCTTCTAAATATAAAATGGAATTTTACTTTTTCATCGTTCTTAACAAAAGAGGCACATGTGGTGAATGAAAACTGAATCTTGTAGTCAAACCGATTTAAAAGATAACATCCATTAGGAAATAGAGTAAAAGAGAAATGCATCTATGCGTCAACCAATCATGCTCTGGCTAAAAGTGCATTAAAAAAAATTGCAAAAAAATCTCAAAGCTAATTTAAAACGAATTCTTGGAATATATATTTTTAATTTATATATAGATTGCTCATTAGTTTTTTAATATCCATTGTACTTTGTTAAGCGATAATATCATTTACGAATCATGTTTTTTAGTTCAAATGTCTTAACCATATTTCACCAACAAATACGTTTAAATTGTGTCATTCACAAACTTTTTTTTATGATCAAAATACATGAATGATATTTCTTATAAATATAAATAATATAATAAAAATTGATTCCAATTTATAGATTTAATTTGAATTAAATTAATAAAATTATTTGGTTCACGTGTGACGCACGTTCACCTTACTATTCACTTAAAAAGTATTAATAGCCCTTGAAAATATTTAGTTTTTCCTCAAATTCCAACTCTTCATCTTCTCCCATTTCCCAACACCAACATTGGAATTGAATCTTTTCTTGAGTCTCTTACGGTAGAATCCAAAATCAAAAATGCTTAGGGATGGTAATGGGAGGGGTAGGGTCAGGTACTTGAAGGGGGCGGGGCGGTCTGTCGCGGGACGGAGCTGGGCTGGGTGGGGCGACCCGTTCCGCCCCAGTTTAGATTAAATTAAATACAAAAAAAATGAAAAAAGGAAAAAAAATTATATTATAATATATTATTGTTATTATCAATTTATAAATATTAAATATAATATAAGAATACATAAAAATTATATTATAATATATTATATATATGCAAAATATATATTAAAATATATTTAAAAAAATTAAAGGGGGTAGTGTAGATACCCCCAGACCTAGAGATGTTAAACGGGTTGACCCTAGCCCTATAGGGCCAGCCTTAGCGGGCTTCAAGCTAAACGGGCTGGTGTTAAATGGGCTGGCTATATTGGAACCTAACCCTAACCCTAGCGGGCTTCGGGGTAAACGGGCCACTATCGGGCTATAGTGAAAAAATTAAAAATTATATATTTAAATTTAAAATTTTAAACTCGAATACATATAACATTTAAGTTTAATATTTTAAGTTAAACTATTCGTCATAAATAAAATTCATGCAAAGTTTCTAATTAAATTGCATTAACAAATTTATAAAAATTAAATATTTTATGATATAAATTTTGAAAATAAAATATTAATAACTAAAGCTACCCAAAATTAACACTTTTTTCTGTAATTACTCATATGACTATAATTTAAATTTTCAAAATAAAATATTTAATTCTAAAATTTCAAACTTGAGCATATATAACATTTAAGTTTAACATTTAAAGTTAATCTTAAAAAAAGTATGCATATTTATAAATACATTGCACTAACAAAATTATAAAATTAGATTTAACACCATTTAGAAATATAATATATATCCTAAATAATCTAACAAGACAATGTGACATTTTCTTATTCAAAATAAAAATAGAAAACTAAATTAAGTAACAAATAAAACAAATAAAAAAGAAGCTTTTCAAGAATTTAGAGCATGTTTAATAAAGTTAAACTTAAAGGTGAGGAATATGTGAATTTGAAAAATAAATTTACTAGTAATAGGTAATAAAAGTATATATAAAACATTATTTTTAAATAAAAATAGCGGGCTAACGGGCTTCGGTTTAAACGGTCCGGGCCAAAAAGGCCCTGATTTAAATGGGCCAAAATAATTCGGGCCTAACCCTCCTTTTTTTGGTTAAAATGGTCCGGGCCAACGGGCCGCGGCCCTTTTAACATCTCTACCCAGACCCGTGCCTCCCCGTCGTGAGTCACAGGGCGGGTCACCCCAAACGGAGCGAGCCAGGGCTTGTTGGCATGGGTCGGGTCGGAATTACCAACCCTAAAAATACTCTCCGTATCGAGGGGTCAACATTCTGGATTCATCTGATGTTATTATAGACAGGGGCGTCCCCTTATGGAAAATCTAATTATTCTATGTATATTGTCATTTTAAATATTAATTTTAGCACCAATATATATATTTTTTCAGTAATTCAGCCCCCTCAAAATTTAATGTCTAGCTCCTCCCCTGATTATAGATACTCCTAAACAATATAAACACGATCATTTTTCACTCCATAATCCTGTAAAATGATTTGGACATAATTATAAAGTCATTTTTTTTCTATAGATTAAAGGGCCGGAAATGTTGTGTTGCGGTACTGTATTTAATCTTGCCACCTCCGTCGCTGCCGGATGAGCGATTCAGGGAAGAAAACGAGTAACGACCATGAGTGATTCAGCTAATGCGAGCATGATGACATATTTCTAAAACTTGACCTCAATTCCCACATGGCACACACCTCCACTTCCGCCCCCGTGGACCCAAATCTTGACCGCTGCTTCGTAAAGCCAGTTAAAGCAAAGTCGAGGAGCTCCGATAGATGACGATTTGTTTGCCAGATTTGCCCCTAAAGAACTCACTATTGTCTCACAATATGAAAAAGGTTCCTACAAATAAGTATGGATTCGGGGTATTTGTTGGGGACCCGTTTTACGGACGGTCTAAAAAGAGACCTTCTTTTTCATTTATATACATCTAATTAATTTTGGTTGGTGATTATTAATATTGAAGAAGGACCTCCGAATATTGATGACATAGACTTCAATTTGTGGGCATATAGAATTGGAAACAAAAATTACACGATGTAGCAATTTTAGGGAAAACAGAAAACCTAGTCTGTTAAATTGGTTTATATTAAGATTAAGTCTACCATCTTGTCAAAATTTGGTCTCCAAATTGTTTTCAATTTGTGCACATTTTGACCGATTTTAGCATGTTCCGATGACAGACAATCTGAACATAGGAAACTCTGACAAATATTGTCGCTACCATTGAGACCGAGGACATACGATCGAAACTTGCTTCCAGTTGAAGAGAGAAATCGAAAGGCTAATTCAGGAAGGCCATCTAAAAGATTATGTGGACCGAAGCAAGTTTTGGTAAGAACCTAGGCAGAAGAGACTAATCGCGTTGAGCAACCTTAGGAGCTACGAACAACATTAGCTCCCTTGAACACTGGTCCTCAGCCCTTTCATCTGGGGCATCCACATTCTTATTTGTTTTCGGTTCATTTTCGACCATGAGGCGTAAAAAAATTTATTGCTTTAAGTTTTTCTGGCCTACATGCCAGCTCCGCATATTGTTTATTTCTGAACAAATAATAAAATTCATGATTTTTATTCATTAGCTTTCTTGATTACAAGGCGCAACTATTCATCAAAGAATTCATTTTCTAACGTTTATCCTATACCCAATCGTCTTCCGGCAAATCCCGGAGAGGGTGCTCTTGCCTGCAATTCAGGAGGTGATGCACAAGATTCCCCTCCGGCGCTCCCGGAGGGGGTGCTCCCCTATGGGGAGTCCCAATAAATAAGCCTCTCTAGTGATGCTACAGGTCTAGAGGAGAGGCTTCCTCGACGGGGAATCGTCATAAATAAGCCTCTCTAGTGATGCTATGCGCTCTTAGATGCACAGGTTCCCCTATGGGGTGGTCCTCATAAATAAGCATCTCTAGTGATACTACGCGCTCTTAGAGGTAGAGGCTCCCCTACGGGGGAGTCCTCATAAATAAGCCTATCTAGTGAAGCTACGCTCTCTTAGAGGGAGAGGCTCCCCTACGGGGGAGTCCTCATAAATAAGCTTCTCTAGTGATGCTACGCGCTCTTAGAGGGAAAGGCTCCCCTACGGGGGAGTCCTCATAAATAAACTTCCCTAGTGATTCTACGTGCTCTTAGAAACGAGAGGCTCTCCCACGGGCCCCACGACAAAGACCCTGTAGGAAGGGGGCCTCCTCACAAGGGTCCCCGTAAAATTTTCCTCCACGATGAAAATGTGCAAGAAAAAGAAAAGAAAAAAAGCTAACACATGCGGGGAAGAGATCAAAATGAGGAATCAAAATCTTGGGGAAAACCCCTGGAGGGCCCCCCTATGCTCCATGAGGGCACCCACTCCGGGTCTCGGAAGGGCGCCTTGTGAAATTTTCCTCCTCTGGCAAATATGCCGTAGGAAGGGGGCCTCCTCACAAGGGTCCCCGTAGAATTTTCCTCCACGATGAAAATGTGCAAGAAAAAGAAAAGAGCTAACACATGCGGGGAAGAGATCAAAATGAGGAATCAAAATCTTGGGGAAAGCCCCTGGAGGGCGCCCCTATGCTCCATGAGGGCACCCACTTCGGGTCTCGGAAGGCGCCTTGTGAAATATTCTTCCCCGGTGAAAAAAAGAAGGCAAAAACTCTAATACCTAGGGGAAGAGATCAAAAGTGATAAAGCAAGAGCTAAAGAAGAGCTTCAGAAGAATGCCCCTTCCGGGCTCCAGAAGGGCGCCCTCTCCGAGCTCTGGAAGAGCGCTCCTTGGGCTCCGGAAAGACGCCATCAGGGAGCTGCGGAACGACGTTCATTAACATGAAACACAAATATTTTCATCTATTTCAGAGTAATTAAGACTTCCCTCCGAATGGAAGGTCCATCTCTACACAAAATATGAACAAGTCTTCCACAACAAGAAGTCACGTGCAAATATTGCAAATAAAGCACGATAAAAGATAGCAGATATGGATAAATGAGAGCATTAATATAGCGTAAGTGCAATGGAATATCATTTGGCCCCATGGGGAAAAGAAACATCTCAAAACGAAGAGAGAAAGCAAGAAATAGTCAAGCACATAAAGCAAGCCCTAAATAGGTGTGCCGGAATCAGAAGGCCGTCTAGGCCAAATTACAATCATCGATAATCAGGCATAGGGGGCTCCGTCTCCCTCAGCAGCATCGTCCACTTTGTTAGGAAGACCCTGCAAAGCCTCAACCTCCTCATCTTTCTCCTCATCAGAAACATTACAGTCAAGGATGCCTATCACCATGTTGGAGGCGTTTCCACTATGTCGTAGAAGTTTCCGGCAATGACACACCACTTTATCAAAGTCGGAGGAGGACTCTCTCATTAGATCCGAATGATAATACAAAGAACCCTTGTAGGCCTCAATTGAACTGGCCCTCTCCTTGGTCAATAACTCAACACTAGCGGGAGACTGGAAGAACAACTCACCTGTTTTCGCCTCATGGGCAAGCTGATCCTTTGCCCGGGCATACTTCTTGGACAAATCTGACATCTCACACTTATGAGGCTAGCTTTTGCCTTAAAAGTTTTTACCTCACCCCGAAGCTAAAGGTTCTCCGTCTCTGTCAACTCGTCTCGATGGTTCGAAGCCGCAGCGAGGTTCAGAATCTACAATGAAATTTGTACAAGTCTTAGCCAAGTGAAAAGACAAAGAATGAAGATGCAAAGTAACCACAGAAGCTTACCCAAGCAAGACCCCCACAAAGGTAAGTATCTATGTCCTTGAAGGACAGAGATCCAAGATGGGACTGATCATCTGCCGACAAAGCTCCTCTCGTATTGGCATAGCCCAAGCCAGAATCTGTGTAGTCTCAATGGGACTGGATCCCCTCACTATGGTTCCTTCGCCGAGAAGATAGCTCGGGACCAGCGATCCGGGAGCGGAACATCGAGCTCCATCCTCGGCCTCTTCATCCCAGAAGAGCCTGAAGGAGAATGGGGAGCAGGAACAATATCAACACGGTCACCGGAATGAGAACCCAATCGCCGATCACCCTCTGAACGGTGAGGGCGCGGCCCCTGCTCACTATCACTCTGGGGCGGGGTGCTCGAACTCCCGCCAGCAGCAGACGTTTCCTTGGCCTTCTCCTTTTCCTTCTTCTTAAAAGCCATCAGCTCCACGATGCTATAATTCTCCTTACCTGAAAAGCAAGCAAGAAACAATATCAAAAAATGGAGGCAGTCAAAGTATATAAGTAAAGCGGGAAGCAATACAAAGAAGTAAAGCCAGATGGAGTACCCAAGAACTCCTTAACACTAAGAATACTCTCAAACAATCCCCTAGATCTATAAACTTTCACCATCTCCTTTCGGGAAGCGGGAGCGCATTGGGCCGTCATGGTTTCTGAAACCCATTCGTGAGGGAGCTCCCTACCATTGTCCCTCACATAGAAGAAGTCCTCCTTCTACAACCCACCAGGAAAAGGAAGTCCCTTAAGAAACCTGCACTGGGCGCGGGGGAAGAAGTAGAAGGAGGTGTCGCCAGGCGACTCCCTGGCATAGAACAAAGAGTGGAATCCATCTACAGTCGGAGTCAAACCTAACTGTCGCATCGCATGCTCGTAACCCCGTATACATGCATAAGCTTGAGGAATCAACTGACCAACACATGCTCCCGCTAAATCAAACGATCAACAATTGTATAATAAAGTAAAAGTAATTCTTATCAAAAACCCACATACACACCCACACATGCAATCAACTTATATGTTTAGTCCTCAACATTTATTCTCCACCTTTTCACTATACATATCAAGAACTCAACATTCTCAATCTGATTTGAAAAACCATCAATTTTTATACATGTGGAACTGAACAGTTTCAATACTTTTCACACCATTCTTACCAAACATCCAGATTGCATGGGATTTTCAACCAAAAAAAAATATTCATGTAAAAATTACCTACCTCAAAACTAAAATCACATCAAATCTATCCAAACAGTGATATTGCACACATCTAGCCCACTCCAAACGCACTTCATCAATTACAACTTGAGACTTAGTATTTTTGAACTGTGAACAAACACCTATTATATTAGCAAAAACCAATGATGAAAATCTAAAATCTACAATATTACCATTGAGCGTTAGTAATTTCCAAATAATTAGTTAAAAAATCAAAAAGTACTTTCGATGAAAAAACTACAGAAACCCACGATATCAAACCAAGTAAAGCTAAATATGAATATCGTTGTGGCTGTCGTATAACTGAACGATTAGTCGAAAACAAAACACAAAAATCTACTCTTACCACATACAAAATGGCGAGCTACTCAGCTACAAGCAACTCTTCCTCTTCACCTTAGAGAGTCATTAATTGAAATTTGTTAAACTAATAACTTCATAGCTGAAGCAATGGCAACAACTCTTCCTCTCCAACTTTCTTCCAAACTCCATCAATCATCATATGGCCTTTAACTCCTCCAACTTTCTTCCAAACTCCAACAATCATCATACCAAAAGCAACGAAGAAAACAAACAGACAAATCAAAACTCACATTCCCCCTTGACATGTGAAGAACTAGATTTTGCCAAAATGGTAACAAATCCATAACACAAGTAACGCATCATGATACAATAATAAGGATGCAATAAGCAACTAGATAAAAGCATTCGTCAATGTCTTCGTGTTTAATTGGTCCAACCTTTGGCAACTCTGCATGCATGCAATTAGTGCACTAATTATCATTTGTACCATGTTGTTGCAATCTAATTTTAAAGCTATAAATTTTTAAACCAAGAGAAACTTTCTTGTAAAGAAAAATGTGTATTTACATGGTAACAAACAAGTGGAATATCAGTAGTGATATCATGCAAAGAGAAACAAAAAAAATCAGAAAGATGTCATCACTTCCCAAGCAATTAAAAAAGGGTTTGGGCACACAAAACATTTTATTTATTTATAGTACTCAATTAGACAAAAACAAATGAGAACCACTCAATTCAAATGCCATCATTTTCTTTCCCTGCACATATATAGTATCATAATCTGAAACACTTTTATTCTTCAAAGTGTTCATAATCTGGACCTAATAATCTGAGCAATAATAACAAAGTTTGATTTTAACTCCCCAATAGAACAATCAGATAGGTTTGTAGATGACGAGTATGCATAAATATATACATTCATAAACAATTAGTTTTTATCCCGCCTTTTTAATGAAGGATAAATTACAAAAAAATTCTCTGAGGTTTAGTCTAATAACCAAAAATACATTATCTATTAAATTACAATACCCCCTTGACATTTGTTTTCTATTTTACAAATTGCACCATTGAGGGGATATTTGTATAACAAACAAAAACCAGGGAGTGTTTGTAGTACCTTAAAGAAATAGTGATTGTTCTTGGCACTCTTGATCTTTTCTATTGCCTAAATATATCAAATATAGAATTACAAACAATTTGGTAAGGTTTCTAATTTCAGATGGTAGAGAAACAGTGATTGTGCCTTAGTTGTTCCGTCTCTGTTGAAATTCCAATATACTCTCAGGCCTAATGATCTTTTCAAAAGATACCCTGCTTGATAATCTGGACCCTAAACAAATGAATGATGTTTAAATAACAAAAGCTAACAAATTTAACACCACAAAATAAATTGTACAAAATGTCAAGAAACAAATATTCAGTCATTGCAGCAAATGCTCCATTCTTTATTCACTTCAAGTTCGGATTATGCAATTCAATAGGCCTTTACATAATCACGAACCCACAAATTCTGCCACCAACTCAACCCCAAATAAGACACACAACTGCAGAAGCAGCGGCAGAGAACGACGGGGTCAAGTTCAAGGCCCTTAATCCTATCCAGAAACCACACAAAAAGAATCAAGTTTAGATTGAAATTTGGGCAAACCTGCGAAGCAGCGGCGGAGAACAACGGGGTCAAGTTCAAGGCCCTTAATCCTATCCAAAAACCCCACAACAAGAATCAAGTTTAGATTGAAATTTGGGCACACCTGTGAATCAGCGGTCGAGAACGACAGGGTCAAATTCAAGGCCCTTAATCCTATCCAGAAACTCCACAACAAGAATCAAGTTTAGATTGAAATTTGGGCACATCTGAGCACCTGGCAAGCAGCAACAGGGAAGACATCAAAATTAAGGATATATCAAATTACAATAAAGGGAACTAATAAATATGACAAGTTAATAGATTCAACTCATGACGCAATTACAAAATAATAACAAATGATCAAGCATGGATAAACCAGCCCCATCGCTGCATCCAGAAAAAAGAACTCAATGAAATCTTAACAAATTGAAGGTTATCTGTTTAACGAGGATATGTTTTTCAAAGAATTTCAAATTCAATTGATAGAATAGAGCATGAAGGTTTTAAAGAATTTTTTTAAAAAAAATAATAAAAGAGAAGAGAAAAATACAAAAGAGTCTTGCCTTTGAAAGGGTACGATTTCTGAGAATGGGGATGAGCACAAGTTCGGAAGAATCGGATATGAGATTGGGCTCGCTGTTAGTGTTACTGCTATTACTATCATCTGCAAAAACAGAGAAGAAAAAGGGGGTGTCAGAAATTCAAATAATGAAAAAGATGAAGGGTTAAAGTGAAGGGATGTCTCTGCATGTGTTGAGGGAAAACATCGACAGCGAAACGGTGCCGGCGGTGATGGTCAGGGCCTCCATCTCCGATGACTTTAAGGGCAAATATTGGTACTATGATTTCCTTTTTCCGGGATAAATTCGTGCTGGACAAAACGATGACGAATAACTTAAAAACAAATGATATGCAGTTTTATATTTATAATAACAAAATAATAAAGATGGTGAAGAATTGAAGATATAGAAATAGGGTTTATAGAATAGGAGTTTAAAAATCTTTATAAGGCCAGTCACTGTTTAGCACAATCTACCGTGGACTCCCAGATATACCTGCTGTAGACTCCGACCGGTGTGGTTGTGACTTCTGGCGAATAGGTTGAAGAGGGTGGTCGATGGTGATGGAAGAGAATTTTGAGAGAAAGAGGTATGGAAACGTCCAGAGTAATTGAGAAAATTATATGCAATTTTAATTATTGTTAAATAACTATGATACGACACCAGTTTTGGAACCGCTTAATATAGTTTCGGTAATGATTAGACATCTATTTTAGAACCGTTGTCTAAATAATTGGTGTCAAATTACAAGACCTGGGATAAATAGACACCGGTTTCAAAAATCCGATGCCAAAACCGGTGTCTATTTGATGCCCTTTATATTAGATAGCGGTTCGGAAACCTGTTGTCTATTATCAAAGACAACAGTAATAAGACAGTTTTGTAGGAAACCAGTGTTAAAAAGGAAACGACACCATAAAGTCATAAAACCGCTGTCTTTATGGTGATGTCTATTTGCAGTTTTCTTGTAGTGCCAACAGAGAAACTGTAAAGGTATACCGTGATGAAGCCCTTGGGTAGATGGGTATATCTATTACTCGGACCCAGGGCCAACATCACAAATGCTGAAGGAAGCTCTAGTCATTCCCGCAGCCTACAAAGACAAACAAATGATACTCAACTGGCCAACAACTGCCCAACTCCCAGGAGGAGGCCTATGTTGATACTTGGGGCGGTTGACTTCTTTAGGACTATCTTCCTTGGACTCCTCTTCGGAAGACACATCACTTGAGCTCGAGTCCGGCTCAAGCTCTACTTTTCCCTCGCCATCAAAACAAAACTCTTGAGCGAGAGGAGGAATATCAAAATTCATGGACAAATGTGGAAATGGAATGATAGAACCAGAAATTGAACGCCCATTAACACCCTGGCCTCCAAGCTGAACTGAAGAAGGACCAGAATCCGAAATTCGGCCTGAAATATATGAGAACTCCGGAGAACACAGGAAACACAAGAAGAAAAATGGGTCGGGGGGCTTGGGATGCCCCCCGGGAGGGCACCAAGGCGCGTCCTTGTGGCCGCTGGCGCCCTCTTCGGCCTATTGAACTCTCATCTCTCTCCTCACTTGACACACTCCACTCATCACTCCAACTCTCCATGAGCTCTCACCCCAACTATGACCTCAACTTTCAAGAAATTTTTCTAAGTCTTCCACAAAGCAAAAAATTTCAAAGTTAAAGAGTAGAGAGAGAAATATTACATTTGGAAGACATGGTCAAAGACTCTCCTTCAAAGTGTCTTTATACAAAAATGGTCAAAGATTCTCCAAAAGCAAAATAAGATATACCACAAGACAAGCCAAACATAGTACCGGTTTAGCTCCCGCACTGTTTCATCCCTTCGTAGCACCATGGGGGCTTATGTTGGGGAAAAAATAATATTTAATTATTTAATATATAATTCGATTTATATATTAATTTAATATTAATTTTCCAATCTGCTCTTAATAAAATAACTCGACCCAAAGGAGTCTGGAACTAACCTATAGGTCCTTCATATTCATTTGTAATAATATTCTCACATTCTGATAATCTCCTACGCATTTAATTCAGTATTCAATTATTGTCTTGATTATTCTCTCGTTCATCGTGCTGACTTGAGCGTCGGAGGGGCCTCCCAGAGACCATCCCCGGGGCCCTCTAATGTTTACGTGTGTGTACATGCAAGTTCCTAGTTGAAGGACTTTCCAACTTCCGGAGAAGAAAACTTGAAGACTTCCCCCTCGAGAAGAAAGATTTTATGTGCATCATTGACTTTGAGTGATATGCCCTAAAAAACAGCATTAGATATAAATGAATATTAATAAAAAAAATTAGTGGCGAGTTTCGGGACCAGGGCAGGTCCTCAGTGGAGGCTGTGAGAGACAAGTCTGGTCCAACTTTCAATTGGCTGGACGGGTCTTAGATTTGGGCAAAGTCATTCCACGGTTGTGTTATTACTATCCCTAGTGTTCGTCTCTTCTCCTTTTTATTCTCTCTTTCTCTTTTGTACTCCAAAATTGTACACAATATGCCACATCCCTTATATTCCATTCCAATGTGGGAAATCCCTATATTATTCCATATCAGTAAGCTCAAATGATTTATTTTGCCATGTCAACATTTAACGGTCAAATTTAATTTTTCACATGGAAAAAATGATTACAATTTACATATGTCCAAATTCGAAAGTCAACGTATATAAAAGTGAAAAAAATTACAAATAATGGACCAAATGTCTAAGGCAAATTAGAAAGTAGATTTTGCAATTTTACCAATTACCGCAACCACGACAACAACAATAATATTATGGGGGCAAAATGTCCTTTTATTATTATTATTATTATTATTATTATTATTATTATTATTTAATTTATAAATTTATTTAATCCCATTAATTAGCACTAATTAATGGGCTACAGATGGAATAACCTGGCCCACAAGGTCCGGATTCGGCCACGCATCATTTTCTCCTACGCGGCCCATGAAGCCCGCTACCCAGGTATATAAAGGTCATTCAACCTCATTTGTAAGTTAATTAACATTATATGCATTCAACATTCACTTTATTGTCTAATATTTTCTTTGTTCACCGTGCTGACTTAAGCGTTGGAACGACATCTCTAGGACAACCCCCAGGGCCCGTCTAACATTTGATGGTGTTGCAGACAAGTTCCCACTGCTGTAAACTTCCAGCTTTGGGAGAAGAAGACTTGGACTTATCAGATACCTTAATTTAGAGTGATCTGCCCTAAAAAGCAGCATCAATTTGGCGACATATGTGGGAACGATGCTAAGATGCTCGCAACAACTTCCGGAGCATATGGACAACTGAAAGGTGATAAACACTATCTCTGGAGGACCGGTGTACGGAGGCTTAAAGCGCGCTAAGAAATCCCTGTGACGGAGCTCAAAAGGAATTCATTTCCAGCATGCTACATCTCACCAGGAGATATACTGCACGGAGAATAATCAGGAGGAGATAACTTTTTGGGAAGATGATATTCTGTTAGATAAATGTTTTTATAATGATTTTAATAATTATGCTTAAAATGTGTTTATACACCAAAACAATGTCTCCAAGTATTGTTCAAATACTCCTATACGTTTTAAATTATTTCTCGGAGTATTATCTTGAGGTTTATTTCTCGATTATTCAAAATAATTCGTTTCGGGTTATATTAAAAGTGATTTTCATGTTTTAAAGTATTTTTAACATTTACCGAATACCATCAAGGTAAAACAGTGCCCGAAAAATGAAGTCGGAATTTTTCACGGACCGAAAACTCCCTGGAATTAGCTGACCGGTTGACCCCTGAGAGATTCAGATTACATATTTTCAGCAAACTTTGTACAGGGATGGGTTGATCCCCGGGTCGACCGGTCCACCACAAGGGTTGGCCCAAGGATCCGTGCCTCCCCTGCCTCTCTATCCTCTTCTGTTTCATTTTGTGAAAGATGCAGGTACAGGTCGACCTCTTGGTCGACCGATCGACCCCCCCGGTCGACCTGTGTGGGGCTCCAACTCAACGGACTGATTTTTTAATATTTGTATTGGTCGACCGGTCGATCACATGGGTTGACCAGTGTAAAATCAGACGATTTTTGAGTTTTTGGGAGACAACTTTTCCTGGTTTTAGGGAGTTGATTTGTAACAGCTATATTGATGATTTAACTTGTATTTCTTTTCAAATTTCACTCTCCAAGATGGGCCTATCAATGTTCAATACCTCTCCTATAAATAGAGGAAGATTTGGAGCTACAAACACAAGATATACACTACAACACAACAAGAGACATATCAAACAAATATTTTTGTTCTTCACTTTCACATTCTTGTTGTAATAGCCTAAGGTCTTTCACTTTCACATCTTGAGGTCTAGGCTTAATTCTTGATTACACTTGCACTTTAAGGTTGTATACTTCATTATCGAGTTGTAATCTTGAATTTGTGTTCGTCATTCAAACACAAGATATCATTGTGAGTGTTCTTGTGGTAAGAGCACACTTGGGTGATCTTAGGTGTTAGGTGTAAGAAAATTGTGGTAATGTTCTTGTGGAAGAGTTTGGTGCTCTTCGAGGTGTTGGAGAGTTTGGTTCTCTTCAAGTCGGAAGATTGTGGTAATCTTCACAAGGTGCCGTTGAAGGAAGATTGTGGTAATCTTCAAGGGAGATTGTGGTAATCTTGAAAGAGGTGTTGTAAGGTGATGTTGTAATAGTTTTGGTAACTATTTATAAAATCTCTTTTTCTTTTTGAAATCCATCCCGGAGATACTGGGGTGGTAGAGGATTAGGCCCTAGGTGGGTTGAACCTCTATAAATCGACGCGTGTTGTTTACTTCCCACACTTCCATTCTTGTCTTTGCTTATTACATTCGAAAAAGAGGACATAATCGAGAAAATGAGCATACTTTATTCAACCCCCCATCTAGATTATCGTAGCCACTTGAACTTACAAGTGGTATCAAAGTCAAAATCTTTGGCAAGCTTGTTCCACATCACGGGTAAAGAGGAACGATCATTGGCTACGAATGAAGTCTACCTTACCGGCGCCTCCACCAACAAGCCACCACTATTCAACTCCAAAAATTATGCATTTTGGAAAGAAAGAATGGAATGTTATTTACAAAGTTGCGGGTTCGATATTTGGAATATGGTCATAAATGAATAATCCATCCCGATGAAAGACGGACCACTCACCTCCAAAGTCCTCAAGGAGCTCAATGATGAAGACAAGGAAATTCTCTCCTTAAATGGTAAAGCTCTAAATATTCTTCATTGTTCACTTACTTCTTCGGAATACGGTCATATTCGAGGAATACAATCGGCACATGAAGCATGGGAAAAATTAGAAGCTATCTATGAAGTATATGCAAATGAAAGGAGCAACTCAAAAGCATCTACCTCTCAAATGGATACAACATGGGATGAGCTTCTTACAACCTCCGATAATGAGGAAGCTGAGCAATGTTTAATTGCCATCGACGAAGACAATGAGATACACTCTAACTCTTCTATTTCTGTTAGAAATGATATGCATGATGATTATGATAATTTGCAAAATGATTTCGATGAACTACAAACTGAATTCCAAAGCTTGCTTGTTAAATACAAAAATTTGAAAAAGGAATTCAATGCCTTGAAAAATGATAAGGATATCTTATTCACTTCCTATGAATCACTTTCATGTGCTCACACCACCACACTTGATAAGGTTAGAAACCTTGAAAAGGAAAATAGTACTCTTGTTGAGAATATTGATTGCATGAAAAAGGATTTATTAAAATTCAACTTGAGTACCGATAAGACTCTTGATGTTCATCATTGTGATCATGAGAAACTAGAACTTGGTTATAAGCCTATTGTTATCAATGATATGAAAAAGAACCAAGTCACTAAGCATGTTGGTCATTATACTTCTAAAATTATTACATGTTTCTATTGTGGTAAAAAAGGTCATACGGTAAATTCTTGTCGGGCTAGAAATAACTCTAATTATTGTTGGAGACCTAAAAGTCTCAATACTAAACCCAAAGGACCCAAACACTTAAGGGTACTACAAGAATATTTTATGATAGGTACTTGGCGCAAAAAAAAATCAAAGAAAATTCAAATTGTCAAATCGACAACAAACATTTGCGCCACTTGGTCAAGGAAGAAGATATTATCAACAAAATCAAATTCCAAGAAGAAACTATGATCAAAAATGGGAAGGACAGAATCCTTGGAATTGGCAAAATTGGAGAAGACATCATCAACAGATGATGTCCCAAGAGGTAGATACTACCAACAAAGGGAAATATATAACCCGTGGAAATGGCGAAATTGGTAAACCGTATCTCCTTATTTAAATACACACAATGTTTTATTACTATGTGTTAGGAAATTTATTGTTTAGATTTTGATGAATGCCATGTAAAACTTAGAATAGGAAGTTGGCACCCCATTTTTTGGTGTAAAATGCATTGTAATAAATAGAGTGGCCAAGGCGAGTTAAGTCGGCCTACGCCCTAACATGCAAGAAGACAATCGGAGACTAGAAGGAAGACTCATTGCGAGACAAACAGTATGGCAAAGAAGAGTAGACGGGAATTCTATCGAAGAAGCAGCTGAGATGCGGTGAGTGGAGTATCGATCAAGTCAACTCAAGAAAAGCCAAGTCTCAAGTTGAAGTGACAAAGAAGAGTCATCCAATGATTGGAAGGCGACTCTAAGTCACCTGGGAAAGCAAAGAAATGCGGTCAAGTCGAGATAATCTGAAAAAGATCCGTTGCCGAAATCAAGAGAATTACTTAAACAAGTAATATCTCCATACCACCTTTCTCGGAGTGCTCGGTCCCCGCGTGCAAAAGGAATGAACCAATGGGAAGCACTACACCGTGTCGAAACTCGAAAAGGTGAAAAACAATTCATACGAGAAAATGACAATTCCAAGGACTGCAACAAGACAAGCCAACGACTGCAAGTGACTTTAAAAAATAAGCCTATCTCTTCAACGGGCAAATTTTTAAAAGATCACTATAAAAGGCTGAGAAATGACTTTGAGAAGGATTAGAGACCTGAACCAAAAACGTTCAAGCAATTATTAGAAAACCTGAAATATTCTAAATCCTCAAGCCTACACTACGAAGAACATCAATCCAACACTCACCTGTGAAGGAAAGATAACTTCAATCAGTTGAAGAGGAAAATACTGAAAAATCAAGGGGTCTACATTCCACGAAGGATTGTAGGAAGGTTCAAGTCGAACCAAGTCTTGAGCTTTTGGAGGGCTTCGTGATCAAATCTAAAGAGCTTGAGCAAGTGAGTCTGTAGTAGCAAGCAGCTGCCTGTGAAGAAGGCAGTCGTCGAGAAGCCAGGTGAGTGATCAAGGCGTCTCCATACTGAGTCCCAAAGGATCAAGTCACTTGTGTGATCAAGACTTGTATCTGGACTGTTACCACTTTGTATCTTGATCAATACCTAGTGGATTCCTCCAGGAGTTGGAGAAGAGAGGAGTAGAAGAATTACCCCATCTTCGAACCTCCATAAAAATTTCATTGTGTCATTTACATTTCAACACTTTAATTCCTCTGCATCTTAATTGTTTAAATATCTTTGATAAATTTGCTATCCACTTGATAATTTCTAAGTACTAAACCAAGCACTAAATCCTTGCTTAACCAAACTTAAGGGTGTTAAGTCTTCCATTGAAAACAAACCACGGTTGAGTTAATTTAGACCAACAAAGAGTTATTCCATCAACGGCTCGATTGAGTCCGTTGAGAGAATAACTCTCTTGATTAACTAAATTGGTCATGTCCACCAGGACACAAATTGTGTAGTATCAACTCAATATTTAAAAGGACTAAATCGAAAATTTTGTAAGGTTTATTCAACCCCCCTTCTAAACCTTACACTTACACCCCTTGGGACCTACAAGTGGTATCGGAGCGGTTGGTTCATTGAACCCTCCGCACCGTTCTTAACTAGATCTCCAAACTTTTCAAAGTCCGCTTTAGTACTTAAACTTTCAAAACTCTTTTTATCATTAAACATTATTATCATGGAAGCAAATTTGACACGCATCCCTATGTTCACTATTGAAGAATTTGATGATTGGAAAATCCGTATATCATGAGCTCATGTATCAGCATTACATGATGAGATGTGGATAGTGATAGAGGATGGGCCACGCAAATCTTAAAGGTGAACACACTGGTAAGAAGAGTCATGCGAAGGAGAAGAGGATGTTGCTCCCAGGACCAGCCATGGTTGAAAAACCAAGAACGAATGGACAAATGATGACGAGAAAAGATACAACCTGGACAATGTAGCCAAGGACATCCTTTACAAAACCTTGGACAAAGCCATGTTCAATAAAGTCAAATCATGCAAAACGCTAAAGAAATGCAGGACAAGCTAACATTGATTTGTGAAGGCTCGAGCAAATCAAAGAAAACAAATTATCGGTGGACAGAATTTGAGAACTTCAAAATGATCTCGGAGAAAACCTGGATCAACCGGATGCTTTCGGTTCACGAAATCACCAATGAGCTATCTACACTTGGAAAGGAATATACGAGAAGAAATGTGTATGAAGATCCTAAAAAGTCTTCCAAATGAATGGGAAATGAAGGTCATGGCACCGAGACATTCCATGGACCTATCAAAGACATCCAACCATGAATTATTCTCGGACCTCAAAGCCTACGAGTTTGAGAGAAAGAAAAGACAGGAAGAGACAGATGTACCCAAAACAAATTGCTCTAATTGTTAAAGATGGGAAGAGAGTTGAGGTCAAAGAAGTCATTGATCCGGAGAAATAGCCCGATGGTTAAAGGTTCAACAAGTTCTTCAATAAGAACTACAAGAGAGGAAAGGGCGAATCTTCCGGAAGACACTTTCGACTCATCCAAATCAAGGAAGATAGGCCAACCAAGAGAACAGATCATCAAAAAGTCAATATCAAAGGGTGACAATCCAAGAATGGAAAGAGCCGATCAAAAGGTTGAATATCTATCTTTGGAACTCAGAGACAACCAGGTCACTATGCCATTGATCGCCCATATCCTGTAGTCAACAAATACGAGGAATGAAGAAGAAAGAAAGGTCTTGAGAGAAAGAAGACAAGAAAAGAGAAAGGCAATGTTGGTCGCAGAGATCAAAAACAAATGACCAAGTCAAAAGACATAGCCGATTCAGAGCGGTGAAGTGACTATTCAAGTGACTCGAAGAAGAAGCCTTGATCCGCTTGATGGCCAAGGAACAAGATCAACCGACCAAGAAGATGAGGTACACTCTAACTCATCAAACTCGGACTCTAGTGATAGTGATCGTGACACACACACTTCATCACCCACTGATCTTTATGATTCATTAGGCAAAATGATGAAAGATTTTGAACACATTAAATCCTCGCACACACTATTAAATGAGGAAAATAGCCTACTCAAGAGCCAAAACTCAAAGTGACTAAGGAGTTTGAGTACTCTAAGTCAAGTAGGCGATGAGAATGAAAGTTTAAAAGTGAAAATGCTAAGTTAATAAAGCAAATTGCCGCCATAGAGAAGAGGAGAATGACCTCAAAAATGTTATTGCCTCATTCACTAAGGCATCTAAATCATTGGATGATCTTATTATGAGTCAAAGAAAATGTGGAGACAAGACAGGCTTAGGATTTAATTCCTCTGTGCTATGTCAAACCTCAAAAGTAATTTTTCGAAAAAGGATCTTCAAGCCATGAAGAGTCTAAAAATCCAAAACTCTAAATGTTGCACACACATTCACTCCAAAGCACAATTACAAGCAAACTGGCCTTGGTTATAAAGGAAAAGGAAAACAACCATTGAGTGCGCTTTGAAAAGACAAATGACTAAGAAGAGATTCACCGAGTTCCTCGGCAAACTCCAAACGAAAAATACTCTGTAAAGAAGAAGCGAGCTACCAAAACCCAGAAAATCTATAAAAGAAATACATATGATGGAAATGGTAGAAAATATCCAAGCCAAGCTGATTGGAATAATGTGAACTATCGACATAGACTTATGGAATATAAGCCCAAATGGCAAAGGCCTAGAACTCAAAAAGGCCATTCCAAAAGTATAAGAGCTTTCATCGGCACACATATGCACCTAGGCACTATACTCGAGACACCACAATTACCCAAAGAAGGCGATTGCTAAAACCTATACACAGCATACAGACAAAAGAGGCAGTGTATGAACCTTAAATCCCCAAGCAATTTGCCAAGATTAATTATGATTATAGCACGATAGATGGCAACCCCTTAGAGTCAAATCATTTGGCTATAAGTTGGTTGGATCATCTTACAACTCTAACCCCTCAGGACCCGGATAAGTATGGGTACCTAAAACTTAATTTCCTTGATTGCGTTCAAGGAATTCAAGGAACAGTGCCAAGGAAACCTGGTACATGGATAGTGGTGTTCCGGACATATACAGGAAATAAGAAAAATCTGTCAAAATTCAAGGAAGTTAAAGGAGCAAAAGTCATATTTGGAGGAAATGAAGCTCCTGGTGAAATAAGAGGCATTGGATCCATCAAGAGGAATGGATTAGAAATCACGAGATGTTGCATATGTTGAAGGACTCAACTTCAACTTACATCGAGCATCGATCCAACTCGTGACAAGGGCTATAATGTTGGATTCAACATGGGTGTATGCCAAATCAAGGATCTTGAATCGAATGAAGTTGTGTTGTAAGGATGCGACAAAAAGAACATGTATGTAGTAGATTGGTCAACCGCTACACAAAGACTGTCTGTCTACTAGCAAAGAGCACAAAAGAATCAAGTTGGGCAGGGCACAAAAAGTGAGTCACCTAAATTTCAAAACGATTAACAAGATTGCAAGAAGTAATCTTATGGAAGGAATTCCGGACTCAGTATACAAGAAGGAGAGTATATGTGATGCATGTCGAAGGAAAACAAATCAAATCTTCATTCAAAGAAAAAGACATGTCCATCTTCAACAAGAATATTGCATCTACACATATGGATCTATTTGGCCCAATGGAACCAAACAAAGATAAGTGGAAAGAAATACACCTTGGTGGTAGTAGATGACTACTCAAGATATACATGGACAATATTCATGTGTAAGAAGAAAACTCTCTGAAACTACCACGGTGATGAAGAGGATTCAAAACGAGAAGAGCCAAACCATTATCAAAATAAGATCGGAGACAGAGGAACCGAGTTTGTCAATGGAATAATAACTCGATGATTGTATTGAAAATGGTATTGGTCATGAACTATCGCCAGCAAGGACTCCACAATGAGAATGGAGTTGCGAGAAAGAAGAAATGAAACTCTCAAATAAGCGGCAGGACCATGTTAGGCTGAGCGGGGGTTACCAAAAAGATTTTGGGTCAAGCAATCAACACGACTTGCTACACTCAAAACAGATGTATGATAAAATGACAAACGGTGACAAAGACTCCCTGAGATTTGGACTGGAAGAAAACCAAATGTTGCATATTTCGAAATATTTGGATGTAAATGCTTCATCCACAACAATGGCAAAGACAATCTAAAGGCTTTCGATGCTAAAGCTAATGAAGGTATCTTCTTAGGATACTCAAATGAAAGCAAAGCCTCTGAGTACTCAACAAAAAGATTATGGTTGCGAAGAATCCATTCATGTGGTATTCGATGAGCCAAATGTAAATGGAGAAGACATTGAAGAGTCACCGATAAGTTGAATCATCCAACCATCTGAGAAGAGTCCCTATCTTTGAAGTCAAGTCGGAATTATAAATTCGAAGAAGATGAGATAGTTGAAACTCAAAAACAATGGAAAATTTGCATCTAAGTGATTACGAGAGAGTGACCACAAAGAACACAGTGCAAGACGATCAATCCAAATAACTTACTCCAACCTTGATGTAAGATGGTCGAGAGACCATCCACGAGAACTTGTCATTGGAGATATAAGAGAAGGTATCAAAACAAGATCCAGAACTCAACAAGAAGCTATATTCACATGCTTTATCCGCAAAATAGAGCCCAAAGATGTGTTACAAGCATTGGGCGACACACACAGCGATGGATTCAATCTATGCAAGAAGAGTCGAATCGATTTGAAAGAAATAAAGTATGGGAATTAGTTCAAAGACCCACACATCAAAATGTTATTGGTACCAAATGGGTGTTCAAAATAAGATGAACGAGGAAGGTTACGTGGTAAAAAACAAGGCAAGACTAGTAGCCAAAGGATATTGCCAAGAAGAAGGAATAGATTTTGATGAAACATTTGCTCTGTAGCAAGACCGAAGCTATAAGGATGTTTCTTGCCTATGCGACTCACAAGAATTTCATTGTATATCGATGGATGTAAAAAGTGCATTCCTAAATGGTTTATTGGAAGAAGAAGTGTATGTTGAACAACCTCCGAGGATTTGAGCAGAAGACTCTTGGAGATAAGGTATACAAACTCAAGAAAGCTTTGTATGGATTGAAACAGCACCCGAGCATGGTATGATACCTTGTCACAATTCCTAACTCGAAAATGGATTCACAAAAGGAAAGGTAGATAGAACACTTTTCGAATTCAAGACAAAAAGAGTATACTACTTGTTCAAATATATGTGGATGACATCATTTTGGATCCACAAACAAAGAGCTATGTGAAAAATTTTCAAACCTCATGCAAAGTAAATTTGAAATGAGCATGATGGGAAAAGCCGACATTCTTCCTTGGACTCCAAGTGAAACAACTGAAGGATGGAACCTTCATAAGTCAAGCAAAATACACCAGAGACTTAATGAAGAAATTTGGTATGGAGGAGAAGTCTTCGTGAAAATACCAATGAATACATCGATCAAAATGGACATGGATGCGGATGGCAAGCACAGAGATCAAACAAGATACGAGCACTTATTGGATCATTGCTCTATCTTACAAAGAAGTTAGAGCCGTACATCACCTTTGGCTTTGTAGGTGTATGTGCAAGATTTCAATCTGCTCCAAAAGAGAGCCATATGACAACTAAGAGAATATTGAGATACTTGAAAGGAAGCCAAGAAGTTGGCTTATGGTATCCAAAGAAAGGTGGATTCAAGTTAATTGGCTATTCGACTGACTATCTTTGGATGCACGAGTTGATGAAAAAGCACCTCGAGGCACATGTCAAATGCTAGGAAACAAAGTGATTTCTGGTTTAGCAAGAAGCAAAATTCAATAGCCACCTCTACAAATTTGAAACATAATATATAGGCTGGCAAATTGTGCCCAAGTCCTATGGATGAGACAACAAACGAGAGACTATGAAGTTGAGGAAAAAGAAATTCCAATCATGTGTGACAACACAAGTGCAATTGCAATCACTCAAAATCTGTGTTGCACTCAAGAACAAAGCATATCGATGTCGATATCACTTCATAAGAGATCATGTTGAAAAGAAGGACATCATCTTGGAATATATCTCAACCGATAAACAATTGGCTGACATCTTCACAAAACCATTATGTGAGTCAGGATTTGAAGAACTTAAACATGAGTTAGGGTTAATTGAGTTGAGTTAACTTTGAGAAGAATCAAAGAAAAGAAATGGAACACAAAAAGGGAAAAAGAGTGAACTCACAAATCAGCTAAGTAAATCACCAGACGGAAAAGACAATATACCAAGTCACCGACAAATTGAGTCACAAAGAGAACTGAGAGAAGAAGAGCTAAACCAGCTGAGGGCAAAAGCTGAATCATTTATGAGCAAAGTGACAAAAACGCAGTCGTTTTGACTAAGCGGGAATATTTTTAAGAATTACTCAGCATAATGATGATGTGTACAGACATAAAGCTGCACGCCAAGCTTATGATTGGATATAAATCTTTGCCGCATTAAATACGAGACATTAAATGCTAAATAGGCGTGCAAAATCTAAACCGTTGATTTCGATCACATTTCAAAACCACCCGCACGCCCTTTCATAAACCATACTTAAACCATTTTCGTCCGTTTCTCTCACACACTACCAAAACTGTTCATTTCTCTCTCTCAGAAGCAAAGGCAAAAATTCTCTCAAAACCCTATCTATCTTCAAATCAATCTCTAAGTTTTCTTCGATAAAATCCTGAAAAATGGCACCAACCTATGATTTTATCAAGTTAGGAAAGCAAATCCACACCGGGTCTACCGTAGATTTCGAGGGCATGGTCAAACAGGGGTCCCATGACGCCCTCATAAAGAAAATAGCTGAAAAACTCGGAACGACTGGGCTGAAATTATTTCTGACGATGGAATATTCGATGACCTATGTGGAGGAGGTCGCACACCCCTACGTGAACGCCGAGATTCACGATGAAGGAATAAAGTCATCCTGTTCACGGAAAGGAGTTCACCATCTCTCCAAGGATTTGGTGAACACCGCTCACTACTACCAGCGGAAGGAGCATCGAAAATTAACGGTGATGTAAACTTGGTCGCTACTTGGAAGGAAATAGCCAATCCCGACTATCTTTGATAAAATAGTTTACACAAAGAAACAAGAGGTCGCTAAAGGAGGATTATCACAAGTCGTTGGACATAGTTGCCAAATGTATTGACATCAAATTTGGCGACTTTGACCAATCATTAAAGCAAAGTTGATCGTAATGGCCGCGATCATTGAAGAAAGGAAAATAAATCCCGGCCGAGTTTGTCTACAAAGCAGACTATGCCGTAATGTAGGAACAAATCCTTCAAGGAAGATGGCACATTTGGAGGATCCTAGGATATGGCCTGGTGATTGGCCGGATGATGGAGGTGAAAGGAGTTCCTCTTAGACATGGAAAGGCGTTCCATGTAAACAAAAGAATGTTCGAGATCAAACCTCTCTCGGTGCACTGAGAGAAGAGAGCCTACGCCAAGAGAGTCGACACGAGTGAGGGGGAATCACCGACCACAAGATACAAATTGTTTCCTCTCCACCAAAGAAGAAAGCCGCCACTGCAAACTGCTAAGAAAGAAAGATCTGCTCTGCAAAAAGAAAGTCAAATCTGCTCCCGCCCCTGCAGCAGAGTCACTGCCCCGCAG
Organism: Rehmannia glutinosa; assembly: GCA_016081115.2. Classification (NCBI taxonomy): domain Eukaryota; kingdom Viridiplantae; phylum Streptophyta; class Magnoliopsida; order Lamiales; family Orobanchaceae; genus Rehmannia; species Rehmannia glutinosa. Next base: position 77,673,596 of record CM071927.1, on the reverse strand, counting down.
TCGTGTCTCTGTCCCAGCAGCAGCGAGAAAAGGACTCTCAACTACCTTCTCATATCGTCAAAAAGAGGAGATCTGAAAAGCCAAGACGGCCAGCTCCTCGAAAGACACACACCGGCCCCCGCCGCCCAAGACTCGAAGAAATCGTCTCAACCGGAAATCCCTCCGTACAAACTAGAAGACGAAGAAGAATCATCAAGCGCTCCGAGCTTGAAAAACCGGGCCGAGTCGACCACTCACCGAATAAATACTTAAACTATTGAAGCGAATCGAGTCCCCGATGTAATTGATGAAACAACTAAGTCTCTTGAAGGCGATCAGAGGCAACTGAAGAAATAGTTGTAGTCCCCGCAGTGAGACACAAGAAGAAGCGATAGAGCTGATAGTGATGTGATGATCCTATCTCCACCTTACCCGGACATCCAAAATCGTCTGCGTGAGTGGAGGAAATGGAAATTGAGTAAATCAAGGAACAGTTCCAACGGCCCGAGTTTATAGAAGAAGAAGAGGAGGCTGTAAACTTCCTTGACTAACCACTGTGATCCAAAGACTGGATGAAGACAATCGCACGACATCCTGCAGATCTTCAAGGACAAGGAGAAGGAAAACAGACAGAGGGGCGAGGCACGTGAGAAGGCCAAAGATCCCTATCTCCCGCACTACGTAACACACACATCCTCTCCTTGACGTCTTATCGGACAGTGATGAGGATCCGGACTCTGCTGCCGCCACGGAAGAGTTGCAAATGCAGCAAGCAATGCATGAATCCGAGAATTCTTCATGAGAAGAGAATGATGGAGAGACCAGGAGAGTCCTCGAACACAGTGAAATTGATCCAATGGGAGTGGTTCAAAGAAATCGCCACTGTTGTTGCTGCCACCACTTCCCACTCACTCGGAAGAAGGAATTAAGGAATTGGCGATGAAATCGGGATAGTGGGGACCCCGTCGAGCCAACCCCTATTGAAGGTGTTTTACCACCGCCCCAACTGAACACTCAATAGAAACAGCCGGGAGTTTGGAGACGAGTGACCCCATTCCAAGTCACTCACCGGTGCGCCACCGAGTGGAAAACTCCCTCCACCGGCAAAGAAGGCCGGAGAATCTTTGCGGATGACTCAACAACGAATCCAGGAGGCGAAGTGGAGAAAGTACAAACACTAAACGAACAGCAAGTTGTCATCAACAAAGCTCGACGATTGAGACCTTTTGCTTCACCGAGGTGCCAAATCGCTCAAGGCTAATGACGCGTTCTTGCGGTCGAGGCATAGGAAGGAATGCCCGGGAGTTAACACTGGGCGATGAAAGTGCAATCCATGGGGTTGAGACTCCAATGGATGCCACCACGAAAGACCCTAAGACATTGACACCGTCGAAAGGAGGTCTAAACCTCACTGCAATCGAGACCGCAAGAGAGGTAATGAAGGCTCACGGGAGGTTGAGACTTCCCGGTAAAGAAGTCAAGAGAGAGCATCCCTCCTGCGCTATCATTGACCCATCCGAAAAGGAGATAAGCGCGCTTCATGATTGCCAGGATAATCCCCGATGTAACCTTTCTGCGGGATCGGAAGAAGCGGCGAAGAAGCCGAGTCATCCCCCGTGATGACTCCAAAAGACTCGATTTGCGGATGTTCCAAGCACGAGCAAGTCGATCCCAAGACTACTCGTCAAACCTTTAATTTTGATGATGAGCCACCAATGGAAATCTCATCATCATCCGATGACGCTCCGATAAAGCCGAGGACCAGTCTACTCAATTGGAGAAACCAAATGAGACCAACGAAGTGTTGAAACAAAATTGAGGCTCGGCAAGTCGGGTCCACTTCACAAAAGACCCCAGGCGAGACAGAGTCCACTCGCGCAGCTCCCAAGCCGCAGCGGGTTCGACTCAAAAAGGAACTTCACGCACACCTCTCATCATTGAACAAATACCGGTTGGCCGTGATGATTCCTTTATAGAATCTTTTCCTTTCTCTCTAGTGGTACCCGACCTCCCAAGAGTCGAGAACGAGCTCGCACGCTTTCCACCCACTCCTCTGTTATTCCATCGGTACCATTGTTCCAAACATTATGACTTTGACGTTTGCATGGCCATCACCGAATTTAGAATCACCAAGTTCGCGAGTGTTCAAGGCATTATTTGCGAGATTGAACGGATGGAGAGGCATCGAGCCTCTATGGACATGCGATCGGACAACGAGAGATGCCAATCTTATCTGTGACTTAAGAGGCATAACTTGATCGGGATCGGGAATGGTGGCAACAAAGAAGAAACAATGCGTGTGGAACAAGTTAGATACTTGGACATTGTTCAACAAGTCATTGGTATGGAGGGTGAGAATCTTTGATGCAAAAACGAAGTTGAGAGAACACATTGAGCACATGCATGAAGCTCACACTGCCGAGATAAAGTCTGCTGCGTGAGCAAAATAAGAGTGATCTACAAACATTGGAAGAAACCATGAATAGAAAATTCAGCCTTCACATGGCCGAGATGAAGCAAATTTCAGCTGAGAGTCCAACGCTACTCGATCCGAATTTAGAGTCCGCATACTCCGCAGACTCGAGACGAACTCGACTATCGCCAGGCTCGACTTCACCTTGCCAAGATGTTTCAGTGTCCCTCTCTCCTTTGATGATGCCAAAAAGGGGAAGATGAATACCTTAAAGCACAGAAGAGATCCAAGGCAAACGAGGATCACGGTGCGAAGGGAAAGACAAATGAGGAAGTACTAAACAAAAGAAATGAAAATCTGTTGAGGGGGAAGGATCGAAAGATGTGACCTTGATGATTGCACAAACTCCCCAACAAGGTCTTGTCACAAATGACATTATCGTAGCAAACTCCATGTGACTCTGCCACTCCACACTCTGCTATATCTATGGTTGAAAAGAGAAAGACAATTGAAGCGGGGATGGAGGAAGTGGAAGGAAGAATGGATGCCCTGGGTTATGAACATCTTGAAACAACATGGAGGTATTCCAAGAGACGGAGACACTTATGCCATCTCGGATGTCGGGACAGAGCCACGATCAGTTGATGAATTTAAAACGCCGCATCCTCAAGGATACTTTGCAAATATGTCTATGGCTCAAGCTTGGGACTTGTCTTGGGAAAAGGGTCTCACGTTATGTGAAGAAGGCGACAGACGACGGACTACCTACTCACTCTGCTGGTCACTCCGCTGGTCACTCACCGGAAAGAAGACCCAAGATAAATACACGCCCGCAGGGTAGAGGAAGAAGCGTGTGGTGGAGGAAGAGGTTTGACCCAGGCCTCCGCCCAAAAACATTGAATACGTAGATCCATGCAAGAAAGAAGGGATCTCTCTTTTGGGCTGGTCTTGACCAAATAGCAAACTTGCAAGTGGCTAAAAGTAATCTTTGAGTATGCGAAAAGAATAGAAGAAGAAAACAAGAGACAAACTCGGCTATGGGAGGAAAGACAAGAAAGATTAAGAAGAGATGAAGCGCCAGGAAGGCATATGAAAAGAAGAAGAAAGCGGTGACGATGAGAAAAGAGAAGAAGAAGCGAGAAGATCTTGAACAAGATGAAAGAAGGAGACAACGAAGGAGATGAAGTGTTGCTGTCCACCCTTCATGTATTTTATGATGTAAATACATACTATGTAAGTCTTCTCGCAATAAAGCTATAAATTCTTTATTTTCTCGTGTAGACAAATGTTTGCTCGATACACCTTGTAAATTTGTGTAAAAGAACAAGAATGTTATAATCAATAAAAAGATTGATTCTACGCATACATTCTATGTGAATACACTATCTCAGTATGTATCTTTGCTATTTGCATTTTTGAATGGTTTAAGTTTTGGCATCATCAAAAAGGGGGAAATTGTTAGGAAATTTATTGTTTAGATTTTGATGAATGCCATGTAAAACTTAGAATAGGAAGTTGGCACCCCATTTTTTGGTGTAAAATGCATTGTAATAAATAGAGTGGCCAAGTCGAGTTAAGTCGCCTACGCCCTAACATGCAAGAAGACAAACCGGAGACTAGAAGAAGACTCACCGCGAGACAAATATGGCAAAGAAGAGTAGACGGAATTTATCAAGAAGCGGTGAGATGCACTGAGTGGAGTATCGATCAAGTCAACTCAAGAAAAGCCAAGTCTCAAGTTGAAGTGACAAAGAGTCATCCATGATTGGAAGGCGACTCTAAGTCACCAGGGGAAAGCAAAGAAATGCGGTCAAGTCGAGATAATCAAAAAGATCCGTTGCCGCGTAAATCAAGAGAATTACTTAAACAAGTAATATCTCCATACCACCTTTCTCGAGTGCTCGAGTCCCGAAGCGTGCAAAAGGAATGAACCAATGGGAAGCACTACACCGTGTCGAACTCGAAAAGGTGAAAAACAATTCATACGAGGAAATGGCAATTCCAAGGATCGCAACAAGACAAGCCAACGATCGCAAGTGACTTTAAAAAATAAGCTATCTCTTCAACGGGCAAATTTTTAAAAGATCACTATAAAAGGCTGAGAAATGACTTTGAGAAGGATTAGAGACCGAACCAAAAACGTTCAAGCAATTATTAGAAAACTCAAATATTCTAAATCCTCAAGCCTACACTACGAAGAACATCAATCCAACACTCACCGTGAAGGAAAGATAACTTCAATCGGTTGAAGAGGAAAATCTTTGAAAAATCAAGGGGGTCTACATTCCACGAAGGATTGTAGGAAGGTTCAAGGTCGAACCAAGTCTTGAGCTTTTGGAGGGCTTCGTGATCAAATCCAAAGAGCTTGAGCAAGTGAGTCAGTAGTAGCAAAGCACCGCCTGTGAAGAAGTTGAGTCGTCGGCCACCGAGTGAGTGATCAAGGCGTCTCCGGCCATCGAGTCCCAAAGGATCAAGTCACCGTGTGATCAAGACTTGTATCCGGACTATTACCACTTTGTATCTTGATCAATACCTAGTGGATTCCTCCGGGAGTTGGAGAAGAGAGAGTAGAAGAATTACCCCATCTTCGAACCTCTATAAAAATTTCATTGTGTCATTTACATTTCAAAGACTTTAATTCCTGCATCTTAATTGTTTAAATCTGTTTGATAAATTTGCTATCCACTTGATAATTTCTAAGTACTAAACCAAGCACTAAATCCTTGCTTAACCAAACTTAAGGGTGTTAAGTCTTCCAAAAAACAAACCACATTGAGTTAATTTAGACTCAAATCACCGGTGAGTTATTCCATCAACGGCTCGGTTGAGTCCTTGAGAGAATAACTCTCTTGATTAACTAAATTGGTTGTCCACCAAGGACACAAATGTGGTAGTATCAACTCGAATATTTAAAAGGACTAAATCGAAAATTTTGTAAGGTTTATTCAACCCCCTTCTAAACCTTACACTTACACCCCTTGGGACCTACACTATGTATGCTTGTATTCTTGCTTTAATTGTCATAATGATTGTTTCAAATATTTTTCGGAAAAATTTGAGGTCTTCACTAAATACTATTATTCTCTTAACTATTTTGAAAAGAAGACCTTGTATATTGCTTGTCTAAACTCTTGTGTATTTACAACAACTTATATGTCCATTATCTCTTATGGATTTATATAGCATAATTATATTTGTGACATCTCTTATTACTTTAGCCTATACTTTTACCATTATGTTTTGTGCAAGAATTGTTTAATAATTATGTAGGATATATATCTTCATAAATGACTATCTACCTCATAATGTGTCGAGAGTGACATAAACTATCGAGGTACGTTCACCTTTGTTATTCATCTCATAGACTCGATATATTTTTGTCATATGCCTATGTGCTTGCTTTCCAAGATATTTCAAAGTATCTCATACAAGTGCCATTAAGAGGATTCTTTGATGTTTTGAAAGATACTATTCAATGAGGTTTGTTTTGTTCGAGACTGTAAAGGATTATATTTTGTTTTGATAAAACATTCGATATTTTTCCTTCTCTCAAATTATGCATCTGATTGCACATATTCATGTCCTTATTCTTGTTTGCATTATCAAAACTCCTTTTCAAATACTTCTTATAAATGCGGTCTCAACTATATGCTCTCGGATTTTTTAAATTTCAAATAGACCTTATATAGCTTCCTATAAGCACATTTGAACTTAAATGTTTTTATTAAACTCTTGATGATTTTTGTTAGCATAGTATGTGTTACTTGTTATAGTGTTTATATTATTCGATATTACTATGCTCTTGTGCAAGATATCTTGTTAAGATTTTGCAGGAACTTTTTTGGTATTTCGGAACAAGCTTGATGACCAAGGCAATATGTTCGAAACAAGGCAAGGTTGGTAGCTCAAGGGTATTGTCAAGAAGAAGGTATTGATTATGATGAAACATTTGCACCCGTAGCACGTTTAGAAGCTATTTGTGTTTTAAAAATTTCAAGCTTTACCAAATGGATGTTAAATCCGCCTTTTTAATGGTTTTATTCAAGAAGAAGTCTATGCAAAACAACCTCCGGGGTTTGAAATTTTTTTAGGCCTAATGATGTTTATAAACTTAAAAAGGCCTTATACAAGCACCCCGAGCATGGTATGATAGACTTAGCTCTTTTCTTGTACAAAATGGATTTACAAGAGGTAAAGTTGATACTACTCTCTTTGTTGTTTGAAAAAGGGCAAGATTGATTATTGGTACAAATTTATGTTGATGATATTATATTTGGTGCTACTAATGAATCCTTGTGCAAAACATTTTCTAAGTTAATGCAAGGTGAATTCGAGATGAGTATGATGGGGGAGCTAAACTTTTTCCTTGGACTTCAAATTAAGCAATGCCAAGAATGGATTTATATTTCACAATCAAAGTATACAAAAGAACTTTTGAAGAAGTGCGGCATTGAAGAAGGAAGAACCGTCACTACTCCAATGACAACCAATATCAAGTTAGACAAAGATGAGAAAGGCATATTGGTTGACAATTGAGATATGCTCATTAACTTTTATTACTCCCATAGACTCGACATTTATTATGCCTTATGTCTATATGCTCGACTTAAAAAACAATCCCAACAAATCTCATTAAAGTGTCGTTAAAAGAAATTTTCAAATATTTGAAAGGCACTTCTTCTTATGGTTTGGTTATCCAAAGTTTTAAGATGTTCCTTTTTTTTGGGATAACATGTCCAGTATAAATTTCTCAAAATACGGTTCTTCATAACTGAACTAAATATATTGAGATTCGACATTTTTTTGGGATTGCAATTTTGTTAACAAAAATTGAGATGCGTTCAATTTCATCTCAAGATCAACTCGCGGATATTTTTTCAAAACCACTTTCCGTCGAGTCTTTTGCTTCAATACGAGCTCGTTTAGGCATAATGCATATTGAATAAGGTTTATGTTTGCATTTTGTACGTTTTTAAAACTTAGGGGTGAAAATCAGATTTTTGATTGAAAATTCGGACAGAGACTGGACTTTAATTTCAGACACAGGTTGACCAGGCGGTCGACCGGTCGACCACACCGGTCGACACCCTGTTCACCAGTGCTCCTGCAGGGATAAAATTGCTCATGTCTTTCTCTGTGTTATTTTTTGATCTTTTTTTCAAACTCGAACCCCTTTGTAAATTTCACACACAATTCACTCAAAATATGATTTCATTCTTGTAAATTCTATATTTTTGAGTTTATACTATTGGTATATCATCCGTGATACCCGACTTCTCCGATTAATTGGTAAGTTTAATTCCCTTTTAATCTCAATTGGGTTGAACCCTTGAGAAAATACTTATACTTCGGGATTTTGATGCATTGTTGTATATTTGTGATGGGAATTATGTATGATGATGAATTATGCTTATATATTTATGATTGGTGATGATATTTTGGGCATGATTGCATTTACAAGCATTATATACATCTTCGGTTTTATTCTACGCACACCAAGTGCTCGATAAAATGCTTCAATGAACAATTCTTTGTTTACATGATTCTCTCGGTTTCAAAAATTTATAAGTTTATAGAGATCATGTTTTGTTACTCAAATGAGCTTTTACAAGTCTTAAAATCGATTTTTCCCTTTTATTTGGATTTTAAGCTTAAATGTTCGAAAAGCTAGATAATTCGATGAAAATGCGCACTTTGATATATGTTTATGATGTTTTTATCGTGCTAACATTCTTTTTTATGATTCCAAAGGGGGAGAAACATGAATTGAGCTTAAAAGCTTAAAGAAGCTAGAAAAAGCTATATGCTATGATTGAAAAAGTCAAAAGCTTTATACGTAACTTAGTCCAATGGTTGTATTATGGACTTTTATGCTTGTCTAATGATTCTCTTTGACAGGGGGAGCTTCTAAGCTCACGATATTCTAGTTTAAATTGTAAAAGCTGAGCTTTTAGCTTTTAATTGTTGCTTCTACTTACTCTTGATTGTGCATGTTGATAGGGAGAGCTTTTATAAAATATTTTCGATAATCTTTGCTCCTATCCTTGTGTGTTTATATCGTATTGGTGATTATTATCCGGAAAAAATGCATTTTGTTTTTAAAATCGATCTCCTAAAATTATTTTGGTTTGTAATCATCAAAAAGGGGGAGTTTGTTAGATAAATATTTTTATCATGATTTTGATGATTGTGTTTAAAATGTGTTTATACACCAAAACAATGTCTCCGAGTGTTGTTCAAATACTCCTATACGTTTTTAATTATTTCTCGGAGTATTATCTTGAGGTTTATTTCTCGATTATTCAAAACAATTCATTTTGGGCGATATTAAAAGTGATTTTCATGTTTTAAAGTGTTTTTAACATTTACCGAATACCATCAAGATAAAACGGTGCCCAAAAAATAAAGTCGGAATTTTTTCACGAACCAAAAACTCCCTGGAATTGGCTGACCGGTCGACCCCTAGGTCAACCGGTGCCTGAGAGATTAAGATTACATGTTTTCAGCAAACTTTGTACAGGGATGGGTTAACCCCCTACCTCCCCTGCCTCTCTGTCCTCTTCTGTTTCATTTTGTGAAAGATGCAGGTACAGGTCGACCTCTTGGTCAACCTGGTCAACCGATCGACCCCCCCGGCCGACCTGTGTGGGGCTCCAACTCAACAGACTGATTTTTGAATATTTGTATTGGTCGACCAGTCGACCACATGGGTTGACCAGTGTAAAATTAGACGATTTTTGAGTTTTTGGGAGACAACTTTTCCTGGTTTTAGGGAGTTGATTTGTAATAGCTATATTGATGATTTAACTTGTATTTCTATTCAGATTTCACTCTCCAAGAGGAGCCTATCAATGTTCAATACCTCTCCTATAAATAGAGGAAGATTCGGAGCTACAAATACAAGATATACACTACAACACAACAAGAGACATATCAAGCAAATATTTGTGTTCTTCACTTTCACATTCTTGTTGTAATAGCCTAAGGTCTTTCACTTTCACATCTTGAGGTCTAGGATTAATTTTTGATTACACATGCACTTTAAAGTTTTATACTTCATTATCGAGTTGTAATCTTGAATTTGTGTTCGTCATTCAAACACAAGATATCCTTGTGAGTGTTCTTATGGTAAGAGCACACTTGGGTGATCTTAGGTGTTAGGTGTAAGAAGATTGTGGTAATCTTCTTGTGGAAGAGTTTGGTGCTCTTCGAGGTGTTGGAGAGTTTGGTGCTCTTTAAGTCGGAAGATTGTGGTAATCTTCACAAGGTGTCGTTGAAGGAAGATTGTGGTAATCTTCAAGGGAGATTGTGGTAATCTTGAAAGAGGTGTTGTTAGGTGATGTTGTAATAGTTTTGGTAACTATTTATAAAATCTCTTTTTCTTTTTGAAATCCATCCCAGAGATACTGGGGTGGTAGAGGATTAGGCCCTAGGTGGGTTGAACCTCTATAAATCGACGCGTGTTGTTTACTTCCCGCACTTCCATTCTTGTCTCTGCTTATTACATTCGAAAAGCAGGGCATAATCGAGAAAATGAGCATAATATATTCACCCCCCTCTAGATTATCGTAGCCACTTGAACTTACATATTCCCCCGCAGCTCGAGGAGGAGAACACCTAGCATCTCCCCTCGTCATTTACGTAGATGTAGCCAACTTCTGGGTAGGAAAAGTGTTGGTGTACATTGGTAGCTCCACAGACATATTATCGTACTGCGTTTGTCAGTAATGATTTGAAAACTCAACTCTGAACGAAGTCACTGCAACTCTATAGGATCTCAGTCAGCAGGAGATCCCAAACCTCGGGAAGATAATGCTTCCCCTCTCGCTCAGAAATTATCCACGTCGAGTCATGAAGAAGGTGAGGTTTGAATTGGTCAACGCCCCCTTGTGATATAATGTGATCCTTGCCCACCTATCTTTGAACGCATTCCAAGTCACTGCTTCCATCTACTTCTAGAAGTTGAAATTCCCTACTCCAGAGGGAATTAGAGAAAAGTGCGGAGGCAGAAGTGTGGCCCAAGAATGCCACTTTACCATCTGGAAAGAGGAGCCCCAAGCTTGGGATCCAGAGCTCTAGAAAGCACTAACTGTACCCATGGAAGTGGGTCTCCTCCAAGAAGAAGATTGTCGCGAAGAACCTCAAGAAAAAGAAAACCCCAGCGTTCGTAAGCTGAATGAAGAACCCAAACTCGAGATGGTGGAGCAAATTAAGCTAGTGGTCCTGACCCAACCAACGAGACAAAAAATGTACAACTTGGCACTAAACTAGAGCCCGACGTGGAACAAGAAATCTTTGAAGTCCTCAGAATGAATACTCAAGTGTTTGCTTGGAAGATGAAAGATTTGCAAGGGATTCACCCAGAGGTCCCCCCTGCACTGGCTGGGATGGACCCAACCTATAAGCTTGTGAAGCAGAAAAGAAGTGCCTTTGGGCTGGAGAGAAGCAAGGCAATAAAAGAAAAAGTGAGTACGCTTTTCGAGGCTAAATACATCAAACCGGTGCAGTATCTAAAGTGGTTGGCTAATGTGATGCGCATGCCTAAACCCAATGGGAAGTGGAGAATGTGCATTGATTTTATAGATTTGAACAAGGCTTGTCCGAAGGATCCATTCTCTCTCCCTCGGATTGACCAACTGATCGACACAACCTATGGGTGTGAACTCCTTAGCTTTTTGGATGGATTTCAAGGGTATAACCAAAACAATTGGCGGAAGATGATAAAAAGAATACCAATTTCATAACTGAGCAGGGGATCTATTGCTACAAAGCCATACCCTTTGGCCTGAAAAATGCAGGAGCAACTTACCAGAGGTTGGTCAACCGCATTTTTGAATATCAAATAGGCAGAAACATGGAAGTCTACCTAGACAGTATGTTAGCAAAAAGTATCAGGGAGCTCAGCACGCCGCAGACTTAAAGAAGGTTTTAATGTGTTGAAGAGCCACATGATGAAGTTACACCCGACGAAGTGCACCTTTAGGGTGCATGGGGGAAAATTTTTGGGATACATGATTTCCGAACGAGGAATCGAAGCCAACCCTAAGGAGATCAATGCCATCCTGAATATGTCAGCACCTGCCAATGCAAAAGATGTGTAGAAGTTGACTGGTTGCATGCCCGCCTTGATCCACTTTATCTCCAAATCCGCTGACAAGGGCTTGTCATTTTTCAAGTTGTTACGCGCAAAAAAGAAATTCGAGTGGACTCCGTAATGTTAGTAAGCATATTCAACGACTTGAAGATACATGGGCTTGCCCCTACTTCTGACAAAGCTGAGAGAAGGGGATACCTTATATCTATACCTGTCAGTATCTGAAGAATCCCTTATTGGTGTTTTGGAGGAGCAGTGAGATCACTATCTAATATACTACGTTAGCAAAGTCAACTTAGATGCAGAAACTCGTTATACTCACACAGAGAAGCTGCTATTGGCCCTATTTACTTGCATTCGGGAACTCAGACCTTACTTCCAGTGGCATCCAATTATGGTCGTGACTAGTCACCCATTGAATCAAGTGCTCACCAAACTCCCCGTCTCAGGATGAATGGTGAAATATGTAGTGGAGCTTAGTGAGCATGAAATCAATTTCTAGCCTAGACCTGCCATCAAGGCCCAGGTTTTAGCCGATTTTTTGGTGGAGATGTATGAAATTGGAATAGATGATCCACTTGCAGAATGGAGACTATACGTGGATGGTTCATCCACATATTCTGGGAGTGGAGCAGGAATTCTGTTGGAAAGATCGTGGAGAAACTAGCTTGAGTACGCAGTCAAATTCGAATTTGCCACCTCCAACAATGAGACGGAGTACGAAGCGTTGCTAATATGAGGAAAATTGGCCTTTGCCGCTGGGGCTTAGAGGCTTGTAGCTTTAAGTGACTCTCAACTCGTGACCAGCCAAGTGGATGGGACTTATGAGGCCAGAGGATAGAAGATGATCAAGTACCTCACTGTCATCAAGGAATCAATTAACAAATTTGAGAAGTTCGTGGAAACACAAATCCCTTGCAATGAGAACACTAAAGCTGACCAAGTCGGCCACTTGGCTAGCTCAATGCCACCATCAACATTAGGGCTATCACACTCTTAGTGTCCAGCCACCCAGAATTAGAAAAACCTGAAGCTGAAGTGCTCAACACCATTCAACAAACATCGTCATGGAAGAACGAGATCATTCGGTACTTGGAACACAAAGTCATCCCCGACTCCCCTGTGGATGCCCGAAGCTGAGAAATAAGGTGTATCGTTTTGTGATGATAGATGGAGAATTGTACAAGAAAGGTTTCTCCCAACCTTATTTGAAGTGCTTAGCTCCCAAGAAAGCTCACTATGTACTTAGAGAAATTCATGAAGGAAGTTGTGGCAACCATTCGAGAGGAAGGGTGCTAGCCACAAAAACTTTGAGGCAAGGTTACTTCTGGCAACCTTTCTTGAAAAATGCCAAGACATTGGTGAGGCATTACCTCTCATGCCAAAATCATGCGACAATAACATATCTCCCCCCTAAGGCACTGCAGCAATTGAAAAGCCCTTGCCCTTTTCCGCGGTGGGAGATGGACATAGTTGGGCCCTACCCAATAGCTCCGCCCAGAAGAAATTCCTGATCATGGCAGTTGTCTACTTTACCAAGTGGGTGAAAATAGAGCCATTTGCAAAGATATCAGAGAAGAAGGTTGTAAACTTCCTCTGGAAGAACACCTTTTGTCGGTTCGAAATTCCCCAAGCATTAATATCTGACAATGGAACTCAGTTTCAAGGAGCCAAGATTAGAAAATGGTGCCAGGAGAAAAAGATCAAGTAATTTTTCACATCGGTAGGGAACCCTCGAGCCAACGGGCAAGCAAAAGTGACTAATCGCACTATTCTTCACCACATGAAAACCAGGCTCAGGGAAGCCAAAAGGAAATGGACAGAAGAACTTCCCTCTATATTGTGGACTTATCGAACTATGCCCCGGACGTCCACAGTTAATGAATCTCCTTTTGGTCTAGCTTAAGGAGCCGAGGCAGTCATTCATGCGGAAATAGGCAAACCAAGCCTAGGGGTGACGAACTAATCTTTTGGAAGAGAATAATAACAAGATAAGAGTCAACCCAGACTTAATCGAAGAACTTAGAGAGAAGGTCTTCACCAGAGCATAAATTTACAAGGAAGTGTGGCCAGAGCTTACAACTCTCGGGTGCACCCCTCAAGCGTCCAAGTAGGAGACCTCGTCCTAAATAAAGTTGAAGTCTCTGGACCGATTGGAATATTGGACCCCAACTAGGAAGGGCCATACAAGGTCGTGGAATTGGTGAAATGAGGAGCCTACAAGCTACAGCACGTAGATGGCAAGAATGTTCCCCGCACATGGAACATCGACAATTTGCAGAAGTTCTATCACTAAAGACTCGCTCAGCTCCAAGAGTAGTTTAGAAGTTACAGCATTTCTTTTTCTTTTTGTTTGTTGTGATGAGTTATCACGATACAATAAAAAGAGTTTCCTCTAACCAAACTTACTTACTTGAGCAACGAATAATTGCAATATTCAGAAGCAAGAAAAGTCTGAAACACCTCCCGACGAACCTCCTCCGGTGTGCCCGGAGGGGAGGAGTCTCCTCTCAGAGAGGGTCCTAATAAACTTTTCCTCCTCCGGCACTCCCGGAGGGGAGGGATCTCTTCACAAAGAGGGTCCTAATAAACTCACCCTAATTTTGTGCTCCAGAAGGGAGGGGTATCCTCACAAAAGGAGTTATAATAAACTTTCCCTCCTCCGGCGCTTCCGGAGGGCAGGGTCTCCTCACAAGGGGGCCCTAATAAACTTTTTCTCCTCCGATGCTCCCAGAGGAGAGGGGTCTTTTTATAAGGGATTCTCATGAACATAGGGCACATAAATGTGCAATGAAAAGAATGCGGAAAAATGCTAGCTCATGCGCGGAAGGAATACGCAAATGCAACAATCTTCCATCCCAAATTAGCGCACAACCTAAGGGATAATGGGAGCAAAGACTCCGGAAGGCGCCCCCTCAAACCATATAAGGGTGCCCCCCGAGCATCAAGAGGGCGCCCCATGCCTCCGTACAAACATCTTCAGCTGTTCTGAAAAAATTAAGCTCTCCTCCCAAGAGGAAGGGTCCATCTCCACAGAAAATATAAACAAGTCCCCAGGAACAAGAAATCATACGCAAACACCACAAGTAATACACAAGATGCAAACATGTGTAAAGAATAGCATGAACATAATCATAATAGCAAGGTGATAGAACATCATCCAGCTCATCAGAGACACCGATACATCTCAAAGAACAAAAGGAAAAATATCCAAGTCCAGAGGATAAGCCCTCTGGGAGGGCGTCACTCTCCAAGCCCTTCTAGCTCCGGAAGGATGCCCCTATGCTTACAGAAAGATGCCCCTTGCCTAGGAGTCCCCGCGATCCGGGAACTTTCCCCTCTTGCGGAACCATTTCTCTTAAGAAGACATTATCTTTTTCGAAGGGTCAGATCCTTCAGGGATCACATCTTCGCAAGACCCTAAGATCCACCCACCTCCGCGGCCTAGGAGCTAAAACAAGATAAGATAAGGAATAACACAAGCCAAACGCTATACCATTCTAGCTCTTGCACTGCTTCATTCTTCCACAGCACCGGAGCTGTGGGTTTATGTTGGGGGTAAAAATGCCCTATTATTATTATTATTATTATTATTATTATTATTATTATTATTATTATTATTATTATTATTATTATTTATTTTTTTAAACCCATTAATTACCCATAGCTACAGATGAAATAACCCAGCCCACGAGGTCCAGATCCGGCCTACGCGGCCCATGAGGCCCGCTACCCAAGCATATAAAGGTCCATCCACCTCATTTGTAAGTTAATTCATATTATATGCATTCAGTATTCACTTTACTGTCTAATATTTTCTCTCGTTCACTGTGTTGGCTTGAGCGTCGAAGTGACCTCCCTGTGACAACCCCAGGGCTTGTTTAACATTTACTGGTGTTGCAAGCAAGTTCCCACCACTGAAAACTTCCAGCTTTGGAAGAAAAAGACTTGGACTTTATTAGATACTTTGACTTTGAGTGATCTGCCCTAAAAAGCAGCATCAAATACATACAACTGTACAATTAATTTACTTTCCTTTTCTTTTATTTTTTTGATAACTCAACTTCCAGGCTTACGCCTGACTATGCCTGAATTCTCATTGCTGTCGCCAAGGTAAACTGAAGGATGTGCACGCACTGGCCAGTGTTCTGATGGGGTCACGCACTGGCCAGTGTTCTGATGGGGTTTGCTGACGTTCAACCAGGTCCTCCCAGATAAAGAGAACGATTATGTTCGACCCCCCAAATCTAATAATAAAGATCTCTCCCCAAATCAAACTCACACGGATGCTATTCAGTATGAGTTCCCACCAAATCTTTACTAGCTTGTATATGCCCCAGAGAGTAATTTGATGGAACAGGGATTTGAACCTCTGACCTCCATCCCACAATCACTTGTACTGGCTGGGTGGACTAATGAAAAATTATGTTCAGAGACATATATAATATCTTTAGGGGATTCTTAAACTAAGAACGAGTTGTACCCTTGAACTAAACAACGAGCTTCTACGATTTCCCAGAGCTTTCTCTGTTAGCTAGAAAATAAACAAAAAGAAAGCAAATTGTTTTGTAAGTGGGCTACATGCTTGCTAAATACCTTAGGCATTTCAAAAGTTGCAGGTTGGCTGATTTGGACTACTCTTTTTTGACAGCAAATATGTGACAATTATACAGGGCCCAATCTAAGTTGTTTTCGTGATCTTGCAAGAACATAAAGTACTGTTGCAGAGCTTAACTTAATTAAATATATTGTGGATCATTTTTCTATTATTGATAAGTGACAACAACCATATACTTTCTGATAAGCGGCTAATCCTAATATTCCTACTGAAAAATGCCAGTTGTACTCCGACTCAGAAACTAACCATTTGTTAGTGATATACTTTAATATTATGTATGAGTTGCAAAGGGATCATCCCCATCTTGCATTATTTGTTTGTACCATAAAACGCACAAATTTTATAAATAATTTGAGAATATTTTAATGTAATTGTTTGTAGTGTGATTTAAACACTAGATAGATGTTATGTATATAAAATGCCTTTACTGAACACAATGGAGATATAATCCGATCACAAGAAAGTATGGTAGCCAGCACAAGAAAGTGAAGTTAGCCGGATAAAAAGCTAAAAAAAAATCATGTTAACATGTTCTTTATTTCTTTGTGATATAAGAGCTACTAAAAACAAAAATGGGAAACAAAAATTGGGGGGCGGGGGGGATATAAAGCGAGTGCACAAGAAAAGAATGGGAACTGGGTCGATCTATTCTATGGCGAAGCATCCAAAGCATAACTACACACTCACATGATCTTTGCCGAGAGATAGGAGCATTCGGTAGAATTGGTGAACTACACTTGCTGCTGGATAGATGTGTGGGACAGAGGGCTTGTGGTACCTGCTGCCCATCTTTCATCCTCTGCTTTGAGAACCACGTGAACGGGAAGTGGGCAGAAGAGAAGGAGGTCCTCATATGGAATTGCATACAACCTTGAGCAGTACGGGAGACTAGGGAATGGGTCGAGTAATTAACTCCCCTGGGGATGGAAGCGATCCCAGCATGGCCCCCTTAGCTTCGGCAGTACTATACACATGACATCACATACCAGAACACCAACAAATGGAACATAAAAAAAATTGTGAAAGAAGATTTAATTGGCTAATTTGAATTTGGAAAACATTTTTCTGGTTCTAGAATAGTGGTAGTGTTGCCACTGAAACTAGTTTAAGACAACGAAGAACTTGAAGTACTCCTTGATGTCTCACAAAATTAGCAAGATTGGAGTGAATTGAGGTTAATGATCACCGGACTTAATCAAACATTATTTGAAGTAATTAATAATTTCATGCTATATTGCTATGTTTATGTACACTTATTAGCGTGTGGATAAAGACCAAATAATATAATTCTTAAAAAAATAGAATACTTGATGATGATGTTATGCAATGTTTATATATATACTAGATATATAGTCTAGCTAGAAGACTCATCATTTGGACATGCCACAACTGATAGAACAACAGAATCACAATAGTACTTATACTTTAGGCCATATAAATGCGATGACGTTACTATAAAAAATAACTATATCATAAATCAACCAAGTAGACAAAAGACGTGTTGAATTTTCACCTTCTTAGTATTTCTACTCCATAGCTAACTTATTTCACAATCAAATTAAATTGAGGCTCTCTCGTATGGTATGTTTTTATAAAAAGTTTGTTAATTGTAGTGATGAAGTTGCTTTAATATATGTTGATAGCCTATGGATCGAGTTGTCAATTTTACGTTCCAAACAAGCTCCAGCATGGCAGTCTGTTTGCAACGTTAGATTCCGAATAAAGTGATCCAGAAGAGTGACCAACCAGATCGGGTCGGTCACGTTAACTTACCACCTACGTCGCAAGGCCAAGTTTGGCACCAAGAGCTAAACCATGCAAATATTGACAACGTTTTCTATCATTAAAAAAATGTTGCCGTTTCAAGAAACAGGGCGTAATTAATTTAAATTTACTCGATCACCAAGAAGTTTCATTCTGACGACAAATCATCTCTTCCGTACAGGCTTTGTATCATCTAAACAGTAAATACAAATGTTGACACAATACAAAAATAAAATAAAAATTAATTAATCATAACATTGCCATCCCACTTTCACTAACAAACATGAAAGTATCTCGCAACATTATATTCACAATTTGTTACTTCAAACTTTATTCCAAAAAAAAAATTAAAATTATATATAAACACTCAATACGGCCTCTCTCCAATGTAATTCCCAGGCGGATCATAGTTACAAACCATAAAAACACCTCTCCCACCATAACACACCACTCTGGCACACCCAATTCGTGTTGTACCTCGCCACACAATCTGCGTATAATGCCCACAGTCCTGCCCATACACGCACGAATTCGACCAGTAATTGTAGCCCCGCCGCTCAGACACCCAGGCCCCCGCCGCCTGAGCCGCCGTCCACCGGTCCCCACTCCCCCAGAAAATGTTCTCCCCATAGGGCCCGTTCGAGTGCTCCAGTTCGCAGTCGGCCCGCCTCTGATTCGCGTACCAAGTGGCGTACCGTGCGATTTTTGGGTCCCACACGAGCGGCCGTAACCTCAGGGCCGCCCGGGCTGCGTTTTGCACATTCAAGAATTGTTGCGCATCGCTTGGTGGCCTAGTGGCGGCGTTAATAGTGGTTACGGCCGTGAGGGAGAGGAGAATTGTGAGAATGAAACCATAGCATGGGTTGATCATTTTTTGGACATGGAAATATTTTCACTAAAGTTTATGTGCTATTTTAATGATATTTATAAGAAGGGAGCATAAAGTAGTTGAATTAAGGGGTTTAAAGTGTCAACTATGGGGTGGCACCCATGTTCGATAATGATTACCACATCTTGTTAGGGGTCAAAATATTCAGCCAGGGGAAGTACTCTTTTCTAATTTTATTATAATGTATGTTGTATTATTTAATTAAAATTGATTTTATAATTGAAATAGAATTTAGGCTGGTGAAGATTTCATTATAGAGTTATGAGAAAGAGAGCATGTATCAGGAGTAAACAACTTTAGATTATGTGATCTAAAAGGGGTCGGTTCATCTAATTATAAATATTGTGTGTTTAAGTCAAATTATAGTTTTTTGGAATATATTTCAATAAATAAAGGGAAGATAACCTTAATTATAGGTTGAAATTTATATAAACTAGGTAGGTATGTACTAATGATTGCAGGTACGAATTTTATTGGCTTTGATGGATCCATTAATATAGAGAATTTTATCAATTTATGAACTTTTACTCACGGATATATAGGGATAGAACTCGCAGTTTTTATAACCAGAAAACAAAATACACTTAGTAATTTTTTGTTACATAAAATTGTTAAATTTTCATAATTTGGCCTCTCAAAAATTGATAAATGACTTTATACTTACTATTTTTTCCAAAACAGCGAACTAATTATTCATGCTGAACTCATTTTTGGACTTGAACTCAAAAAAGAAAAAAATAACTCATTTTTGACTTGTACTCAAAAAAGAAAAAATAACTTATTTTTTACTTTTTTGCTTTATAGTTCTCTATGGATTTGATCGTTGAAATCTTATTACCATATATTTAACAATTTTGATGTTCCTAAAGCAATTGACATCTTCTATTTCATTGTGTTTCATCATATATATGTTTAGGTGAATTGTGTAAATGCCACGTGTACAAACATAACATCATTATATACATATGATATATATTGATACCGTTAAAATAGACGATAAAATACTAAAGTTTTTTGTGTCATAGATTGGATCCCATGAAACAATCAATCACTTGAGATTGACCATCAATGAAAAGTATTGAAGTATTAACAAATTCAGTTAGCTTATAGTTAGATATTTTCTACTGTTACATAGATAGTTGGTTAGTTAAGAAAGTTGTTACAATTCTGTTATTCCTTTTCCTATATAAACACTGTAGCTGCAGCATTCTTCCTTGAGTTGAAATGAAAATTCTATTCTCTTGCTTTAAGCTCAACATTAACATGGTATCACGAGCTTAATCTTGGGGTTGTACGCTTCCGTTCTTCATCTTTTTCGCCATGGATGGCACTACTTCCTCTGTCTCCTCTGTTATTCTTCCAAGCTTTACTACATTAACGATTCGAAGATCAAGTAACTATATGTTTTGGCGAGCACAGTCCTTGCTAACACTCGTGCGCATGGATTTGATGGTTTTCTTACTGGTACCATTACTCCTCCGATTCAGTTTTTACCTGCATCTTCTTCGGTGAGTTCCTCTGTGAATCCGGATTATGTCATGTGGTTGAGACGTGATCAGTTTCTCTTTAGCTGGCTCTTATCGTCCATTTCTGAGTCAATGCTTGGACATATTACCCGTTGTACTACTTCTGCTGAAGTATGGAGTGTTCTCTCGAATTTGTTTCATAATCAATCTCGTTCACGTGTTATGCATCTTCGATTGTTGTTGCAAACTACTAAGAAGGCTGACTCTTCAATTGATGATTATTTGTTAAAAATGAGGGGGATTGCTGATCAATTACATGCAGCTGGTCAAATCTTAAGTGATGATGATCTCATTTTGTATGTTCTAGGTGGTTTGGGTCCGGAGTATGAATCTGTCGTGGTGAATTTGACATCAAGATCTGAGCCTGTTACTTTTCAGGATGTTCACTTCGCATTGCAAACTCAAGAGATGCGTTTGCAGCAGTTAAATTCTTCTCTTCCTGGAGATAATTTTCATTCTGCAAATGTTGATTTTTCTGGAAAAAAGCCTGGTAGAGGCTCTGGTTTTGTTCCAAATTCATTCTCATCTTCAAACCGTGGTGGTTTTTCTCGTGGTCGTGGCAGGGGTAGGTTTGGAAGGACAAATCGACCTGCGTGCCAGATTTGTGGTAAAACAAATCACATTGCCACCAAGTGCTTCAAACGGTTTGATATTAGTTTTCATGGTTTGGATTCCTCTGTGGCTCCTCAGGCTCATGTTGCCTCCACTTCCATGTCTAATCCTTCTTCTAGTGATGGTTTTCGATCCAGTGTCTGTTGCTTCGGTGTTTCCTATCCAAATGATAACCAGGTGGTTTTGTTGATAGTGGAGCTACTAGCCATATTCTTTGCAAATCTTCAGAATCTAAGCCTCCACAATGAGTATCTTGGATCAGACAAATTGTCAGTTGGTAATGGTTCTCAACTTTCCATTTCTCATGTTGGCTCTTCTATTGTTCCTAGCCTGCATTCATCCACTTCTCTTTTTCTTAATAATATTCTTTATGTTCCTCATATCACCAAAAATCTTCTAAGTATTTCACAATTCACTAAAGATAACAAGATTCTTATTGAATTCCATGATTCTTTCTGTCTCGTCAAGGACAAGCTCACTCACAAGGTGTTGCTGAAGGGCACTCTTAAAGGAGGACTTTATCAGCTTGATTTTTCCAGCCTGCAGCATACTTCTCCTTCTTGTAATTTTGCTCCTGTTTCTCCTTCCTGTAATATAGCACTGTTAAATAATGTTGATGTTAATACATGGCATCAAAGACTTGGTCATCCTTGTAGTGTTGTTCTTAATAAAGTGCTTAATACATTGCCAATATCAATTAAGTCTTCCTGTGTTGATTTCTGTGCTGCTTGTAAAATTTTGGGGCCTTCTTCTGTTTCATCTCTTGATGGTTATAAATACTATGTACATTTCATTGATGTTTTTAGTCGGTTTACTTGGATTTTTCCTTTACACACTAAGAGTGAAGTTTACTCAGTTTTTGTTCAGTTCAATGCCTATGTCAACAGACAATTCAATACCAACATTCTAGCTTTACAATCAGACTGGGGTGGAGAGTTTAGACCCCTGTTGCCTCATCTTAAATCTCTTGGTATTGTTTTTAGACATTCTTGTCCTCACACTCACCCAAAAAATGGAAGGGCAGAGAGAAAACATCAACACATTGTTGATATGGGATTTTCAATGCTAGCTCAAGCACAACTTCCTATGAAATTTTGGTGGGATTCATTTGTGTCTGCTGTCTATACCATCAATAGGCTTCCCTCTCCCACCATAAACAATGATTCTCCATTCCAAATACTTTTCCATCAGAGTCCTGATTATTCCTTTTTAAAAGTTTTTGGATGTGCTTGCTATCCTTATCTCAGACCATATAATAATACCAAAATGCAGTTTAGAAGATCTAAATGTCTCTTCTTGAGCTACAAATCCTTCTCATAAAGGGTATAGATGCATGTCTTCCATCGCGGAATTTATGTAGTTAGAACTATGGCCTTTAATGAGAAAGAGTTTCCATATTCTTCTTTGTTCACTTCCCTCAGTCTTCTTCTACTTCTTCTTCCTTTGTTTCCAATTCTTTGCCTGTCATTCCTCTCAATGGTTTGCCTCCTGCAGCTCCACATTCTCCTGCAGCTTCTCTATCACCATTGCCTCCTGCAGCTTCTCTATCACCATCCCCCCTCCATCTCCTCCTTCTCTTCCCTTTCCTCCATCTCCTCCTCCAGCCCTGCCTCCTGCTGATTTGCCTTCTCAGCATCCTCCGCTCATCAACACTCATCATATGCAAACAAGGTCCAAGAGTGGTATTTCCAAACCAAAAGTCTTTTCTGCCTCTATTTCTTCTTGTTCCTCTTCAGAACCTTCTACTGTTACTGATGCTTTGTCTCATCCAAGATGGAAAGAGGCTATGGATGATGAATTTGCAGCCTTGGTTAGGAATCATACTTGGGAGCTTGTTCCTCTAAATGATGATATGAATGTTTTGCAACATAAGTGGGTTTTCAGGGTTAAACATAAACCTGATGGAAGCATTGACAGGTTTAAGGCTAGGTTAGTGGCAAAGGTGTTTCAACAATCAGCTGGAGTTGGCTACTTTGAAACTTTTAGTCCTGTGGTTAAACCTATCACAGTGAGAATCATGTTCTCTCTTGCTGTTTCTAGAGGTTGGGTTGTTCAGCAAGTAGATGTTAACAATGCCTTTTTGAATGGTGATCTCAAACAGGTGGTGTATATGTCCCAGCCTGAAGGCTATGTTGATCCCTCTAAGCCTGGTTATGTTTGCAAACTTGTTAAAGCCTTGTATGGTCTTAAACAGGCACCTAGAGCTTGGTTTGAAAAGCTTAGAAGTTTTATTCAGCACATTGGCTTTTCTGAGTCCACTTCTGATAGCTCATTGTTCTTTCTCCATTCTAACAATAAGCTCCATCTCATTCTTGTTTATGTTGATGATATCCTCATCACTGGGGATGATCCTACATTTGTTAAGCATGTTATCAATCAGTTGCAGAGTTGTTTCTCTCTGAAACATTTAGGAGAAGTTGGCTATTTCCTAGGGATTGAAGTTCATAAGAAGTGTGGTGGTTTTCTTCTCAACCAGCCCAAGTACATCTCAGATCTGCTTGTCAAAGCCAATATGGTGGGTTGTAAACCTTGTCCTACTCCCTCCTGTCCCAGCCAAAAATTGTCTCTTCATGACAGCACACAGTTCTCCTCCCCTACCTTGTACAGAAGCATTGTTGGAGCTCTCCAATACCTTACTCTTACAAGGCCAGACATTTCATTTTCAGTTAATAAGCTAAGTCAGTTTTTGCACTCTCCTACAAACAATCATTGGGCATTGTAAACGAGTTCTTCGATATCTTCAGGGTACTCTCCATTTTGGTATATGCTTTACATCTTCTCCTAGGTCACATCTTGAGGGATTTGCTGATGCTGACTGGGCCAGTTGCTTGGATGATAGAAGGAGCACATCTCGCTATTGTGTGTTTCATGGTTCCAATTTGGTTGCTTGGTCATCAAAGAAGCAACAGGTGGTTGCTAAAAGCAGTACTGAGTCTGAGTACAGGTGCCCAGCTGCTGCTGCTACAGAGTTGATCTGGGTTAGGTCTTTGTTTGCTGAACTTGGTTTAAGTGTTGAAAATCCTTCAGTTTTGTGGTGTGATAATTCTGGTGCTGTTGCTCTGTCCTCCAATCCTGTGTTTCATTCCAGGACTAAACACATAGAGGTGGATGCTCATTTTGTTAGGGAAAAGGTTCAGTCTCTTGAACTTGATGTTAGGTCCATTCCATCTGATTCTCAGGTTGTTGATGTATTAACCAAACCTCTTCCTGCTGCACGGTTTCATCAGCTTTGTTCCAAGCTCACTTTAGCCAACCCCTAGTTTAGCTTGAAGGGGGTGTATTGAAGTATTAACAAATTCATTAGCTTATAGTTAGATATTTTCTCTTTATTACATAGATAGTTGGTTAATTAAGAAAGTTGTTACAATTCTGTTATTCCTTTTCCTATATAAACACTGTAGCTGCAACATTCTTCCTTGAGTTGAAATGAAAATTCTATTCTCTTGCTTTAAGCTCAACATTAACAAAAAGGAACATTCTATAGTACTTAGCATACCAATTTGTTAAAACAATTCGATTGCTTAAAGTTAACACCATTCGTGTTCTTTTTTTCTTCCCTTCATGGAAAGATTGAGAAAACCATCATTTATTTGTTTTTATTATTTAATTTTTGTTTGTCTAATTTTATTGGAGTTTTAGGCTTTTTCCACAGGAATTTGTGTCCTTTTAATAAATGGATTGTTGTCATCTTAATAAGTGGTGTTATATCTCATATGATATCCATTCAGAAGATTCAATCATTGAGTTGTTGTTCAGATTCAATCTGTGTTGATAGGCATAAAAGAAAATTTGTGACCAATCTGAGATCAAATTCATGTTGGAAATTGGTTTTATAAAAATGGGGTTTGACCAGATTTTGACCAATTATTTAATTATGATGATTTATTAGTTGTGGAAAATAAATGATATACTCATAATCTTACTTCAAACTTATATTTTTTGTTAATCTAAAAATGTGAAACACTACTACCAGTTCCTCCTACCAACTTGGGCTCGTGAGAATTTTGACTAATAGAAAGTAGAGCTGGCAAAATGCAGTCCTACCTGAGGTTTTGGGCTGGGTTGGGCCATGATTTTCTAGGTCTAAAAAAATTTGGGCTTATTTGGTTTGACACGATTGGCCCGACGGGTCGGGGTTTGCCTTATTTTTAGCCCAGTCCAATAGTTTTTGTGTATAAAATGCACACACGGGCTGGACTGGACCAAACATTTTTATGCCCGAGCAAAATTTGGTCGGCCCAACCAAACCCGAATTTTTTCAACCGCCCAATAGGCTGGTCCAACCCGACCCATTGTCAGCTCAAATACGAAGATGAGTTTGAAGAATAAATACATTGTTACTTTTTAATTTAAAAATTAAAACTATCACTTCGACATAAACTCTCTACCATAGACATAGTATTTGTTGATTATTTTCCTTTTCAATTATTCACGCAATACACACACATTCAATTAGGTCAATGATGCTTCCCTCAAAAAAAAAAAAAAAATATTAGGTCAATGATGCTTATTGTAAGTGGTGATATCACTATTCCATAATATTATAATTTTAAACTCGAATCGTGTTTAATGTGTGGGTGTTTATTACTTATATACTAGATGTGACCCCCGTACAATATAAGAGTTGTATATTTATGATATCTCTATTTTGTACTGGTTCGACCTTTGCGCGATGAAATACATACTACAGGTTGAGGCAGTTTCATAGCCCATTTTTTGCTTTCCAATATTGATATATTTAATCAGTGTGAGCATTGGTGCCAATTTTTCTGAATGGGAAAAAGGTTGACATAATTTTAAAAAGATAAGTTTTCGGATTGAATAGAAAATTTGTAGCAATAGCGAATGCACTGAAAATCCATATTTATAGGTGAATTAATAATGATAATTAAGAACAATTTCCAATATATTTTTTTGCTATGTATTTTACTCTTAATAGCATATTTGAATTTCCTTTATTTCACTTCAGAATCTCGTATTAAACATTCCGTATTTATTTTCTAAGAGTTTCGGCTTTTTAATAGAGATATCTATCATATTCTTTTGGAATGTATGCTACACAAATCATAATATTATAAAAATATAGGCCGAAATTAATCAATGGTCAATTATTTTATTTATTATTTATCGGTAGAAATTTGATTACAATCAATAGTCAAACTTTCATAGATAAATTTTCAATATATTCAAATGTATTTTTCCCAGTTCCCACAACAGAAATCAAAGAATAATATATAACCGAAATAAATTGATTAGAATCCCTAGTGATGTTGGGGGCGCATAATTTGAAAAATTACCAACAAAAAGTGAATTTCTATTTTACCAAATTTAAATTTAAATGAAGAATCATATTTCACTAACTTTTGAAATGTCTATCAGGCAAATAATAATATTACAAAAATATCGGCCGAGATTAATCAATAGTTCATATATTTTTTATTATATAGTCCAACTTATCACTAAACAGAAATGTTTTGCCAGTGGTATCACTAATCCTTTATAAGGGTGTTAACCAGGGTTCGAACAATGTATCTTTCAGTTTATTTGAAATTTATCTTCTCCCTCAACCAGTACTCCCAGCTTATTAAAAAAATCAAATGGTCCAACTTTCATAAATATTTATTCAATTGTGACATTCTCATTTACCAAATTTAACATTGATTAGAACTCCATAAAAAAGTGACTTTTGGTTTTACCAAATATAACGTTAAATGAGGAAATCGTATTTTATTAATTTCAGAAAGGTCATTTAGGTGGGAAATTTTTTGACTACTATTTAAGTGATTCACTGATTCTCTTTATATATATAGATAGATTAGTAATTACTTATTGATACTTATAAATTATTATTTTATGGTAAATCGTAATTGATGTATGACCATTTGTATATTAACCAGTTCGCTCAAATCTATTTTTTTCTCTTATCACAGAGAAGCATGACCTCAATTTATCTAGAACTTCGAGGCAGCAGAAGTTCAAGGGGGTAACTTAATAAGTGAACTGTGAACTAGAGAGAATTATGAGCCCTGGGATTTGGGAACATGATTATTACCTGCTTTATTTTCAGTTTTTCTCAAAATCCAGAACTGAAAAAAAAGTGAAAAAGAATTGAACTCACGCTCCGTTTTCAAACCCACCGTCCGTTTTTTTGCTCGGTAAAAATGTATAATATCTTCATTCTTACTCGAGGCTAATTAGATGCTACACCCAACTCTAATGTTCTTCTTTTTCCTTTTAAAGATTCTCTCTCTCTTAAATTCTTGAACTTCCATGATCACCACCACCAAGATTCCTTTCCAACCCACTATTCCAAACACAAAATCCACTTTGAATTCTCGAATTTCCAACGTGGTGGTGAATTTTCACTTGGGATTTGCGAAAAGATCGAGAAACAGAGGGGGCTGTAGACGGTGGTGGGTGGATGAGCGTGGAGAAATGGAATTTATTAGAGAAATGAGTGTGGGTTGCTTTAAGGGGTGCAGTTCGAAGAAGGAAAGGAAGGTGGAAATAGAATCGGCGAACGGCGGCGAGGATGGTTTTGATGCGGCGGCGGCGGAGGCTAGAGTGCAGCCTGATCATCTTGTCATCATGGTTAATGGAATAATTGGAAGGTACAAATTGCTGTTGCTTTTTTTAATTTGCATATTGAGTCCTGAATTCATGAATGATCTTAGCAAAGCTTGAACTGAACACCTTTAGCTTCTTTTACTATCTGAAGCTTTGTATTATACTCCCAAATGAGATGTAAGGCCCCAACTCCACAAGCATCGAGCCTTTTGTTATGTTGGAAGTTATCCCAAAGTGTCATACGATAGTTCGTACATTTGGCTACAAACAGGCTTTTATGAAGTTTGGACATACTTCATAATCGATCAACTCGGATCTCATCTTAACCTCTAGTTAAGGCGACTGTTAATTATACTTATTAACCTTCTTCACTGCTCTAGCGCGAAGGCGATCATTCGCAAACCTCCTTATGCGACACAATCTTGAAGTCTCATACTGCTCGCTCTCTTAGCGCCAGGGCGATTGCCCGTGTGGGAGGGCCAATCAAAGCCTGATGACAACTCACAAATTCAGTACCAAACACATAACGAAAATCCAACATATCTCATTATTCACAATATATTCTCATAGGCCACATTATCAATTCTACTTAATCCCTAATGACTCACATGCACAAAGGCTCATAAAAGGGATGAGCGTCCACACCGCTTGTAGAAGCATGCTTGAGAACAATATTAACCATGCGCAAAAACTCTTAAATGAAGTAAAGCCTCGAGTAAATATGTTTGGTCTACCATCCATGTTTGGCGCCCAAACCATACACCAAAGTGGTTTTACTATCAGAAAGACAACAAAATACATTATGAATGTGCGCGCAATGCGCATCATTTCAAGATGCCAAATTTGCCTCTAGCAAATCATAGACCAATCTGTTAAGATATCTAAGTATCCACATGTCGGCATTACAATCGCGCATGGATCACTTCGATATCCACTCACCAATCACACTGCTAAGTATATGACTTACTGAGTACGCACATAGCGCACATCAAACATTCGACAATGCTTACATAAACTAGCTAGCATTTCTTTTCATCTTCCGAAGATATCGTTTCTTGATTAAGAATATGATCTTTGACCATGGAGTATAAAGACAGCCAACAGTGAGTGGCGATAACTTCATGTTCTTTCCAGTCATCACATTTTGCCATATACAGTGAGATACAACTCTTACATAGGTTCAGTGAAATAATTGACCATCGTAGGCCTACCAAAAAGATAGCTCGATGAAATCAATGATGACTCAGTCACGGCTGTGAGCTTCGATCAACAATCAATGCGCTCTTACTCCATTTCTTGAATTCATCGGGTGATCCACATAGATCTGCTTTTTCAACTTTCACTGAACTATGTAAACATCAATCATCTAGGACAAACCTAGACGAAAGTGGCAATAATAGATAACATATCAAGTGAATTGAGGCAATCTCACCACTTAGGGAGAACATCTCAAAAAATTTACGCTCTTCTAGCGTGAATATTTCATCCTTAGGCGAGCTACACACATGTTAATCAACCCATCTATATTGCATTTGACCTTCCGAAATCACATGTTTCAAATGGTCTTGCATCTGCATTAATTTTAACAAGCTCTTGAGACTTTTATTTTTAGTCATTCGACTCATCTTTTCCTTCACAACAACTATCCACTTACGGCATCAAGTGAAGTCACATATTCTATCGACTTATCAGCATCCACAAAAGTAATTGTGAAGGATACCCACTCAATCTCATATAGATGATGGGTAATATTTCATATTCACTCCTTTTACCCGTGGAATTTGAGAATCCTCTTTTTGTGGCACTAGCTCCCACCCACTTAGTGTTGCTCCCACTATCCCAAATGATTACTAGATAAGTATAAAATACAATATCATCGCTTGAGAAACGAGCGCCTCTTAAGGATCTTGCAACTCATATAATTTTAAGATCTCTTTAGACTTCACATATGCTCAAGAAATCTCTTTGAGGGGAAACCTAAATCGTGCGACTTGATTCTCCACGTAAGAACACATATTCTCAAACTTACATGGGCAGACCCACTAATTTGGGCTTGTTATCAAACTAAAGCTCATATAAGGTTGAAGAATCATTTGAAGACACATATTTTATGATGTAGGCAGCAATAAGATACACAAATCAACTTGCGCCATCATAAATCTAACCATTTTGAAGTGATTGTCCCTTCTTCGCAAGCTCATATAGCTGCAAAGTGTTTAGAACCATCATTCAACTTGCAACTTTATTTCCTTCAACTGTGTGTCCAAACTAGTTAGACACGCTATTACCGCTCCCTATTAGCACATCTCCATCTATTAAGAGTCGCTCAAAGCAATTTGGCGCTTCTAACTGATGAGATGAGAGTGGGGATGTACTAAGTTATAGCGTAGATAGCAATAAAGGAAAATATAATGCATTAATTTGTGCCTCACGCTCATAAGTCTGCACTCAATTTAGTGGACTTAACTTTATAGGAAAAGTAGTTATCTTACATTCTTCCAAAGCTTATCTCGCTTGTAAAAAATTATGCAGAGGGATAGTGACCTTAGCGAGTTGACAATAAAAAGCCTCCTCGAGCTAATACAATCGTCCTCCTAACCTCACGTGCCCACGATTTCAATAGAAGACCTAAAAGAAATACAATCTAAAGCCAAACATCACAAAGAAAGATAGACAAGTTTTCTCATTCAACAAATATCTTAGAAGTGCATTTATCCGAGTAAGACTACATCGACACATCAAGTTGCTCACACCAATTGTTGAGCTTGAGGTGAATCTTTTTAGCCTTTTCTTGGCGCTATATATACCGCACAACTCGATAATAGTCATACACATTTGCTCAATCTCAACCATATACTAAGTCAACCAATATCTACAATCCACCCATGGAGAGATTTGAAAACTAGCAAAAAAATAAGAGAGCAATTAAATAGTCAAACTTCATCTCAAGATAATTACGAGCTTAAGTTGCCAATCTCATAAGTGCACTTAATATTTGTTGACACTTAATTGCCTCATTCAATACGGTGACGCATCTTGTCACTTTATGGATCAATTTTTAGTTCTAGTTTTAGCTTTTGCTCTCGTCAAGCTACATTATGCTTGTTCCAACATTCACCCGAGTTGGTTTATGTCGGTCAGCATAAGCGACAAGTGCACTTGTGTATTTCTCAACTTTTTATAATCAACCTCTAGATATGCGATTTTAATTATTAATAACACAAGTTACTAATATCCTTAATTCAACTCAAATAGCGAATTTGAATAACTAGAGTTTTTACTTGGGAGTAAGCTCATATTCCAAAAATAGAGTTTAAACTCTTTTATTGAATTTTTAAATTTTGCAGCTTAAACAAATCAAAACGCAAACTTAATTCTTGATCCATTAGTATATCATCGGCATCTAAACTCCGATTATTTCGGGCAATTAAGTTCTTGCATTTGCGGCTTAAACAAATAAAGCGCAAATACTTTCTTTAGTCGACAAAAAATATTATGCGCGTCCTAAGTCGCGACAATCTCGGATACTTTGTCTATTTTCATGCTAAATTGGCTAAACTAAAGTTGATGAGTTCGATGGCCTAAACACATTTCAATAAATTGCGCAAACAATTAGATCGATCTAAAAATTTTATTTTGGATCCAAGTAATATTTATTATTTTTTTCAATTCAATGAGATCGAAAATTTGCCACCAAGGCTAGTAATCATCTCCCACCGAATTGAAGATCACAATAAAAATTACTGATTCATGAATAAAATTATCGATGTCCATAAATAAATCATGCATCCAACCATGCAATATGAATAATTACAAAAAATAGCCCCCATGGGCGACATTGACATATGGTGCATCATGTGGAGATAATTTAGACCTATGGTGGTAATACAAAAAAAATATCCTCATAAAATTGATGTTACATAGCCTCCAAAATCGGCTCAATAAATACATGCCTCGAAAAATAAAAATATTGCATATTTTCAAAGCCTACTACATCAATCTAGAAAAATAAAAAATGAGGATACCGAATTACCACCATTGTCAAAAATTAACTCCACAAATAATATTAATATAAAACAGTAAGCATTCACATACATGAGCACCCGTATGTCAATGTCCATTCATTGCCAACAAAATTAATAGCAGCACAAAAAACAATTGCATACACATAAGCAATTTATAAAGCATGCAACTCATAAATTAAAAATCGCACAGAAAATTTTTGCTTGCACCTCAATGCGCAAAAAATGTAATTTTGTTTTACCCACCTTATGCGAAAAAAAATATTTTCCATGCACCAATGTGCAAAAATAATTTTCCCATGCATCACAATGCACAAAAAAAATATTAATTTGTTGCAAGCATCTTAATGTGCAAAAATAATTTTTCTTTCATGCAACTAATGCGAAAGAAAAAAAATATCATTGCTATATATGTACGAAAAACAATTATTCATGCATTATATTGCCAATAATAATTTTGCAAGCATTCTCGTGTGCAAAAATAATTTTTTTTTTTTGCAAGCACTAAATTGCGCCCAATACTTATATTCAAAATGATCAAGTAATTCTTGTTTTCGCTGAGTATTATCTACAGGAAGCTAATTTCTTCAATTTAATTAATGGGAAAAAAAGTATATAAATTGTCATAGCAAAAGAACTACATGCTCATACGAAGCAAAGATAATACATGTATGCCCTACTGTGAGGCCTCATCTAAAAGTGCTTGTTCTAGACAATTCTCAGGTATTGTTGGACGTATGTTGAATTTATGGCTTTTTCTTAAACATTTATTTGCATGTAAATATGGTGCTAGACTCGAATTCAGTATGGATGGACATATTCACGTGTATGTCCCTCATTTAATTGGAAATAGTTTTTGTGATATCTGGTCCAAAATGCCTCTTTTGGAAAGTTAATTTGTTTTCTGACTGCAGATTTGCTGCTATTCATTTACAAAATCCCAACAGATGTTAAATTACATAGTTCATATGTAATGTTTTTTGAATCTTTTGGCATGGGTTGTTTTATTGTTCTGTTATTTTGGTAATTTTAATGTTAAATGTGAAATTTCTGACTGAATGGTTGTTGAGTTTGTCGGTTAACTGAAAGGTAAAAAATGTTGCTGAGTTTTCTTTATTGGTAGTATGACATCTTGAATATATACGAATTTCTTGGCATGAGTTGTTTACTTGTTTTATTATCCTGGTTTATGTGTTGATGTGTGAGTTTGGAGTTTCTGACCAAGTGGGTGTTAAGATTGTCAGTTTACTGGTAGAAATTGTTGAAACAATTTTTTATTTAATGATAGTATGCCTTACTTCTTGGATATTATGACTTTCTTGGCATGGGTTGTTTTATTGTTCTGTTATTTATAAATTTATTTGTAAATGTAATTTCTGTTTAAATGGTATTAACATTGTCAGTTTAGGGGGGAAAAATCAATAGATGCTTTTATCTGGCTGTCGGAGCCAATTCTTGCTCTCTTTAAATGATCTAACAATTTAAAGTTATTTTTATTTCTTGATATTATTGAATGGTGTAAGAGTGTTTCTACAATTTGGTGAAGTGCAATTTGGTTAAGTAGTTTATTAGGATTTGATGAAGTTTGATCTGTTTCATTGTTTTTTTTCAAATTTGTTGCTCTAGTGTTGTCTTCTTATTGAGACTCGTTTTATGGGACTTTAAACCAATATTAGTTAGGTTTTCTATACCTGCAATCTTTTCCGTTTCTCTCTGTAGTAAACCGGTACATAAGAGAGGTGAAGGTCAGGCTGACGGCTGTGGTTGAAAATATAAAGGGAAGGAGAGATGACTAAGAAATATTGAGACCATATTATTAAAAGCTTATTAGGCTAATATTCTGAATCCTTCCATACAAAGGGCCTCTAACCAGTTCAATTCCGCTGGTGGATTTTGGGTTTGACTCTTTCTTAGGGTCACACTATGTCAAGTCGTTTAGTTTCTATTAGTCTTCAAGAAATTCAATGGTCACGATGGTGGAATTTCGATAGCATGCATATGGAAAAAAGAAAGCTGTTTGGGAAGATGATGACATTGTTCCATATTAATCCTCAGATTTCTTAATTTTTGTTTCTTGGTATTGCAGAGAAAGGATATAAGATATCGACTTATGTTAGACCAGCTAATTTGTTAAACTGTTAATCTCTCTCACTCTGAATGAATTTTCAAGTGGAGAAAATTATTTGAGTTTAGCCACCTGGTGAAGGATCATTGAATATGAAGACTTAACCAAGATAACGCCTTAGACATGTAATATGTGACCCTGTAACTGTTGGTTGGTATGCTTTATTACTTAATACACCTACATTTTCAAATTGGATTGTGATGCAACTGTGACTGTGACTTTTATTTTCTGGAATTGTTGCTATCAAGTTTCCACTCAGCATTTTCCATCTCCAGCGCTGCAGATTGGAGATACGCCGCTGAGCAGTTTGTGAAGAACCTTCCTGATAAAGTTATTGTTCACCGTAAGTAATTTCTGGTTTGGTCTCACATTCAGGGGCGTAGCTAGGGGGGTGCCACCCCGGCCCCCCGCGCACCCCAATTTTTTTTTTGTCCCGTTTTTTCTGCGAAAAAAATATGAAAAAAAAAATTATGTGTTTTTTTACGGGGAAAAAATAATTGAGCTAGGGGGAAATAGGGGGAAAAAATTTTGGGCTAGGGGTAACCAGTCGGGCTGGCTACGCCCCTGCTCACATTACAATATATATTATCAGTTTATCACATTAGAGAATTTCATATTGTTGTGATAAGTCCTGTATGCTTCTCTATTTATTGCTTCTAGAAAATAGGGTTGGCTAAGGCAAGAGAACACGTTTTCTTTTCTACTCCTTCAAGTGAGTGAACTGGTCATTTCCGGATGATTGCTATGAGTACTATGTGGAAAAGCTCTTAAATAAGAAATAGTTTTATAAGTGAAACTAATGCACACAAGCCTAAGACTATGGTAAGAATACCTCATGATTGTTATAATGCTCGTTCCAGATTCCCCTTATTGCTGCATACGCTTGCTTATGTACAAAAATTGTGTTTTCTTAGATACGTTTATTTAATACTACAATGTTATTTTTCTTTCTATTCTTTAATAATACCTATGTAGAATTGTTTTAGGGATAATTACAAAAACACTCCCGAGGTTTGGGCTAATTACAAAAAAACCCAGATGTTTCAAAATTACAAAAGAACCCCTCAGGTTTGATTATGTATTAAATTTAAGGAGATAATTGTAATATTTCTATAAATATCAGGGGGAGTTTTGAAATATTTTTTTGCTTATGAATGGGGAATTGTATAACGGAATCAAAATTCAAGGTTTTTTTTTGTAATTTTCAAAACATCTGGAGTTTTTTGTAATTAGCCCGAACCTCAAGGTTTTTTGTTTGTAATATCCCTTTTTTATGTTATAATAAAGAATTAGCTTTTCTGTTTAAGTTCTACCACAACAGTTTTGTGAACATGTATTTTGTGAATAGGTAGCGAGTGCAATCCTTCAAGGTTGACTTCTGACGGTGTTGATAAAATGGGTGAAAGGCTAGCGGAAGAGGTACTTTTTTAATATCATATATACTCTTGTTTTTCAGTGCACGAAATTACCTCGAAAAACCGGGCTGATCAGTTGATTTTGACTACATAGTGCAGGTAATAGATGTCATTAGGCATTGGCATGGAGTTCATAAGATTTCATTTGTGGCTCACTCTTTAGGTGGACTTGTTGCACGATATGCCATTGGAAGGTTATACAAACTTCCAGCCAAAATGGGTTATTCAGGTCTTCTTCCTGGATATTGCTCAAATGGGGAACCAAATATAGGAGGACTGGAGCCAATGAACTTTGTGACATTTGCAACCCCGCACCTGGGTTCAAGAGGGCATAAACAGGTGGTTGTTTATGTCTATATTTTTTACACGTGAAAACTCATTTATTATGTTCTGCTCTATTTTAGGTGCTGTCATTTGTTATCAACATATCTAGTCAGAATACCATTATGAATAAGGGTTAATTACAAAATATACCCTTAAGATTTGACCTAATTACAAAAAAAACCTAGCTAACTTTGAAAATTACAAAAAAAAACCTGATGTTTTATTTTGTACAACATGTACACCCTTCATAAGCAAAAAAACATTTCAAAACCCCCCCTCATATTTATAAAACTACAGTTTACCACTTAATTTTAACACTGAATCAAACCTCAAGGGTCCCTTGTGAATAATCATGAGTATGATGTTTGAACTCTCCACTGCACTAAATGGGATGGAATTTTCAGTAAGAATACTTTGTAGACCTTTCTTTTTTAGGGGTGATTTCAAAACTACCCCTGAGGTTTGATTATGTTTTAATTTTAAGGGGTTAACTGTACTATTTCTATAAATGTACGGGGGGCTTTTGGAAAAAGAAATTCTTATGAAGGGAAAAAAGTTAAGATGGAATTAAACCTTAAGGTTTATTTTTGTAATTTTGAAACTTATGTGGGTTTTTTTGTAATTACCCTAAACCTTAGGGGTAGTTTTTGTAATTATCCCTTCTTTTTTTATTCATTTAACAAATCTTGAGAATTGAAAACTAGTTAGATAGTTAAATACTCTTTAGAAAGGGCTACCATTTTCTGCTTCAGCTTAGTTGCTATATTTCTGGTTTTCTTCTTGTGTCATAATTTTCAAATTGCAGCTGCCACTCCTTTGTGGTCTTCCGTTTTTGGAAAAAAGTGCACCACAAACTGCACACTGGATTGCTGGAAGATCAGGAAAGCATCTTTTCCTCACGGATAATGATGACGGGAAACCACCACTCTTGCTGCGGATGGTGAATGACTCTGATGACCTTCATTTCATGTTAGTATATATCTACATAAATTTTGTTGTTTACACTTTTTATCTGCTGACAATACGTATACACATGTGCAGATCAGCTCTACGTTCTTTTAGGCGCCGCGTGGCATATGCCAATGCAAATTATGATCGTATCCTTTAGAGTTCATGATACCTTTTGTTGTGAACTTATGTTTGCCTTTACTGATACCTAAGATGTGGTGGGATGGAGAACTTCATCAATCCGCCGTCAAAATGAACTACCGAAGGTTACTTTTTATTTGTCTACGTATAACTTTTGTTATATCGTTTCTTCATGTAAGCAAGTCCACTGGATCATTCTTCCTCCTATTCTTTTGCAGTCGAATCTTCTCATGAGTGACGTCAATTATCCTCATATTGTACATGTAGAACGAGGAATAACTGAAGACGGAACTAGTAAAGCTTCCTCTGCTGTTGGAACACAAGTTATTGACTTGGAAGGTTAGTTCAATCTTTCTGTTTGGAATGCTGAATTTGTTGATTTCTCATTTTAGTTATTGTAATGGTTGTTGTTGTAATTGATTTTTCTTTGATTCTTTCTTTTTCTATTTGTTTTGGGTGTGGTGTGTGTGTTTCTGCTGGTCGAAATTGATGGAGATAAGACACCTAATTTGCCGTTTTACTAGGATCACTAATTTATGAATACGATTTCAGCTGTTTTAACTGGATTTTTCTGAAATTATTAACTAAGAAATACATGATTATATATTTATATTATATCTTTAGATTTTGGTCGATTTGCTTAGGTTATGAAAGTGATAAAGTGGAAGCAATCAGAATCAAAATATACGAGATTTACGTGTGATATGAATGTCTCTGATAGAAGGAAAGGTCAAAATGGAGATCTATTTATAATCCAAATTCCTCATCTTTTAGTTGAATATTGAATTTGAACAAATTTCGTATATAAACAGAATTGGTACGTTATTGTAATATACGAGATATACACGTGACATGAAATAATGTTACATTAGGTGATCCATATTCAGTCACTTAATTGGTAGCCAATAATGTTGTTTTTCTTATTTCATAGCAGATAACCTATACGATCTTCCCCTCTCTCAACTTCTGTTCTCTATATCATCTTCTTCAGGTTTTCGTGTGCTAATATTTTATAGGATTATTACTGTGCTCTTGTGTGCTACTACTTGCTATATGTTTGAAAAGACTGTTGATGTACTTGATTTTTGCAATTTTGTTGCAAATTTATGTTCTATTTTTTGTCATTTGGACACGTTGGATGTACATGTCATTTGAATTTTTCCACATGTAGGGTGTTGTGCCTATGTCAATTGTTATGAGACATAATTACTTGAAAATTGTTGTATTTCAATTTCATTGATCTTGTGTCCCCCACTCTACACTATAAAGCTCTTGAATCTTTAAGGTGGCCTTTAATTTCTTAAAATTAGAGCATGTATGTTGATTAATAATATCCATCTCGTAGCATGGGACATAATGGAAGATACTACTCTAGGGAAGTTAACAGTCACATAGAAAACTAGAAAACTCAGGCAAAGGATGAAACTTAAATGGTTGAATTATTGAAACACAATCTGATTATAAATAAAAACATCTTAAATTAGGAACTCTTATTAAAGATGTGATATAGTTAGTAGGTTCTAAGTTCAATCTCATAAAGAATGAGAACAACTTAAAAAAGGAACTTCAATTAAAGATGTCGTATAATATTGTATGTTCCAAGTTCTTTTCATCAACTGTAACTGGGGATAAGAAGCTTAATTGGAAGTATGCAACTTATATACATTTGTTGGAGAGCAAGTCTCTTGTGAGACGGTCTCACGGATCTAAATCCGTGAGACGGACCTCCTAAGGGCTCCGTCTTGAGAACATGAACCATGAAAATAAATTTAAAAATAATAATGAACCATGAAGAAACAAAAATAAACCCTAAAAACATGAACCATGAAGAATAAATCAAAAACAAAAATAAACCCAAAAATAAAAAATAAACCCTAAAAAAACTAAAAATCCTAAAAACCCAAATCAATTAAAAATAAACCCAAGAAACAAAATAAACCCTAAAAAAACAAATATAAACCCTAAGAAAAATAAAATCTGAAAAAAAAAACCTTTAAAACTTTGTGTAAGGGCTCCGTCTCACGGATTTAGATCCGTGAGACCGTCTCACGCAAGTTTTTGCCTTTGTGGGAAAAGTTACCAATTGTAGAAGTTGGACTGTAAACAACTAATGTTTTATCCAACATTGATCACATGTGAGTTGGTTTTATAAATTTGTCCGACATGACTATAATTTTATTTTTATATTTGTTTTATAATCACATAAATGCATAGAAAGAAGGTCATATCTTCGTTTGTTTTAGGTTTGACGAGAACTTCATTTTCTTAATGTGTAGAGGAGATGATTAGAGGTCTCACTCAAGTATCTTGGGAACGTGTTGATGTTAGCTTTCATAAGAGCAGGCAGCGATATGTTGCACATAATACCATTCAGGTAGTCCTCCTACTTTGAATTCTGACTTCTTCAGAACTATGATTTCTAATTCTCAATGGCGCATTCATTCTGGTCTAAATCTATCTCTATTGCTGTTTGACTTCAAGACCAAACATTTAATTAGGTTCAGTTTCCTTAATTCTTCATAAACTAAAGGGATAATTACAAAAACCATCCTAAGGTTTGGGTTAATTACAAAAAAAACTAGAGATTTTTGAAAATTACAAAAAAAAAACCTTGAAGTTTGATTCAGTGCAAAATGTAAGGGGGTAATTGTAATATTTTTACAAATATAAGGGAGTGTTTGAAATGTTTTTGCTTATGAAGAGGGTAAGAGTGATACAGAATCGAACCTCACAGGTTTTTTGGTAATTTACAAAAACCTGTGGGTTCTTTTGTAATTACCACAAACCTAAGGGATAGTTTTGAAATTATCCTAAATATTGTTGTAATTTATGTCATTGCGTATTGCACTTGCCCTGATGCTCTAGTATTGAACAGTTATGATGCAGAGCTTCAAAACTAGATGTGAACTATTCTAGAATTTTGGACAATTAACTCACTTTTCCATGAAAAACTTGGTTTTTATTATAAGGAAAATTAGGGCGGCCACTGGCCAAGAAGAAAATGCCACAACATTATTTGTCGTTCACGAGCAGAAATTGATAAAGTATTGGAAACACCTAAACGTGAATTACCACTTGGAATATGAAATTGTTTACTAAGAAAATCACCGTATTATTATAATGTAGAGGCCCTCGATCTTCTTATACTACCAATTGCCCGTCACTAACTCGTTTCCTTTCACAATAAGATGAATAGAACTTAACAATGCAATTGAGATCATGGGTAAGTTTGCCTATTGACAAGATATTATAACTAAGATTCGGTATATGTAAAACTATATTTAATGTAAGCTAGATTATAACTAATAGAACAATCACCAAATCTAAAATGAATCAATCACTACAAGAAAAATAAAAAATAACTACATTTCCGACAGAATGTATCCGTCACTAAAATAAATATTCCGTCATTTATATTTGACGACGTTTTTGACAATGTTGAAATATTATAATATGTATAGATTAGTGCCTTACTTTAGGGTAGTGCCCTATTTTGGGGTTTATGTTTTCTTTCTTTTCCTTAATTTATGGGATGATTAAAGTAGTCTTTTGCCTATATAATGTTGTATTCCCTTCATGTTTTAATACAAGAAATGTAATCAGTTTCACCTGGTATCATAGAGCAAGGTTCACAAACCCTAGTTCTTTCTTTTTCTTCCTTTTTTTTCCCAGAAATCTTAGTTTCCAGCCCCTTTTTTTTCCCTTCTGAATACTGTTCACACTGGCAAAATATTATTCTACCAGAAATATTGACACGCTGGGATTTCTGTTCACGCCGAAAATTCTGGTTTGCCCGGAACACTGTTCACACCCGAATCACTGTTCATACCAGAATCACTGTTATTACCGGAAATACTGTTCTGTCCAGAAACATTGTTCACGCCCGAATCACTGTTCATACTAGAATCACTGTTAAAGAGAGGAAAACTGATTGTATTTTCTGTGTGTTATTCAAACTAGAAGGTATACAATATATAGGCAAGAGTATCCCAACATAAGTCAGGATTTAAGGAAAAGAAGAAAGACACCACTACCTATATTAAGGCACTAAGTTGCCACTCTATATGCTACCACTAACTCTTTATTTTACAATATCTCAACACTCCCCCTCAAGGTGGAGCATATACATCATATGCATCCATCTTGTCACATATATAAGTTATCCGAGGGCCTCGTAAAGATTTAGTGAAGATATCAGCGAGTTGATCTCTAGAGTTGACAAATGAGGTTCTGATGATTCCAGAGAGAATCTTTTCTCTAAGGAAATGACAATCGACTTCTATATGCTTCGTCCTCTCATGAAAAACTGGATTGGAAGAGAGGTGTAGAGCTGACTGATTATCACACACGAGCTTCATAGGGTCAATGTCACAGAAGTGTAATTCTTGCAGTAAGTGTTTTAGCCACAAGAGTTCACATGTTGCATGAGCCATAGCTCGATACTCGTCTTCTGTACTTGATCGAGCAACAACGGTCTGTTTCTTGCTCTTCCATGAAATCAGGTTCCATTCTATGAATATACAAGAGCTGTAGATCTTCGATCATTCTCATCTCCCGCCTAATCAAAGATCCAATACCCAATGATATTAGTGTGCCCTTATCAGTGAAAATAAGTCCTTTGCCAGGTGACCCTTTAATGTACTTTACAATACGAATAATGACATTCCAATGACTATCACAAGGAGAGTTGAGAAACTGACTTACTATACTTATTGGGAAAGATATATTAGTCCGGTCATGTGAGATAATTCATTTCCCAACAAGCCTTCGATATCTTCCTGGATCGTAATAAGGCTCCCCGATTAGGAAGGAGCTTTACATTAGGATCCATAGAGTAGCAACCGGTTTACAACTGTAGCACTGCTTTCTTCTAAAATATCAAGAGCATATTTTCTTTGAGAGATAGAAACTCCTGACTTTGATTGGGCTACTTCAATCCCAAGAAAGTAACGAAGAGGGCCTAAGTCTTTAGTCTGAAAATTCTTAAATAGATGTTGTTTCAGTGCCTTGATACCATCACAATCATCGCCATGATTACAATGTCATCAACATAAACCACAAGATAGATATATGTATTTGATGAGGAGCATCTAAAGAAGATGAAATGATCTCCTTCGCAACGAATCATCCCAAATTGTTGAAGAATCTGTAATCGTCCAAACCATGCCCGAGGTGATTGTTTTAGGCCATACAAAGATTTCGTAATTTGCATACTAATCCACACTCCCCCGCAACAAACCCGGAGGTTGCTCCATGTAGATCTCCTCCTCTAAGTCACCATGCAAAAATGCATTCTTGATATCTAACTGAAAGAGTGGCCAACGTTTCATTGCGGCCGTGGCAAAAATAAACGAATGAGAGGACATTTTTGCGACGGGAGAAAAAGTATCACCATGTCTTGACCATAGACTTGTATATCCCTTTGCCACTAATCGAGCTTTTAAGCGATCAACTTGGCCATTAGGACCTACCTTAACATTAAAAACCCAATGCACCCAACAACAGTTTTCCGGATGGAAGAGGAACAAGCGTCAAGTCCAAGTTGGACTCTAACGCCGTCATTTCATCAATCATTGCTTGTGTCCATCCAAGATGGGACAATCGGCGTTAAACCTGTCTTAGAATAGAAATGAAGAAAGTGCAAATACAAGAGCAACAATATGTAGGCGACAAACGATGGTATGAGAGAAAATTATAGATAGATACGGGTTACGGGTGGAACGTATACCTTTTCGTAGAGCGACAAAATCGTGTGAAGTAGGTGAATTTGGAGGGGGAAGAGATATCCGAACAGAGTCAAGACGTGACTCTCCTCGCTCTCATAAGTAATGCCGCATCCGATTTATAGGTGGGGAAAGATGGTGGCGAAGATGATGTAACAAAGGACATTTTTGGAGAAACAGGAGGCGCAATAACAGTGGAAAAATAGGGTATAGG
This sequence comes from Rehmannia glutinosa, assembly GCA_016081115.2. Lineage (NCBI taxonomy): Eukaryota > Viridiplantae > Streptophyta > Magnoliopsida > Lamiales > Orobanchaceae > Rehmannia > Rehmannia glutinosa. Next base: position 77,631,222 of record CM071927.1, on the reverse strand, counting down.
CAAAACCTCGATCCAAATCATCTGAAGGAATGTGTGTTGCAGCAAAATATGTTATGTCTTCAAAGAAGGTAACATCTCACAAATGTAGAAGCGATTGGAAGGAGGAGAGTAGCATCGATAACCCTTTGAACACGGGAGTAGCCTAGAAAAATACACTTGATGACCGAGCAGATAGTTTATCACGACCTGGAGAAAGATCATGAACAAAGCAAGTACAACCAAAGACACGAGGGGAAACATCATGTAGTGGGGTTGTAGGGTACAAAATAGAGTAGGGGACCTGACCATTTAATACAGAAGATGGCATTCGATTGATCAAATAAGAGCGATCAAAGATCACCCCAAAACTTTAAAGGTGCATTAAGATATATCAAAAGAGTGCGGCGGTATCAACAATATGTCTATGTTACCGTTCACTACACCATTTTGTTGAGGTGTATGAGGACAATCGGATTGATGGATAATACCTCTGAGTGGATAAATGACTTAAAGCGATCGAGAGAAATATTCTTTTTGCATTGTCATCACTGCGAACACACGAATAGTTTTTCCAAATTGATTCATAATTTCCGAACAAAAAGTTTGAAAAATAGCGAACAATTGAAACGATCTTTCATTAGAAATATCCAAGTACATCTAGAGAAATCATCAATAAAGGTGACATACTATCGATAGCTTTAAGGCAGACGGAACACGACTAGGACCCCAAACATCGAGTGAACAACATCAAAAGGAGACACGCCTTTATTATTAATACGATTAGAAAAGAGACGCAGACATGTTTTCCTAATCGACAAGACTCACAATTTAAAGACTTCAAATGCGAAAGACCGGATACCATTGTTTGTAATTTTGGTAGACTCGGGTGGCAAGACGACGATGAAGAAGATCGGAGATTCAAGATGGCGACATATAGTAGAGTTGGTGGATTGAAGGTAGTAGAGGCCTCGAGATTCAGATCCTGCTCCAATCGTCTTCCCCGTACTCTGATCCTGAATTGAAAAAGAATCAGAAGTGAAGGTTATGGCACAATTTAAAGAACGAGTTAATTTGCTAATGGAAATTAAATTAAAGGGACAATTGGGAACCAATACGACGGAATTTAAAGATATTGAAGAAGTAGGTGAGATCCGTCCCTATTCCAAAACGCTTGAATTTTAGATCCATCTGCAACAGTAATATAATGTGGAAATGTCGTTTGTGATATTTCAGAGAAAATTGAGGAATTACCAGTCACATGATCGGAAGCACCTGAATCCAAGACCCATCCCAGAGATGGAGATTGAGAAAGACAAACCGTAGAATTACCATTTTGGGCAATAATAGGCGAGGAAGTGGCTTGTCATTGGCGCTTTCAATCAGTAGATACTCTTTATAGTCATTAGGAGAGAGAGTAATTTCGAATCGGAAGATCGTGAAGATTGCGCAATATTTGCGCTTTTGGTGGGAAACCATGTAAACTATAACACCTATCCCGAGTATGATTATCTCGTCCACAATGAGTACAATAAAGATTTCCTCGGCCCCTCGACCACGACCTCGACCTCGACCGCGGCCACGGCCCCGCCTCCACCGCTAGTCGGTCGGATGAGAAATAAAAGCATGGATTCAGGGTGGGTTGTGTACTATGTCCGGGAAAAAGAAACTCGGATAAAGGCGATTAATAAGTTCTTCCACCGTAGGAACAAAGAGCATTTGTTAGAGCCTCGATCACGAACAACCATACTCCTCGGGAAGACCATGAAGAATAAATACCATGAACATGTTATCAAGTTTGGTCAATATTTGTTGAGAATCGATCTTGACAAGCATTAATTTGAGCTCATCAATAGTGGATTGAGCCCGAATTAGATATTCGACAAATCTTGGTCACTCATCCAAGAGTAGCTGAGACTCGAATGCATTCATAAAGTCATTGAATATCATTAGCATAAAGATTTTTAGCACTTTTAGTCCATATATCATAGCAAGTTCTATACGGACGAAAATGAGCCATAAGTTTTGGCTCAATAGAGTTCCATAACAAAGAAACTAATTGATAATCGACTTGTTCCCAATCGGTTTTCAATTTAAGATCAATCTCTCAAGATTTTTAGTAAGATGGTCCGAAAGACACCGACCCAAAACCATAACTCAAGAAGAGTGCCGGTTCAAATAATTCTTACCATTTAACTTTTCAGTTGTAATGGTAGGCGAACCGTGAAAAGCAAACGAGACCAAACTCTTTTTTTGTGAAGAAGTGTCGATGTTGTCGGCCATTGTAGCCGAAAAATAGCCTCACAATCGAAATATATGGAAAAATTAGAAGGCGGATAGAGTAAATAAGATCAAAAGAAGGAGAAGAAAAAAATAAAAATATCAAGACGTCCAAACGGACGACCCATAGATCGAAAGTGGTACATCGGAAAAGAGGAGGAGGAGGCGCACCCGGCACGGGACAAATGATCGGACGGCGACGGCGCGTGTAACTCACGCGCCCGAAGAATCTGGGCGCGCGTGAGGGCGCGTGAGTTGGCACGCCGCGCGACGGGGTTCGGAGGATAAAGCCGGTCGGCTCTGGCGCGTGCGATGGTGTGGCGCGTGTTTCGCGGAGACTCGGCGGTGGTGAAAAACCCCGTCGGTTTAATGACGAAAAAGAAAGAAAAAAAAAAAAAAAAAGGGGGTTTTGAGGTGGAAAGGATAAGGAAGATACTTGGTCAAAAAACTTTGCTCTTTGATACCATAAAGAGAGGAAAACTGATTGTATTTTTGTGTGTTATTCAAACTAGAAGGTATACAATATATAGACAAGAGTATCCCAACATAAGTCGATTTAAGGAAAAGAAGAAAGACACCACTACCTATATTAAGGCACTAAGTTGCCACTATGCTACCACTAACTCTTTATTTTACAATATCTCAACAACTGTTTTTACCGGAACACTGTTCTGTCCGAAAACACTGTTCACGACGTTTTTTTTTTCTGGGGGTTCTATCCGGGAATATTGTCACGCCGGAAATACTGTTCGCGCTGGAAACTACTGTTCATGTATGGTTATTTAAGTCACAATGTCTAATTCTTCTTTCAAAACAAATGGTCTAGTCTCGTTTGCCTTTCAAGAGTCCACGACCATTGCAACCGAACCATTGAATGGTAAGAATTGCTTGAAATCGATTATGAGATTACTATCTCTCCCAAATATAAATGAGTATTTACGATTAAAGCGCACCCAACAGCCACCTCTTGTACTTTAGCTCACACTCGTAATTCCACGGTTTGTCTCTCTCACTCTACACCGTAGGATGGGTTTTGGATTCCTGCTTCGATCACGTAATCGGTAATTCCTCTATTTTCTCATAAGTATCACAAACCAAAATTCCCATTATGTTATCTTTGTGCGGATAGTCTAAAATCCAGGCCACCGAGTTGGTTTCACCAACTCCTCAATTTCATTGAGTTCGATCTTGTTGGTTCCTAATTGTCCTTTTAATTTGATATCCATAAGTAAATTAACTCGTTCCTTAAATTGCACCATAACTTTCACTTGATTCATTTTTGATACAAGACGAGACGATGCGATTGGCGCGGAGGATCTCGAATCTCGTGGTCTCTACTATCTTCAACCAACAATTTCCACTCTATGTGCCGCTCATCGCATCCCCGATCTTCTTCATCGTCGTTTGGGTCACTCGAGTCTACCCAAGTTAAAAATAATGGTACCCGGTCTTTCACACTGGAATCTTTAAATTGTGAGTCTTGTCAATTAAGCAAACATGTTCGAGCCTCTTTTTCTAATCGTATTAACAACGAGCTTCATCTCTCTTTGATATTATTCATTCGATGTTTGGGGTCCGAGTCGTGTTCGTCATCCTGGTTATCGGTATTATGTCACTTTCATTGATGATTTCTCTCGGTGTACTTGGGTATTTCTAATGAAAGATCGTTACGAGTTGTTTGGTATTTTTGAAACTTTTTGCTCGAAATTAAGACTAATTTGGTAAAATGATTAGGTGTCTTGCGTAGTTATAATGCAAAAGAAAATTTCTTTGACCGTTTCAATTCCTTTACACGCTCAATGCGGCATTATACATCAATCCAGTTGTCCTTATACTCCTCAACAAAATGGGGTAGTTGAACGAAAACATAAACACATTGTTGACACAGCTCGCACCTTGTTGATATATGCCAATGCACCTTTAAAGTTTTGGGGCGATGTTGTCCTGACTGCCACTTATTTGATAAATCGAATGCCATCCTCCGTGTTGAATGGTCAGGTTCCCTACTCTATTTTGCACCCTACAACCCCTTTATATGTTGTTTCCCCTCGTATTTTTGGTTGTACTTGTTTTATTCATGATCTATCTCCTAGTCGTGATAAATTGTCTGCTCGATCTATCAAATGTATTTTTCTTGGTTACTCCCGTTCTCAGAAGGGTTACCGCTGCTACTTACCTCCTACAAACCGTTTCTACATTTCCGCCGATGTTACTTTCTTCGAGGACATATCATACTTTGCTGCAACTACTATCCCTTCTCATGACTTGGATAAGGTTTTGCCTATACCCTACTTAGAGTTTCTTCGACCAACTCCTGAGCCTTCTGTTTCCCCAGCATTGCCACATGCTCCATCATCTTCACCGCAGTCTCCTCCACCTATTAATCAATTTGGCATTACTTATGAAAGACGGTCCGAGCCACGAGCTTCAGATCTTGTTCCAGAGGTCTCTCTCCATGCACCCGATCAGCCTGTTTCACCCGATTTGCCTATCGCCATCCGCAAAGGTATACGCTCTACCCGTAACCCTTATCCTATCTACAATTTTTTATCCTACCATCGTTTGTCTCCTACATATTGTGCTTTTGTTTCTACACTCTCTTCTATTTCTATTCCTAAGACAGTTTCCGAAGCACTATCCCATCCAGGATGGAAACAAGCCATGATTGATGAAATGTCAGCTTTGGATTGCAACCATACTTGGCAGCTTGTTCCTTTTCCTCTGGAAAATCTGTCGTTGGTTGTCGTTGGGTGTTTAATGTTAAAATCGGCCCTGATGGGCAAGTCGATCGCTTGAAAGCTCGGCTGGTAGCCAAAGGATATACACAAGTCCATGGTCAGGATTACACTAATACTTTTCTCCTGTTGCAAAGATGTCCCCGGTTCGTTTATTCCTCGCTATGATCGCTTATGAAACATCGGCCCCTCTTTCATTAGATATCAAGAATGCGTTTTTGCATGGTGACTTGGAAGAGGAGGTTTATATGGAGCAACCCCTGGTTTGTTGCTCGGGGAAGTATGGTTTGGTATGCAAGTTACAAAAGTCTTTATATGGTTTGAAACAATTGCCTCGGGCTTGGTTTGACCGATTCAGCGAAGTTCTTCAACAATTTGGGATGATCCGCTGCGAAGGAGATTATTCTGTCTTCTTTCGATGCTCGTCAGCAAATAGATATATCTACCTTGTGGTTTATGTTGATGACATTGTAATTATCGCGATGATTGTGAAGGTATCGGCGTTAAAACAACACTTATTTCACAATTTTCAAACGAAGGACTGGAGTCCTCTTCGTTACTTCCTTGGGATTGAAGTAGCTCATTCAAAGTCGTATTATTGCTATTTCTCAAAGAAAATATGCTCTTGATATCCTAGAAGAAACGGGTCTTACTGATTGTAAACCAATTTCTACTCCAACGGATCCTAATGTAAAACTCCTTCCTAATCGGGGGAGCTATCATGATCCGAAGATACCAAGACTAGTTGGGAAACTGAATTATCTCACCATGACTAGACCAGACATATCTTTTCCAGTAAGTATATTAAGTCAGTTTCTCAACTCTCCTTGTGATAGCCATTGGAATGCAGTTATTCGAATTGTCAAATACATTAAAGGGTCGCCTGGGAAAGGACTTGTTTTCACTGATAGATGCCACACTAATATCATTGGGTATTCGAGATCTTTGATTAGGCGGAGATGAGAATGATCGAAGATCTACTTCTGGTTACTGTATATTCATAGGAGGAAACATGATTTCATGGAAGAACAAGAAGCAAACCGTTGTTGCTCGGTCAAGTGCGGAAGCCGAGTATCGGGCTATGGCTCATGCAACATGTGAGCTTTTGTAGCTGAAACATTTATTGCAAGAATTACATTTTTGTGATGTTGGTTCTATGGAGCTCGTGTGTGATAATCAGTCAGCTTTGCATCTCTCATCCAATCCAGTTTTTCACGAGAGGACGAAACATATAGAAGTCGATTGTCATTTCCTTAGAGAAAAGATTATCTCTGGAATCATCAAGACCTCCTTTGTCAACTCTAGAGATCAACTTGCTGATATTTACTAAATCTCTACGGTGCCATCGGATAACTTATATATGTGACAAGATGGATGCATATGATGTATATGCTCCACCTTTAGGGGGAGTGTTGAAATATTATAATATATATAGATTAGTGCCTTACTTTAGGGTAGTGCCCTATTTTGGGGGTTTATGTTTTCTTTCTTTTCCTTAATTTATGGGATGATTAAAGTAGTCTTTTGCTTATATATTGTTGTATTTCCTTCATGTTTTAATACAAGAAATGTAATCAGTTTCACAGACAAAAATCGACCAAATATTCCGTAGCTATTTACCAATTTTCTTGTAGTGAATTGATTTTTCCAAATCACCTAATTAGATCTCATCTGGATATGCTAGGGATTTGGTTGTTCAACTCTGGAATTGATAGCTCTTCTGATTTTGCACATTTGGAATATCAAATTTTCAGTTAGTAATAACTAGGATTTTTTAAGAAATTACTAGAAATGAAGTTATGCAATTTATTTTGTGTCAAAATGTCGTAATTGGGATTGGTTCGTAAAAATCTCTTTGCACTTACATGGTTATTTTTGCTCCAAGTAATTTATTTGCCAAGCTGTTTTCTTGCTTCAGGTTAAGAGCTATTGGTTAAATTCTGACGGTGCTGATGTTGTTCAACATATGATAGATAACTTCCTACTGTAGCTGTATGTAAACTTTTTTTCCAGTTTGTAATTTAACAAGGGCAAAAACTTATATAAGACCGTCTCACGGGTTGAAATCCGTGAGACGGATCCCATATCCATACCCATATCCAAGACGGTGGTATTCTTGTAATTTTGAGAATCTGTAGGCCAAATCTAAAAAGAAAGAAAAAAAGAACGGAATTTTTGGGAAATCCGATTCTGCAAACGCCGGCAAGACCCCATCTCTTCATATATGATCACACAAACACCGTGCTTTCAGATTTACATCAAATTGGCTTCCGCAAACACCAACAAACTCTCCATCTCTTCATACATCATACATGCTCCTTTTCTAATTTTTATTTTTATTTTCTTACTTTTGGATTTCTGTGGGATACTGTGTATATGGCTGATTTAGATTGAGGTGTTGATATGATGTAGTGGTGGTGGTTTTGGAGGTGGGATTTCATGGTGATATGGAAAAATGATGGAGCCACGGTGGTCGTCGCGGCGACATGAGGTCACGCGTGTAGTGACAATGGTTTTGTTCTTGAGTTGTTTAGGAGTTGATTTAAGTGGTGTTGTGGTACTTGCCGACTGTAATGGCGTAACGATGTTGGGTATGGTGGTGATTTTGCAATTGCGGGGTTAGCGGCGGCAGGCTGTGTTTGATTGTTGTATGTGTGGCTATGAAAATGACTCCTTGTGGTGATCTAAAGTGGTTCTATGGTGACCAGTATGTGGTTGTGTCTGGTTTCCCTTTTGAGGCAACAATGGTGAGATCATGGTACTTAGGAGTGGTGACACTTTGGGGTTGTTTTATGGCTTAATTCAACATGGATTGAGGCTATTCTGAGCCTGTTCTTTGATCAAGTATTGTTGAACTAAGACTGAATTTTGGCATGGACAATGGAGTTAGTTTTTCTGAGTGAGGGCATACTATTTTTCGAGAGATGAAGAGCTCTTGGTAAAAAGTATTACATTTTAAGTAAAAAGTATTACATGATTAACTGAAAAGTATTACGTACTGAATTAAAAAAAATACAATTGTAAGTAAAAAAATATTAAATGTATGAATGAAAATGTATTATTTTTTTAATTGAATAGTATTACATGTTGAACAAAAAAGTATTTTGATTAAGTAAAAACTATTATATTTTTAAGTGAAAAAATATTACACGTTGAATTGAAAAGCAATGTTAAATGAATAATATTAGGGGCGGGAATAGTATATTTATGGGGTGGTGGTAAAAGTATCAATTTTTATTATAAAAGTATCACTTTTACTCTGAAAAATAAACGTTTTCATAGGAACAAAACTAGTCATTTACTTGCAAATTTATATACAGTTTCAAAAGTATCATTTTTTATCGAAAAGTATCATTTTTTGTTAAAAAAGTATCGTTTTCACTTGGAAAAGTATATATTGTCAAAGTTACAAAAATGATTATTTACTTGCAAAGTTGTGTACAACCTTATTTAAAAGTATCACTTTTTATTAAAGAAAATATCACCTTTACTCTAAAAAGTATATGTTTCTAATGTAACAAAATTACATAAGTAGTTCCCCTGACATAGTATTACTTTAGACTCGAAAAGTATCACTTTTTGTTAAAAAAATATCATTTTATTCTGAAGAGTATATGTTTATCAAAATAACAAAACTAGTTATTTACTTGCAAAGTTACATAAAACCTTGTTTAGGCAAAAACTCACATAAGACCATCTCACGGGTCGCATTTGTGAGATGGATCCTCCATTACCCATGAATCTACCCAAAAGTCAGGTGATATTTTCGTAATATTAGATTAACACGTCGTTGTGGTGATAGTAAAAAAGTATTAGTTCTTTCTTGAAAAGTATCAATTTTACTCTTAAAAGTATGTGTTTTCTAAGTAATTTTTTGGGCATGTGACAATTTTGTAATTTTATGCGGTGACATATTATCTGGGAAATTGTTTAAATGTTGTAAAAATGAAAACAAATTGTCAAAATATGGTAAAATTGTGGTTGGTTGCTTATTTACTCGTTGGCGCACATTGGAACTGCGCCAAACTACCTTTTATATTTTTAATATCTTTGGCGCACATTGTATGTGCGCCAAAGAACGCTTATCGTGGGGGGGGATGGGTTGGGGGTGGGGGAATAGGGGAGGGGTAGGGGTTTAATGGGTGGCGCACACAAGAGGTGCGCCACCCAAACATATTTTTGGGGTAGGTGATCCGCGGGGGTGGTGGGGGAAGGGGGGTAGTTGGGGTGGGAGTGGGTAAGTTATTTAATTATTTTATATAATAATAAATTAATAATTATCCCATTAATTCGTTCATACGTAACTTTTTTATTTTTTATCTGTTTTTAATGTGTAATATATTAAATTAATTGTTTTTTTACGATCTTCAATTTGACATACATATTGCATATTTTTGCAAGAAAATAAATGCATAGTCATAAATAGGTCTCGATTTGATAAGGTTATTATTGCGCGATACACGTATAGTAGTTAGAATTCAACAATACCCCAAATTTTTACCCTATATACACAATCATAAATTTTTACCTCGATTTGATAAAGTTGAATTTTTTTTTTTCAGATTATGACATGTACATTTTCCCAAATTTTTACCCTAAATACCCAAATTTTTACAACATTTAAACAATTTTAAACAATTTATGCTCATTAATAAAGAATTGTAAAAAAATAAAACTGTTTGTATAATTGGATCGATGAGTTATTTTTTTCTCTGTGCTTTCGCCCTCATCACCATATCGGCATGGGCGTTACAAAATTTTAGTGAATAAGAAAAGTGTGAAAAATAAGTTCAATTGTACGGCATTTATCACGACCTACGAAATTATAGTGTTTGGGTCAAGTGTTATCAGATTCGGGTCATTATTGGGCCAACCCGATAAGAACGATAACAAATTGGGTCCATATTGGGCCATACCCGATAAGACCCGATAACACAAATAATATTTTTTTTACACAATTTTTTCTCATTCTAACTTCCTTAGGAGCTTTATATGTGATAAATATTTGAAGAAAAAAATAATATTATACTATATTAGTAAATGGTTTAACGAGTCAAATGCTCTAAATTGTCCAAATGAGCCAAAAATTAATAATAATTAATAAAAAAATATAAATAAATTTACTTATCGGGTTTAACGGGCCGTGCCTGAGCTATCGGGTTTTTATTGTGTCGTGTTTGGGTTATCCTTTTCGGCCCGTTAAGCTTATCGGGCCGTGTTCGGGTTAGTGCTTATCGTGTCGTGCTCTTATCGGGCCGGTTTATGACTATACATTTATTTTCTTGCAAAAATATGCAATATGTATGTCAAATTGAAGATCGTAAAAAAACAATTAATTTGATATATTACACATTAAAAACAGATAAAAAATAAAAAAGTTACGTATGAACGAATTAATGGGATAATTATTAATTTATTATTATATAAAATAATTAAATAACTTACCCACTCCCACCGCCAACTACCCCCTTCCCACCACCACCCCCTGCAGATCCCTACCCCCAAAAATATGTTTGGGTGGCGCACCTCTTGTGTGCGCCACCCATTAAACCCCTACCCCTCCCCTATTCCAAATTTCCCACCCCCAACCCATCCCTCCCCAATAAACGTTCTTTGGCGCACATATAATGTGCGCCAAAAGATATTAAAAAATTAAAAAGGTAGTTTGGCGCAGTTCAATGTGCGCCAACGAGTAAATAAGCAACCAACCACAATTTTTTACCATATTTTGACAATTTGTTTTCATTTTTACAACAATTAAACAATTTCCCCCATATTATCATTTAGACTCGAAAAATATCATTTTTATTAAAAAAAATATATCACTTTTTGCTCCGAAAAGTATACGTTTTCAAAGTAATAAAACTGATGTTATTTACCTGCAAAATTATACATAACCTTATTTAAGTATCACTTTTTATTAAAAAGAATATCACTTTTACTCTAATAAGTATATGTTCTCAAAGTAACAAAATTGGCATTAATAGTTCCTAAAAAATATTAGTTTTTCTCCTATCAAGTATTAATTGTTTCCACTAAAAGTATTAATTTTTTCGCTGAAAAAGTGTTTTTTAGATTAATCGAATATATTAATGTTCATAGTAATTGAATTACACAAAATAAAATTCACACCATCAAACTAAGAAATGACTTTAGATTTATCGATGAAAACATACCCATAATCCTCCCAAACAACAGTATTGAGAAGAAAAAGTGAAATTTTTACCACCAAATCCACAAAATATTTGACCCTTCTGCCTCAAAGACGAGATCCATGGCGGTTCCCACCTTCCTTCTGCAATATCTAGATGCATTCTCTCATCAGTAGCCATATTTTTTCATATAATATATTCTATGATATTTAATAATTTATAACTGCTAACTTAAATGGGAATTAGAGATATTAATTAATATTATTCTGTTGTGAAATTGTTGGAGCTTTATTGGGAATTATAATAGAAAGTCACATGCGAATGGAGAATGTTTTTGAGCAAATTGTGGGAAATACCCACTTAGGATAAGACAAATAGTTTTTTTGATATATGAGATAAAAAACTAAGTTTTCTACCAATTTTTTTGGTTCTTTTACCCAAATACCCTTAGGGTGCATTTGGATGGGAGGATTTGGGAGGGGATTTGGGAGGAGGGATTTGAAATCCTTAGTTAAATCCACACCCTTGTTTGGCATATAAATCTAAATCAATGGATTTCAAATCCCTCTTTAAGTTTTAGTTCATTTTCAATGGATTTCAAATTCCTCCCAAAACCTAGTCATTTGAAATCCATTCTTTTTTTTCCCCTTTATGCTCACTTGCATATTTATACACACTTACACACAATGCACACATTTACACACACTACACATACATTTACACACATTACACACATTTACACACATTTACACACACTGCACACATTTGCACACATTTACATATACTACACACATTTACACACACTGCACACATTTACACACACTACACACACTGCACACATTTAAACACACTACACACACTACATACACTTACACACGCTGCACACATTTGCACACATTTACACACACTGCACACACATTACACACACTGCACACATTTACACACACACTGCATACACATTTACACACACACACACACACACACACTCATACTTACACATACTCTCCTCATATGCACACGCAATATCATCACACACATATTCAGACATAATAAAAGTTATATATTTCATATTTTTATTAGTGTATAAAATTATAATTATTTATAAAATAATAAGATTATATCTTTTATTTTTATTTATTAAATATCAATTAAGAAAATAAATAGAGCTTCTAATTTTTTTTTTATCAAAACTTATGATGGATTTGAAATCCTTACACAAATCCACATCATCCAAACAAGAGGTGGATTTCAAATCCAATGACTTTGAAATCCATTCATTTGAAATCCTTTAGAATTTCAAATCCCTCCATCCAAATGGGCCCTTATATTTTAAATGCAAAAGTAGATAGGGTCCAATCTCTTTATTTTTCCTCTCTCTACTCCCTTTTTGTATTTTATAAAAATATGATTTTTGGTAAATTTTTTCGAAAGCCTTCAACAATTTTTATTTTTTAATCAACTTTTCATGTTGTTGAACAAATTTTCAGACTTTTAAATAAATTTCCATATTTTAGATAATGGCAAATGCTTAAAAAAAATTTATTTATTTTTTATTTTCATATTTAAAATAAATTATAAATTTTCATATTTAGATTTTAAAATAATTATAAATTTTTTTCGATCCTTTTTTATATTTAAAATAAATTATAGATTTTAATATTTAGATTTTAAAATAATTTTGTGGATTTTTGACATTTTTTTAATAAATTGCAAATATTTTTAAATTTTATTGAAACAATTTTCAAAATTAATAGACAATTTTTTAGAATATGTATATATACATAAAAAAAGGCACGATATATCGTGTCTCGATTAAAATTATCATGCCTCCATTTAAAATTAGGCACGATATCGTGCTTGTGCCAAATATAGGCACGATATTGTGCCTAAATTTAAATGGAGGCACGATATCTTTCCTATATTGGCACGATAATTGATGCATTATTAAAAGCAAAAGTTAAAGCAAAAAGTTAAAAGAAAAAGTTAAAACAAAAAGTTAAAGCAAAAGTTAAAGCAAAAAGTTACAAAAAGGAATGGGCTGGGGAATATGTATAGGCACGAAGTTTCGTTTATTTTATATCGTGCCTCATTTTCATGCCCAATTTTAAATGAGGCATGATATCGTGTCTAATATTAAATGAGACACGATATCTATTGGCACGATAAAGCCTGACACGATATGCATGATATTACATGATTTTGGGCACGATATGTATATGTATATGTACATGGGGTTGGCACGATATGGGGACGATATGTGTATACGGTTTTATACATATGTATGTGGCTTTGTAGGGAATTGTACACGATTTTCAAGGAAAGTATTAATTGCACTAGTTTCAAAATTCAAAATCTTCAAATTGAAGGAGGGGCATTTTTGTCAAATTGGGTAGAAAAGAGTTTTCTTATGTCTATGAATAGAAAACAATACCCACTATCTATAGTGGGTACTTTAAAAATTCCCCCAATTTTTTTTCAATTCGTGCTTTTGGATATTCATGGATAATGATGACCATTTATGCTAGGGATAAATTGATCAAAATGTTGGCAACCATTTTCGTGGATATTCAGCTTTTCGTGGTCGTCGGCGCGGTGGGGTGTATTTGACATTCAAGCTGTGGTTGTTGGCAAATAGTTGTGGCGTGTGAGCACGTTTTATTTACCTTTTTTTTGAGTTGGGTTGGATATGGATCCGGGTTTGGGTTGAGTGGATCCGTCTCACGAATTTAGATCCATGAGACAGTCTCACAAGAGACTCACTCTTTAACAAGTGGTATTATATTATTTTCCCCTCGTTCCTTGTGTATATTGTCTCTCAATTTTGAATAATCTTGTCCATATTGCCCATCAAAATGAACCGCATAGTTAATGTCTGGACTTTTGTTGTCTTCTGATTATGAGGGAAGTGTACTGTGAAGACATATGGATTTCTTAATTTAAATTATTGCGTCTCTTATTTCTATAACTTAGTAAGATGCTGTCTTAGGCCAGATGTTTTGGTCCTTCAGTGTGTTTAATCATCGTCTATTTCACTTTAATTCATGGTGTCCTTTTATCCTTGTATCTTGTTGAGGCAAAGAAGCTTGTGACTAATTTCATGCTTTGTTAATCACACGTTTTCAATCAGATTGTTTCAGTTCTACAGTTTCATTACTTCTGATTGTTTCTTTGATTCAGATTTGGTTGCTATGATATTTCTTTGATTCAGAGTTGCTTTGAAATTGATTAGTAGTTACAACTTTCTGATGGGAAAACCTACTCCTGGGGTTTGGGGTAATTACAAAAATACCCACAGAAGTTTCAAAGTTACGAAAAAAACAATCCTGAGGCTTGATTATGTCTTAAATGTAAGGGGCTAACTATAGTAATTTTACAAATGTAAAAGGGGTCTTTGAAATATTTTTGCTTATGAATGGATGAAGTGTGTAATACATAATGAAACCTCAAAAGAGGATTTTGTAATTTTTAAAAACTTCTGAGTTGTTTTGTTATTAGCTCAAATCATGGGGTAGTTTTTGTAATTATCCCAAAAATAGATTTGTTTGTTTCTGATTTTTCAAGTTTTGAAAAATAGATTTTTCACCCCAAAAGTTTTAATGACAATAAAATGCATCAAAACATGTAAATTTAGACTTTATTCGATATGCATTATGCCCAAATGAGCTTGAATCGAGTTAAAAGACTTGGCGGGTAATGGTTTTGTAAAAATATCTGCGAGTTGATATTGAGACGGAACAATGCACATCTCTATTTTTCGTTTTGAAACACAATCCCTTAAAAATAATGTCGAACCTCAATATGTTTGGTTCGATTGTGATGAACCGGATTTTGAGAAATATTTATAGCGGATGTATTATCACAAAAAATTGGAACGTTTTCAAAAGAAAATTTATAATCCGCTAAGGTTTGTTTATCCAAAATAATTCTGTACAACAAAAAAGCGTGGAAATATATTCGGCTTCGGCCATTGATAAAGATACACAATTTTATTTCTTTGAAAACCAAGATCAACAACATTAAAAGAAGCACTAATCCCATAGTCGCCCGGCAAGTCGATCTTGTACGCATTATCATTGATCCGCTCAAGCACTTGAAATGGACCATCTCCACGAGGCTGCAACTTGGACTTTCGCTGGGCCGGGAATCGTTTGGGGCGCATATGTACCCAAACCCAAACGCTGTGTACTGCTCTATTCGTTGTTCGATGTTGAGTCTTGATTTCTCATGTAACTGTTTCACAAAATCAGCTTTCTTCTGCCCCTCTAAGTTAACATGCTCAGAAACAAGTAAAAGTGATAAATCCAATGGGTCTAGAGGATTAAATCCATAAATAAGTTCAAATGATGAAAACTTCGATGCAGAATGTACAACATGATTATAAGCAAACTCAACATGCGGTAAACACTCTTCCCATGTTTTAATATTCTTTTTAATGATCTCCCTTAACAACATAGACAAAGTTCTATTCAAGATTTGATTTGTCCGTCTGTTTGGGGATGACACGTAGTAGAAAATAACAATTTAGTTCCCAACTTTTCCCACAAGGTCTTCCAAAAGTAACTTAAGAACTTAGCATCCCTATCCGAAACAATGGTTCTAGGCATACCATGCAACCTCACAACCTCTTTAAAGAACAAATCAACAATCAAAGATGCATTATCAGCTTTATGACATGGAATAAAATGTGGCATCTTTAAAAAACGATCTACGACAACAAATATAGAATTGGACCCGTGTTTAGTCCTCGAAAGTCCTAAAACAAAGTCCATAGAAATATCAACCCAAGTCTTTTAATGGGTAAGGGCATGTAAAGACCCTATTTTTGAACCCGGGATTTAGCTTGCCTACAAGTAACACATCTAGTACAAATACGCTCAATATCTCGCTTTATATGTGGCCAATAGAAATGCTCTTGCAAGACCCCCACCATGTGATTATCTCTCACTAGTAAGTCCCTTAATGAACACTCAATAAGATGAAATTGAAGACTAGGGTTTGTAATTCCGATTTTCCAGAATTTTTGAATTTCTTCTTTTTGTTTTTTTATGCACGCGGATTACGATTCTTTACCCGCTGATTTTTTTGTGCCATTTCTGATATTATTTTGTGAATTTTGAATTTTTTTTCTGTACCCTCGAAGAACTAGGGTTTATAAGAAATTGTAGAAAATAACAAGAATTGAAGAAACAAAGATAGATTTAACTTTGCTAGATGGCTCTGACTACCAACTGATGTGAACCGCAGCAACAACTGTGCATACGACCCAACAATAATATGTTGTTGACCCAAGATCTTCACTAGTTCGGTTAGAATTGGTGGAAATATCGACCCACTGCTTAGCAAAGTATGAACCTCGGTATGTGAAGACGCCACAAACAATTATGGATTATTGCCTGATAAGTCAACAATTGCAACAAGAAACGTAGATCTTGAAGCACTTAAAAAAAACACTCAATTTGAGAGTAAAAGATTAATTCAATTGATAAATCATAAAAAACATAAGTGTTTGCCCTTATATAGGCTCCACAACCCTAACCCTAATAGGACAACTAAAAAACTAACAAGGAAATAAAAACTGAACAAAAACTCAAAATCCCAGACGAACGCACGGGCACACGCATGGGCCATGCGTTAGGCTGTGCGTCAAGTCGTACGCTCGCCACATCGGACGGGCACATGCACGGTCTGTGCGTCAGGCCGTGCGTTAAGTTGGACGCTCTCAATCTCGTGCGCAACAACGCACGAGCGCATGTAGCGTCTGGTTGTGTGTCAATCCGAACACTTCCCTACGACTTCGCCCTCGAATTTGATCCCTGCTTGACCCAAACTTCAAATAACAACTTAAGACGTGGCCTCAAAGGTTTACTTGGCTTCCAAAACATCAAAACGACTCAAACAAATCAAAATTACGACTAACTAAGATAGCTGAATACAAGACACTAATGAGAACTTGATTACAATGTCTTCAAGACGCAAAGTGACTCATATTCTTGGCATCCTCCGTTTGTTCAGTCTTAGGTGGACTCTTAAATGTTGATGACGCAAATCAACTGGACCACCCGAACATCTTCCTCCATCGGCAATGCACTCTCGGTCTCCCTTTGAATGACTTGAATCAACCCATTGAGCACATCCTTGAACTTTCTTGCTCGAGCTCTCGTCACCGGACCAACTGGCACCGTTACTAGGTTTTTTGTCCATGAATTCTCATCAGGTTTACCTTTTTCATCATTGTCTAGCTTGATGTTTGTTGCCATTGAGTTGCAGCGGTTCTTCATTCTCCAATCCCGGACTTCTTTAAAAGTTCTTTAGTGTACTTTGATTGAGATATGTGAATGTCTTATTGACATTGTTTGATTTGTATTCCAAGGAAGAAATTTAGTTCTCCCATCATACTCATCTCAAATTCACCTTGCATCAACTTTAAAAATTTCTTGCACAAAGATTCATTAGTAGCACCAAATATAATATCATCAACAAAAATTTGAACTAATAGAGTATCTTGCCCTTTTCAAAACAAAGAGAATAGTATCAACTTTACCTCTTGAAAACCCATTTTTTAAAAGAAATGAACTAAGTCTATCATACCAAGCTTGGGGTGCTTGTTTTAAACCATATAAAGCCTTTTTGAGTTTATAGACATCATTCGGTCTAGAAAAACGGATTGAACATCCATTTGGTAAAGTTTGAAATTTTTGAAACACGAATAGGCAAGTAAAATGCGAATAACTTCTAAATGTGCTACGGGTGCAAAAGTTTCATCATAAACAATACCTTCTTCTTGACAATAACCTTGAGCTACTAACCTTGCTTTATTTTGGATGACATTGCCTTGATCGTCTAACTTGTTTCAGAATACCCATTTTATTCTTATGATAGTCTGTGATGGTGGACAAGGCACAAATTCCCAAACATCATTCTTCTAAAATTGATTAAGCCCTTCTTGGATCTCTAGAAACCAATATTCATCTTTAATGGCTTCCTTAGCATTCTTTGGCTCTTTTTGAGATATTAGACCTTTTTCGATAAATTTTCTTCTAATCATTACCTTGTCAAGTGGATCCCCAATTATAAGATCTTTTGGATGGTCTTCTTTGAATTTCAGAGCTACGGGAAGATCCAAAGTATCACCCTTATCCTCTTGTTGAATATTTGAAATAGAAGGTTGATCATTTGAGGTTGAAGATTGATCATTTGTAAAATTTGTCCAACTTCTTCTTCTTCGTCACTATCATCGTTCGGTATTCTTTCCACGCCGAAGGCTTCACTGAATTTGACATGAATTGATTATTTTACCACCAAACTTGTTTTGTTATAAACCCGGTAAGCCTTGCTTTTAGTCGAATACCCCATAAAAATTCCTTTATCGGCTTTACGATCAAGTTTATCCAATTGATCCTTAGTGTTCAAAATAAAATACTTGCAACCAAATATTTTGAAATAGCTAATATTTGATGTTCTTCCTTCCCAAAGCTCATAAGGTGTTTTATTCAACTTCGGGCGAAGATATACCCGATTTATGACATAACAAGCAGTGTTGACAGCTTCGGTCCAAAAATACTTCGAAGAAAAAATTCATTTAGCATAGATCGACACATCTCTTGTAATGTTAGATTTTTCCTTTCGGCTATACCATTTTGTTGAGGAGTTTTTGGAGCCGAAAAATTATGTGTGTATCCTTTGGTTTCACATAATACTGAGCCGAAAAATTATGTGTGTATCCTTTGGTTTCACATAATACTCTAAATTCACCATCAAATTCACCTCCTCGATCACTTCTTATGGTTTTGATAGTATCCTCTTTTTCATTTTCTAAAAGTCTACACAACTTAGCAAACTAATAAGAGGCATCACTTTTATTTGCAAGAAAAAATAACCCAAGTATATCTAGAAAATCATCAATTATGACAAAAGTATAATGTTTTCCACTTAGACTAGCCGTGCCAATATCCCCCATACAAATCTAGATGAAGAAGTTGTAGAGGTTTGGTTGTGGAAATTTCATCTTTGGGCTTAAAACTACTCTTAACTAATTTGTTCATTTGATAAGTGTCACATAAGCCAAGATTTTCAAAATTTGTTGGGAAATTTATTTTATAGATTTTGATGAATGCCATGTAAAACTTAAACTAGAAAGTTGGCACCCCATTTTCCTTGTAATTTTCACTATAAGAGATAGGGCTGGAAAAGCTGAGTCAAGTCATCTATGCCTGGAAATACAAGAAGTCAATCAAGATCGACTGAAGACTCATTTGGGAACATCCGAGTATGGGCAAGATAGAAGATCAAGAACTCGACTGAAGATGTATCAGCTGAGGAACAACTGTGTAAAGAGTCAGTCAAAGTCAACTCAAGAAGCCAAGTCTCAAGTTAAAGTGACAGATGAGTCTTCTAATGATTGGAGCAGACTCAAGTCACCTGGGGAAAAAAGCGTGACAAGAGGAGTTAATCGAAATGAATCCGTTGCACAAAAGTCAAGAACATTACTTAAATAAGTTATACTTCCATGCTGCCAAGTCTTAAAGTGCTTGTCCCAGAAGGGCGTGCAAAAGGAATAAACTAATGGAAAGCACTGCATCTCGTGTCAAAACCTGAAAAGCTGCACATTCATTTAATACGAGGAAAGGTCTACATCTCAAGATTGAGGACCAAGAAAAGACAAGCCAACGAACACAAGTGACCTTTGAAAATCAGCCTATCTCTTCAACGGGCAGATTTTTGAAAGTTCACTATAAAAGGCTGAGGAAATTCATTGAGAAAAGGTTACCTGAACCACAAACAAGCAAGTATTATTCGAACTATTAACCTGCAAATATTCTCAAAGATATTCAAGAAAATCCTCAAGCCTGAAACTCGAAGGAAACCGATCCAACACAAGTTGTGAAGGAAAGACTACTTCAAACTGTTGAAGAGGAAACTTTTGAAGAATCAAAAGAGGTCTACTTTCCAAGGAGGATTGTAGGAAGGTTCAAGGTCGAACCAGTATCAAGTTATTGGAGGGCTTCGTGATCAAATCCAAGAGCTTGAGAAAGTGAGCTGAAGTAGCAAGGCAGCTACCCTTTGAAGAAGCCGAGTCGGAAGAGAAGCCACTGTGTGTGACCAAGGTTGTCTCTAGCGTTGACCACTTTGTGCGGATCTTTTACATAGTGGATTCCTCCAGAGTTGGAGAAGAGAGGATTAGAAGAATTACCCCATCTTCGAACCTCTATAAAAATTAACCGTGGCATTTATTTTTCAGCACATTTATATTTCTGCATATTTACTTTATATCTGCTGATAAACTTATTTGTTATCCAACTGATTAATAACCAAGAGCTAAAATCAAGTGTTAAAACAAGTTTAAGACAAATCAAAGGGTGTTAAGTCTTCCGCTGATAAAACCAACACATCCAAGTTAATGTTCAGGTTAAATAGCTGAGTTATCCTATCAACCCTATCGAGTCATGAGTGGCTAACTCTGCTTGAATAACCAACTTCAGTTGTCCCTCAAGGACTTAGTCAGGTGTTAACTCGTAATATTTTAAAAGGACTAAAATCGAAAAGTTGGTAAGGTTTATTCAACCCCCTTCTAAACCTTACTCACACCCCTTGGGACCTACAAGTGGTATCAGAGCGGTTGGTTCATTGAGCCTTCCGCACTGGTTACTGAACTAGATCTCTATCTTTTCTAAAAGGTTTCAAACACTCGTGTTTTCAAAATCTTTCATTTTCAGCAAAGTTGTTATCATGGAAGCAAATTTGACACGTATTCCTATGTTCACTGTTGAGGAATTTGATGACTGAAAAATTCGTATGCAGGCTCATGTATCTGCTCTACACGATGAAATGTGGCTTGTGATGGAGGATGGACCACTGTAAATATTGAAAGTGAACACAATCATAGCAAGGAGGCGGCGCTGCAATGAAGGGGAAAGAAGGCTGGCTGAAGAAAGACCAGCCCTGTGTTTGATAAATGATTTTATCATGATTTTGATGATTTTGTTTTTATACCAAAACAATGTTTTTAAATTTTGTCGAAATACTCCTAAATGATTTAAAATATTTTTACTAATTTTTCGGAGTATTTCTTCAAGTTTATTTTCGACAAAAATTGGACAACACTTCTGTCTCGTGGTCGACCAGTCGCCCTATAGGGCAACGCGTACCTGAAGGTGTAAGTTGAAACAGAAAAACGAGACTGAAGTTTAACACAGCAGGTCGACCGGTCACCCAGTGGGTCGACCAGTGCCGCCGACCGGTCGCCCCTGGTGTCGACCGGTGCCTGCTTGTGCGTGTTTCTTTCTGTTCTTCAAATATTCAAGGGGGACCGGTTGGGCACATGGTCGACCGGTCGGACCCCCCGTCGACCGGTCGCCCTATGTAAAAATACTGTGTTATTTTCAAACGTTTATTTGTGCGCGACCGGTCGCCCTAAGGTTTTGACAACAAATTCTGACCGTTGTGCAGCAGACCAACTTTCCTTAAATTATGGGATTGATTTCTAACAACTATATTCTTGATTTTAATTGTATTTTTCTATAGATTTTCAATCCCCAAGAGGAGCCTATCATGTTCAAGACATCTTCTATAAATAGATGAAGATTTGAAGCAACACAACATGAGAGAATACTACAACACAACAAGATACATTCAAGCAAACATATTTGTTCTTCATTGTTATTATTCTTGTTGTAATAGCCTGGGGTCTTTCACTTTCACATCTTGAGGTCTAGTCTTATTTCTTGATTACACTTGCACTCAAATTTGTATTATCCATTATCGGGTTGTAATCTTGACTTTTTGGGTTATGATTCAACACAAGATATCCTTGTGAGTGTTCTTGTGGTAAGAACACACTTGGATGATCTAGGTGATAGGTGCAAGAAGATTGTGGTGATCTTCTTATTGAAGAGTGTGGTGCTCTTCGAGATGTTGAATAATTTGGTATTCTTCAAGTCGGAAGATTGTGGTAATCTTCAAGTGAGATTGTGGTAATCTCAAAAGAGGTGTTGTAAGGTGTTGTTGTATTAATTGTGGTAATTAATAAAATCTTTTTTTTTTTTGAAATCCATCCCGGAGATACTTGGGTGGTAGAGGATTAGGCCCTAGGTGGGTTGGACCTCTTTAAATTGACGCGTGTTGTTTACTTCCCGCACCTTTATATTTGTCTTGGCTTGTTTGAATTGAAAAATAGGGCATTATCGAGAAAATGGAGATAATCTATTCACCCCCTCTAGATTATCGTAGCCGCTTGGACTTACAAGTGGTATCAAAGCCAAACTCTTTGGCAAGATCGTTTCACATCGCGAGTAAACAGGAACGATCATCGGCTACGAATGAAGTCTATCTTACTGGCGCCTCCACCACCAAGCCACCACTACTCGATTCCAAAAATTACACATTTTGGAAAGAAAGAATTGAATGCTATCTACAATGTTGCGGGTTCGATATTTGGAACACGGTCGTCAATGGAGAATCTATTCCGATGAAAGATACACCTCACACCTCCAAAGTCCTCAAGGAGCTCAATGATGAAGAAAAGGAAATCATCTCCTTAAATGGTAAAGCTCTTAATATCATTTATTATTCACTTACCATTTTGGAATATGATCATATTGTAGGAATTAAATCGGCACATGAAGTATGGAGAAAATTAGAAGAAGTATATGCAAATGAAAGGATCCACTCAAAAGCATCTACTTCTCAATTGGATACAACAACATGGGATGAGCCTCCTACAAACTCCGACGATGAAAACGAACGATGTCTTATGGGATTCGAAGAAAACGAGGAAAGTTCTAAACCTTCTACCTCTTATGATAATGAATTACAAAATGATTATAGTGATTTGCAAAGTGATTTTGATGAGTTTCAAAATGAATTCCAAAGCTTACTAGTTAAATACAAAAATTTGAAAAAGGAATTCAATGTTTTGAAAAATGAAAAGGATAGTTTATTTACTTCCTATGAATCACTATCTTATGCTCACACCACCACTCTTGATAAGGTTAGAAACCTTAAAAAAGAAAATAGTACTCTTGTTGAGGATATTAATTGCATGAAGAAGGATTTATCAAAATCCAACTTGAGTACCAATAAAATGACCAAGATTGTGATATTCATAAGTGTGATAATTTGAAATTAAAACTTTATCATAAGCCTAATGTTGTCAATCATATGAAAAAGGATCAAGTCTCTATGCATGTTGGTCATTATGCTCCTAGAATTACTACTTGTTTTTATTGTGGTAAAAAGGGTCACACGGTAAATACTTGTCGGGCTAGAAATAACTCTAATTATTGTTGGAGACCTAAAAGTCTCAAAGCTAATCACAAAGGACCCAAACACTTGAGGGTACCACAAAACAATGTCACATTAGGTACCCGGCGGAAGGACATTCAAAGAAAATTTATACCGCAAAGAAGACATCAAATGACCATCTCATTTGATCAAAGGAGAAGACATCACCACAATGAATTTCCAAGAAGGAAATATTATCAACAAAGGGAAGGACACAATCATTGGAGAAGCTATCATCAACAAGATGATTTTCAAAGGGGAAGATATCATCAACAATGGGAAAGACACAATCCATGGAAATGGCGAAATTGGTAAACTGTATCTCCCTATTTAAATATGCATTTTATTTTTATTATGCATGTTTTTATTTGTGTCTTTATTGCAAAATGAGTTTTGAAATATTTTTTTTCAAAATTAAGGTCTTCAATAGATATTTGTGTTTTTAAAATATTTCGAAAAATGAGACCTTGTATGATGCTTATAAAAACCTTGTGCATTTGTTTAAACTATAGTGTTTTATCATTCCTTATGGATTTTTATGGCATAAGCATACTTGTGATATATATTATTGCTCTAGCCTACACTTTTACAATTATTCTTGTGTGCAAGACTTGTTCTAAGAATTGTGTAGGAATTATATATCTTCATCAATGGTTATCTACTCATTATTTGACAAGAGAGACATAAACTATCGAGGTACGCTCATCATTGTTATTCATCTCATAGACTCGATATATTTTTGCCATATGCCTATGTGCTTAGTTTTCAAGATATTTCAAAGTGTTTCATACAAGTGCCATTAAGAGGATTTTTCGATTTATAAAAAGGCATTATTCGATAAAGCTTGTTTATCCGAGACTTGTAAAGGATTATATTTTGTTTAGATAAAACATTTGATTTTCATTCTTATCTCAAAATTATGCATTTGATTGCTCATATTCATTCTCGTCAAAACTATTGATAAAATGCTTCTTTTAAATGAGGTTTCAACTATATGCTCTTAATGTTTTTAAATTTCAAAAGAGACCTTATATAGCTTCCTATAAGCTTTTTTGAACTTACATGTTTTATGAAAATCTTGATGAATTGTTTGAAAGCATAGTATGTGTTACTTGTTATTGTATCTCTATTATTCAATATTATTATGCTCTTGTGCAAAGATATCTTGTTGAGATTTTGCATATTTTTTTTGATATTTTGGAACAAGTTTGATGTTCAAGGGAAGGTTAGTAGCTCAAAGGTAATGTCAAGAAGAAGACATTGATTTTGATGAAACATTTGCACCCGTAGCATATTTTGGTAGCTATTCGCATTTTATTTGCCCATTCTTGTTTTAAAAAAATTTCAAGCTTTACCAAATGAATGATAAATCCAGTTTTCTAAATGGTTTTATTCTAGTAGAAGTCTATGTAAAAGAACCGGGGGTTGAAAATTTTTCTAGGCCAAATGATTTTTATAAAAGGCCTTGTACGGTTTAAAACAAGCACCCCGTGTATGGTATGATAGACTTAGCTATTTTTTTGCAAAATAATTTTACAAGAGGTAAAATTGATCTACTCTCCTTGTTTTTGAAAAAGGGCAAAATGATTTACTTGTGCAAATTTATGAGAATATTATTTGTGTTATTAATGAATTTTTGTGTAAGATGTTTTCTAAGTCGATGCAAGGTGAACTTGAGATAAGCATGATGGGGGAGATCAATTTCTTCTTTGAACTCCAAAGTTAAAGAATGCCAAGAAGGTGGTTATATTTCACAATCAAAGTATACAAAAGTACCTTTGAAGAAGTTAGGCATTGAAGAAGGAAGAACAATCTATATTCCTATGGCAACAATATCAAGATGGACACAAGTTGAGAAAGGAATATTGGTTAACAAACAAATTCGAGGTATATTTATCTTCGTTTATTACTCTTTTAGACTCGACATTTTCTATGCCTTATGTCTATATGCTCGACTTCAAAACTATCCCAACGAATCTCATTAAAGTGTCGTTAAAAGAAATTTTCCAATATTTGAAAGGCACTTCTTCTTATAGCTTGTCTATCCAAGGTTTTAAAACGTTCATATTTTTTTTGGGATAACAAGTCTGGTGATTACAATTTCTCAAAATATGGTTCGTCATAATCGAACGAAACATATTGAGATTCGATATCTTTTTTCTAAGGGATTGCGTTTCTAAAAACGAAAATTTGAGATGTGTTTAATTTCGTCTCAAAGATAACTCGCGGAAATTTGTTCATTTACCGCCGAGTCTTTTACCTCATTTCAAGCTTGATTATTATATAATGTATATTGAATGAGGTCTACGTTTGCATTTTGCACGTTTTTAAAACTTAGGAGCAAAAAATCGGATTTTTGGATCAAATTTCGGACTTTTGCAAAATAGACTGATCCAGTGACCAGTTGGGGTGAGGCCGACCGGTCACCCTATGCCTCAACCGGTCGACATCACCCTGGACCGGTCAACATCACCCTGGACCGGATTTATTGCCTTCTGTTTCCAGACTTAGTCATTGTGGCATTTTTCTTCTATATTTCGACCCCTTTGCAAATTTCACACACAATTCACTTCAAATGAGTTTTGTTGCATAAATTACATATTTTAGGGATTATATTGCTCGTTTATCATCATTATTACTCATTCTCACCGATTAAATGGTAAGAATTCTACTCCTTTTATCTCAATTGGGTTGAACCCTTGAGAAAATGCTTCTACTTGATACATTGATGGAATTCTTATATAATTGTTTTGTGAATGATGATTGTTGTTGGATTATATTTGTAAAATTGCTTTTGGTGATGAAAAAAACTTGGCTTGATTACATTTACAAGGGTTTTATATATCTTTTTCAATTTTTGACGCCCGCCAAGTGTTCGATAAAATATTTCAATGAAAACATCATCACCTACATGATTCTCTCGTTTTCAAATGTCTTATATATTTATAGAGATCATGTTCTGCTAATTAAATGAGTTTTCATAAGCTTCTACAAGTCATATGATCGACTTTTACCTCCTATTTGGTTTATAAGCTTAAAAGTTCAAATAGCTCGATAAATCAGTTAAATTGCGTATTTTTATATGGATATATAATGTTTTTATCGTGCTAACATTCATTTTGATGATTCTAAAGGGGGAGAAACCGGTTATAAGCTCATTAGCTCATAAAAGCTAATATAAGCTCGTGAAAGAAGTTATAAGCTATGGCTCCTTAAAGCCATAAGTTGTGGATTATACTTAGTCCATTTGATGTATTATGGACTCATATTCTTGTTTAATGATGTTTTGTTGATAGGGGGAGCTTATAAGCTCTTGATACTTAAGCTCAAGTTGTAAAATCTGAGCTTTTAGCTTTTGGTTGATTGCTTCTACATTACTCTTGTTGTGCATGTTGATAGGGGGAGCTTTTGGTTAAATGTTTTGTATATCTATACTCCCATCCTTGTGATTATGTTGCGTGGAATGTTGTCGCTCACAACGGATAGTTCATTTTTAACCAGTAAAATTGTTTTATTTTCAAAACCGACCTCTGTAAATTGTTTTGGTTTGTAATCATAAAAAATGGGGAGATTGTTTGATAAATGGTTTTATCATGATTTTGATGATTTTGTTTTTATGCCAAAACAATGTTTTTAAATGTTGTCCAAATACTCCTAAATGATTTAAAATGTTATTACCAATTTTTCGGAGTATTTCTTCAAGTTTATTTTCGACAAAAATTGGACAACACTTCTGTCTCGTGGTCGACCAGTCGCCCTATAGGGCAACCCGCACCCGAAGGTGTAAGTTGAAACATAAAAACGAGACTGAAGTTTAACACAAAGAGTCGTCGGCCGCCTGGTGGGTCGACCCGTCTCGGCCGGTCGCCCGGTGTCGGCCGGTGCACTGCTTATGCGTGTTTCTTTCTATTCTTCAAATATTCAAGGGGGACCAGTTGGGCACAGGGTCGACCGGTCGGACCCCCCGTTGACCGGTCGCCCTGTGTAAAAATACTGTGTTATTTTCAAACGTCTATTTGTGCGCGACCGGTCGCCCTAAGGTTTTGACAACAAATTCTGACCGTTGTGCAGCAGACCAACTTTCCTTAAATTATGAGATTGATTTCTAACAGCTATATTCTTGATTTTAATTGTATTTTTCTATAGATTTTCAATCCCCAAGAGGAGCGTATCATGTTCAAGACATTTTCTATAAATAGATGAAGAATTGAAGCAACACAACAAGAGAGAATACTACAACACAACAAGATACATTTAAGCAAACATATTTGTTCTTCATTGTTATTATTCTTGTTGTAATAGCCTAAGGTCTTTCACTTTCACATCTTGAGGTCTAGGCTTATTTTTTGATTACACTTGCACTCAAATTTGTATTATCCATTATCGAGTTGTAATCTTGAATTTTTGGGTTATCATTCAACACAAGATATCCTTGTGAGTGTTCTTGTGGTAAGAACACACTTGGATGATCTAGGTGATAGGTGCAAGAAGATTGTGGTGATCTTCTTATTGAAGAGTGTGGTGCTCTTCGAGGTGTTGAAGAATTTGGTATTCTTCAAGTCGGAATATTGTGGTAATCTTCACAAGGTGCCGTTGAAGATTATGGTAATCTTCAAGTGAGATTGTGGTAATCTCAAAAGAGGTGTTGTAAGGTGTTGTTGTATTAATTGTGGTAATTAATAAAATCTTTTTTTTTTGAAATCCATCTCGTAGATACTGGGGTGGTAGAGGATTAGGCCCTAGGTGGGTTGAACCTCTAAAAATCGACGCGTGTTGTTTACTTCTCGCACGTTTATATTTGTCTTAGCTTGTTTGAATCGAAAAGAGGGCATTATCGAGAAAATGGAGATAATCTATCACCCCCCTCTAGATTATCGTAGCCGCTTGGACTTACACTCTGGTTGAAAAACCAAGGACTGAGTGGACAAACGATGATAGAAAGAGATACAACTTGGACAATGTGGCCAAGGACATACTCTACAAGACTTTGGACAAAGCAATGTTCAATAAAGTCAAATCCTGCAAAACAACAAAAGAAATCTGGGATAAACTAACTTTAATTTGTGAAGGATCAGAGCAAATTAAAGAAAATAAATTACCTGTTGCCATTCAAAAATTTGAAAATTTCAAAATGTTTGCAGGAGAATCTATGGATCAGCTGGATGCAAGATTCACTGAGATTACAAATGAGCTTTCAACTCTTGGGAAGGAATACACACAAAAGGAGATGTGTATGAAGATCTTGAGGAGCCTCCCATCTGAATGGGAAATGAAGACTATGGCTCTAAGACATTCACTGAACCTATCAAAAACATCCAATCATGAGCTATTATCAGACCTCAAAGCCTATGAGTTTGAGCTGATAAGAAAAGATCAAGAGGAGACAACTGTAACCAAGACAACTGCATTAATAGTCAATGATGGAAAGAGAGTTGAACCCAAGAAAGCCATAAACCAGGAGGAAATAGCCGTAATGGTTAAAAGATTCAACAAATTCTTCAATAAGAACTACAAAAGAAACAAGGGTAAAACCTCCAGGAGACATTCAACACCCTCTAAATCAAGGGAAGATAGGCCACCCAAGGGAGCTGAGCATCAAAGGGTTGAATATCAGAGAGCTGATAACCCAAGGACAGAAATAGTTGATCAAAGGGCTGAGAACCTGTGTTGGAATTGCAGACAACCATGACATTTTGCAATTGACTGTTCCTATCCACCAGTCAATAAATACAGGAATGAAGAAGAAAGAAAGGTCTTCAGAGAAAGAAGACAAGAAAATAAAAAGGTTATGTTAGCTATGGAGACTGCTGAGACAGTCAAGTCTAAAGAAGCAATAGACTTAGAGAGTTGTGAAGCTGACTACTCAAGTGATTCTGAAGAAGAAGTCTTGATTTGTCTTATGGCTAAAGAACAAGATCAACCAGACCAAGAAAATGAGGTACACTCTAACTCATCTCATTTAGATTCAGGTGATAGTGATTGTGACACACACACTTCATCACCCACTAATCTTTATGATTCATTAGGCAAAATGATGAAAGACTTTAAGCACATTAAATTCTCACACACACTTCTAAATGAGGAAAACAGCCAGCTCAAAAGCCAAAACTCACAGCTGACTAAGGAGCTGAATACTCTAAGTCACATAACTGATGAGAACACCCAGCTGAAGATTGAGAATGCTAAACTATTAGCAGTGATAGCTGCTGTAGAAAATAGAGAAAATGATCTTAAAAATGTGATGCCTCATTTACAAAGGCATCCAAATCATTGGATGATATAATCATGAGTCAAAACGAATGTGGAGATAAGACAGACATAGGATTCAACTTTTGTACACAGTCAAACTCTTAGAGTGATTTTGGAAAAAAGGATCTTCAAGCAATGAAGCATCTCAAAAATCCAAAACATCAAATGCTGCAATGAGAGAATGGAAGGCACGGAAGCTGGATCACTTAAGGATGCAGTTCACCCGCCCTGAATTCATCGAGGAAGAAGAAGAGCTTCTTAGATTCCTTGGTGTTATTGATGTTAAATCCTCATGTGTATGCTCATAAGTTTACTGACAGTGATGAAGACATGGATCACGCTGCTGCAGCTGAGAGGTTGGAAATGCAACAGGCTTTGAAGGAATCCAGAGCCATGCACGAGCTAAGTCTACTGGAGGGTCCAGGAGAGTCATCTCAAGATCTTCTGCAGACTGACCCTTTGGGAGTCGCACAAATAATTGCGACATACATTGCTACAGCTACGTCCCCCTTGCAATCAGAGGATGGCTCCAAGGGAAATGGCGATGAATCTGGGAATTTGGGCACCCAAGCCAAGACAACCCTTGATGAAGGTGTTAACACGCCTGCCCCTGTGGCTGTACACTCAGAGGGAAAAGCCGCGTCTCAGGAGCAGAGTGACCCGACTATCAGTCACTCAGCTAGTGCGTCAGCTGAGGGGAAAACTCTCTCCACCACAGCTGGGCTGGAGGAAGCTGTGGGAGACACACCTATGCAGTTAGAAGGTGAAGGTGAGAAGGAAATTACAGAAGAACAGAGTGACATTAACGACGCTCAAACATCTAAGTCTGTTTTAGCTGTATTGAAGGCCGACGATGCTGCTGCCGCAACTGAGGCAAATGATGGTGTAGCCCTGGGAGTTAACACTCTGGGCTCTGAAAGTGCAATCCAAGGGGTTGAGACTACTATGGATGCCACTGTCTAAGACCCTAAGACAACTAAGTCTGTCGAAGGGAGGTTAGAAGAACCTAAGACAGTTGAGACTGTCGAAGGGATTGAAGAAGGCCCTGCAGTAATGGAGACTGCAGGGGGGGTATTGAAGGACAAAAGGAGGTTGAGACTTCCCTTGGTAAAGATGATGGAAACAAGAACATCCCTCTATTTGAAGGTGTAGCCACAGAAGAAGTTATTGGTTCCCTTCATGACTCTGAATAAAATATTGACATCATTTCTAGGGTCAGAGGATGAAGCTGAGTCCACCCTGCCTGAAGATCCTGTAGTGCACCCAGCTGCCGATGTTCTAAAATCTTCGAGCCAAGCTAGTGACAAGACGACTCGGATGAGGTTCAATTTTGATGATGAGCCAACCCCATAGGTCTCATCATCATCCGATGAAGCTGATGATACAACTGAGGACATGATTACTCAATTGGAAAAACCCGCTGAGACCGAGGAAGCTGTTGAGATAGCTGAGGCTCAGTCAGCTGGACAAACCATCACAACTGCCCCAGCTGGAATCGAGTCATTTGCGTAGGCTCCCACAGCTGCAGCAGTAATGACTCCTACATCTCAGTCACAAGCTCCCACAACTGTGACACCTGCCAATGAAGCTCCGCAGCTGAGGCACAATGAGCTGAATCACCGCAAGCACCTGAGCAATAAGATATTCCATACGTGCGCGATGATGCATTTCAAGATATGTTCCCCTTCTCTAAGGATATGCCTGAATTGGAAGAAGAAATAGCTGCTGAATAAAGGAGATACACAGTAAGGGAAGAACCAGTCATTCCTACAGACACGATCATTCCAGCAGACTTCAACTTTGACGTAGAGTGGCCCGCAGCTGAGTTCCATGAAGTCTTTAAGAAAATTTGCGAAGACATTGAGAAGATGGAACGTCATCAGGCCTCTCTGTACTTACATCTGGACAATCGATATGCCACTCTCATAGTCTATCTGAGAGGCATAGTGGTGAGACTAAGGGAATGGACTCAACAGCAGAATGCTATGCGAATAGAGCAAGTCCGCTATTTCAAAGCTCTATATGGAAGGATGCTCGTATGGAGTGCATATAACTCCATGTACAGGCAAAGGATGAAGGAGTACATTGACAGGATAAACCAGTCCCATAAGACGGATATGGAGCAGCTGCAACATTTCCACAAAAATGAGATTGCCAGACTCGAGAATAGCATGAATGAAAAATTCAGTCTTCTCATGGCTGAAATGAAGATCGTATCACAGAGTCCAAGGCCACACGCTCAAAATTTTGCACAACGTATGATGCAGCAGACTCCAAGCACAACTCAACCATCAGCCGACTGGGCTTTATCCTCGGTAGTTTGTTCCCTGGTATACCTCTCTCCTTTGGTGATGATACCAAAAAGGGGGAAGAGGAGTCCCTCAAGGGATTGAAGGAAGAAAAATTGAAGCAAGGAGGTGACATGGCTAAGGGGGAAGAAAGTTAGAAAGATTAAAAGTTGATGTTCTGAAACCCCTTAGCTAGGTGATTTCACTGCCTTTATTCTGAGCAAACTCCCTGTGACCTTACCCATCGAGAAAGATGCAGTTGCCATAGCTGATAAAAGAAAGGTCATTGAAGCTGAATTTGAGGAGTTATCTAAAAAGGAAGAAGCTCACATTCAGGAGATAAGGAAACAACATGGTAGTCCTCCAGCCAGGAAGGACTACGCTGCGATCAAACTCCCTAAGGAAATCACTATGCCTGATGATGGATCTGAGCCCAAATCAATTAAGGAGTTTAAGACTCTAGAATCAGAAGGCTACTTTCAAGGAATGACTTTGTCTCAAGCATGGGACTTGTACTGGGAGGTTTGAACTTATGTAAAGAAGCTGATAAGCAGTATACTTCCAATCAATCCGGTGGAAAGTAGAAGACTCGACAAAGACACTCCCCAGGAAAGAGCTGAGTCAGGAAGGGGAAGAAGTGGTGGTGGAAGAGGCTTCCAACCTCGACCAACACCAAAAGATGTATCGTATGTAGATCCTGAAAAGAAAGGCATTATCTACTAGGCTTGATATGATCACCTTGCCAACCGAGAGGTTGAAAGGAAGAATGCTGAAGCTGCAAGAAGGCAAGAAGAAGAAAACCTAAGGCAAACAAGAGAATGGCTCGAGAGGAAGCAAAGGGATGACGCTGCTACCAAATGGGCCTACCAAAAGAAGAAGAGGAGAAAAAGAGGAAAAGAGCTGAAGATGACAGAAGAAGAGCTGAAGAAGAGAGAGAAGAAAACAGCAAAGGCGTTGAAGTGTTGCTCCGAACCCCTTCATGTATTTTTGTTGAAAATACATTTATGTAAGTCTTCTGTAATAATCTTAGTGAATTTTCTTGTAATTTTTACTCTTTATGTATCTTAGCTTAGATATACTGTGTATTGCCATGTATATATTTAGATTTCTCTAATACCGAATGTAAACAGCTGTGTAAAGGACAATAATGTTATGATCAATAAAATGATTCATTCAAGCATACATTCTTTGTTACTGCATTGTCTGTATGTATCTTTGTTGTATGAAGGAGAGTCAGCTGGGGAACAGCTGTAAGAAGTGTCAGTCTAGTCAACATAAGAAGCCAAGTCTACAAGTTGAAGTGACAGTTGAGTTATCCAATGATTGGTGCTGACTCAAGTCACCTGGGGTATAGACAACAATATAGTCAAGACAACTGACTTAGATCCGTTGATTAAAGTTAAGAATATTACTCAATATAGTAATATATCAAAGTTGTCAGGTCTAAAGTGTTAGTCCTAGAATTATGCAAAAGGGATGAACCAATGGAAACACTGCACCTTGTGTCAGGCTCCTGCAATGCTGCGAAGATATTTAATACGAGAAAAAGTCAACATCAAGAACTACAGACCAGGACAATACAAGCCAACGAACACAAAGTGACATTCGAAATTAGCCTATCTCTTCAACGGGCAAAATTTCAAATGTGCACTATAAAAGGCTGAGGAAGATATTGAGAAGAGGTTACCTGAACCAAAAACAAGCAAGCAATATTCAAGCATTTAACTTGCAATATTCTCATAGACATTCAGGCAATTCCTCAAGCCTGACACTCAAAGAAAATCGATCCAACACAAGTTGTGAAGGAAAGACAATTTCAAATCTGTTGAAGAGGAAACTTTTGAAGAAACCAAAGGGGTCTACTTTCCAAGTCAGGATTGTAAAAAGGTTCCAGGTCGAACCATTATCAAGTTTGTTGGAGGGCTTCGTGATCAAATCTAAGAACTTGAGAAAGTGAGTGAAGTAGTGGCAAAATACCGCTGTGAAGAAGGTTCGAGTCGCAAGAGAAGCCACCGTGTGTGATCAAGGCTGTCTCCAGACTGTTCACCGCTTTGTAACTGATCTGTTACATAGTGGATTTCTCCTGGAGTTGGAGAAGAGAGGATTAGAAGAATTTACCCCATCTTCGAACCTCTATAAAATATTTGTGTCATTTACTTTCAGCAAACTTACTTTGCTGCATATTTACTTTATATCTGCTGTTAAGTATTATATTTGCTATCCAACTGATAAATAACTAAGTGCTAAAAATAAAGTGTTAAAAAAAAGCTTAAAATTAAACAAAGGGTGTTAAGTCTTCCGCTGTTAAAAACCAATCAGCCAAGTCAAGTATTTGGCTTGAGCAGCCGAGTTATACTATCAACAGCTCTATCGAGTATATTGAGTGAGTAACATAGATGAAAAGCCAACTTAGCTGTCCATCAAGGACACAGATGTTTGAGTCAACTCTATTAAATAATTTTAAAAGGACTAAATCGAAAATTTGGTAAGGTTTATTCAACCCCCCCTTCTAAACCTTACTTCACACCCCTTGGGACCTACACTACATTCAATTAGTTAAGGGAAAACCCTATATTCAATTAGTCGGGGGAAACCCAAAACTCTATATTAAATTAGTCAGGGGAAAACCCTATATTCATTTAATCAGGGAAAACCCCTATATTCAATTAGTCAGGGGAAACCCAAAACTCTATATTCAATTAGTTAGGGAAAAACCCTATATTCAATTAATCATGAGAAAATTATATATTCAATTAATTATTATGGAAAAATCAACATTCAGTAATTAGTCTAATACCCATAACATAATTCGTTAATTGTACAAAACTTATAAGACTATGCGTGTTTAATGTTTGAAATAAAGAATAAATAGTGTACATGTATTTTAGAAGAATTTGTACTGCATGTCAATGAGTGAATTAGCAGGAGCTTAGAGAACTAGTATTGTGAGTTAATAACATCAATACAGACCCTAGGATATAGATGTCTAAATTACGAATACAATTGATGACGTTTTTCTTTGCTTTGAAAATCATAATTCACGTAATAATATATTTCAATATTTTTGTAGGCACATGAGTCTATAATGGAGATATTGAATTTAAATCAAACATGAGTAATCAAGATGTATAACAGATAATCACAGGTTCTGTATTCAATAACCTAATTTAAATGGCACAAGACATAGCCAGTATTCTGAAGCTTGAAACTTAAATGTTTATGTGCGAATTTCATACACAAATTTTCTAAACCCTCAACAACCAATACATAGTCGAATCTTAATGAACTGGAAACCAATTTATACACAAACCACACATTCACATATATATAATATATATATATATATACACACACTAAGGAGTCAGTAAACATAGTAATGATTCGAAATCCTTATTCTATATGAAAACTAAAGAACTTACTTGCCTGACTAGTTTATGGATAATCAATTCTTCTTAGGTCTCTATTGAATCAACCGCTTTGGGAAAATTACTTTTTCTTCTTCTCTTTCTTTCTCTCTCCCCTGGCCGATCTCTCTACTCTTGATGCGCCTTATCTATCGTGTATTCTATGTTCTCCGTGTGTGTTTTGCGTTGTCTTATATCTGTATTTTAACCTACTGCTAATTGGGCTAGGTTTAGAGTACATTGGCTTATTACTAACTTACTAACAATGTGGGCCTGATTTAATACCTAAACTAATTAAAAGTCCAATTATTGATTATAAGGCCCAAATTAAATAATTAACCAATCCAATTATAAAGACACTTTTATTATCCGAAATTTAATTAATTAACAATCTAGTAAAATCATTATTACATTTCTAGTTCTCCATTATTATTCCATAAAATAAACTAATAACATAATCAATAAAATTCTTACTAAGGCATAAAAAATTCGGGTCGTTACAAAGTTGATGGACGTTGTGTCCAGATGTGTGGGTATGAAGTTTGGGAGCTTCAACCAGCTATCACGGATAAAGCTGATTGTGATGGCTGCGATTATGCAGGATAAGAAAGTGAACTGGGCTGAGTTCGTCTTCAGCCAAGTATGCCAGAATGTGATCAACAAGTCCTACAAGGAGGATGGGACTTTTGGTTGTTCCCTGGGGTATGGCCTTGTCATTGGCCATTTGATGGAGGTTAAGGGAATTACACTGCGCCATGGGAAGCCCTTCCATGGGAATAAGAGGATGTTTAAGGAAAACCTCTCTGGTGCACAGAAGAAAGCCCATGCAAGGAACGTTGATACCAATGGGGGGGAATCAGCTGACCTAGAGGAAGAAACAGATGTGACCGCTCCTACTCTCTCGCCTAAGCTAATTTCAAAGAAGAGAGCTGCGACAGCTAAATCTGCTCCTGCCCCAACAACCAAAACCAAGAAGGCACCTGCCCTAGCAGCCAAACCCTAAGACTCCGCCTAGCGTGATTCCCGCCCCAGCCGAGACTGAGGAGAAACCCCAAATTCCTTCTCCAATTGTGAAGAAGAGACGTACTGCCAAGTCTCGCAAGGCAGCCGCGTCGAAGAAAGGTGATATTGAAACACAGGCCTTCACCCTTAAAGAGCCTCAAAATGTTGAACCAGAGATTCCTTTGGTTCCTACTAAGTGAAGACGACTGGTTAGAATGTCGGAGCTGGAGAAGCTAGCTGAGTCCGGTACTCATCTAGAGAAGCCCATTGAGACTGTTGATGCTCAAGAGGAGCAGTCTCAAGAGAAGGTTGATGAGACTCTGAAGACTGCTGATTCAGATCAGCAGAGTATTGAAGACCCAGTTGTCCGGGAAACAGCTTTAGAGACGGAAGGAGCTGAGACAGCCAGGACGCATGAAGAAAAGGTTTTCTCACTCCCTCAAACTAATGCTTTTGAACCTGAGGGGGGGCAAGCTTCATTGGCCACTATTTCAGAGGCCGGAGAGGATGATGATGACGATCTAATTATGTACTCTCCAGTCTATCCAGACATCCAACAGAGGCTAAGAAATTGGAGAAGTTGGAAGCTAGATTACTCCAGACAGCAGTTCACTCATTCGGAGTTCATCGATGAAGAAGAGGAACTTATAAGCTTCCTCGGGAATGTATCTGTCCAATATGCCCTAGATGAGAATTTTAGCATGGATGCCCTCCGTACTATCAAAGAAGATGAAAAGGAGAAGGCCCTGGAGAAAGCAAAAGCCTTGGAGAAATCCAAAATGTGTATGCAGACTGGAACCCATGAACATCTCGTGGAGTCCACTGACAACAGCGATCTTGAGAAGATGGACCGTGCTGCTGCAGTCGAAAAGTCCGAGTTACAGCATACCGTTAGAGAATCTCGAGCCATGCACGAGCAAAACCTTCAACAAGGTCCACGAGAGTCTTCCAAAATATCTCCTCGATCTGATCCATTGGGAGTGGCGAAGGAGATTGCAACCGTCATTGCAGCGACCACGTCCCCCATGCATTCTCAAGATGGCTCTCAGGGGAACAACGATGAAGCTGGGAACGCGCGCACCCAAGCCAAGCCTATCCCCGTAGAAGGTGTTGAGACACCTTCCCCAACGGCTCACTACTAAATAGGAAAAATATCCGTATCTTAGGAGCTTAGTAACCCCACTCTCGTTCACTCAACTGGTGCGCCAACTGATGGGGAAGCTCTTTCCACCACATCAAGGTCGGAGGATGTTGTGGGAGACAACTCTATGAAGTTTGGAGGTGAAGGCGAGCAAACTACGGATAAGCATAGTGAAATCAATGAAGCTCGAATGGTTGAGACTGTTCTAGCTGAGGTTTCCTCTGATGTGCAGGCCGATGAAGCTGCTGATGCAGCTAAGGCAAAAGGATGGGAAAAAGGCCACGGGAGTTGAGACTCTTGTCCATGAAAGTGCAATCCGAGGAGTTGAGACTCCGAAGGATGCCATTGAAGACCCTAAGACAGCTGAGTCTGTCGTAGGGATTGTAGAAGGCCCTACAGCGGTTGAGACTGCTGGGGGTAAAGAAGGCCTAAATGAGGTTACTTGAGACTTCCTTCGGTAAGGTGATCACCAAAAATATATTGGTTCATACAAGTGCAAGTGTACAGTGTAGTTTATAGAATAATGACAAGCAAGGTCGTATTCCCCAGGGATTGTATCTCAAAACACTTAGGCTATAATAACATAGTATTCCAAAAACAATTGTTACAAAAACAATTGTTATAAAAACAACATCGTATTCCTCAGGGATTGTAAATAGTTAATTAGTAACAATTGTAGTCTGGTCAGATCGTTACAATTCTTATTAACTCCAAAAAGATTTGTTAATTGAATGACTCCCCACAAACACGCCTGTCACACATGTTTTATTTTTGAATTCGATTTTCGTCTTACTAGAACTCACCTCTCGGATTATGGACTAGAGTATGACATGCAAATTATTGATCAGATAAAAAGCAATTATAAATAAGCACTCGAATTCATAAAATAGAATGCATGAAGCAATTAAGAAAACAAGTAATCATATTTAATACAAAATGACAGTTTCGATTATGCCGCTAAGATCCGAAAAATATGCCAAACATTGATTACAAACTCATAGACAAATTCAAATCGATATTATGACATCATATAAGCACATACAAGAGTGTAAGTCCAAGTGGCTACAATAATCTAGAGGGGGGGTGAATAGATTATGCCGATTTTTTACAAATCACCCTCTTTTTCGAAACAACGAGTAGATAACAAGAATGTAAATGCGGAAAATAAACAACACTCGTTGATTTAAAGAGGTTCAACCCACCCAGGGCCTAATCCTCTACCACCCCAGTATCTCCGGGATGGATTTTAAAAAAGAAAAAAAAGATTTTATTAATTTACCAAAAATTAATACAACACCTTGAGGATTACCACAACCCTCTTTCACCACCTTGAGGATTACCACAACCCTCTTACAACACCTTGAGGATTACCACAACCCTCTTACAACACCTTTGAAGATTACCACAACCTTCAAACACCTATCACCTAGATCACCCAAGTGTATTCTTACCACAAGAATACTCACAAGGATGTCTTGTGTTGAATAATGACCAAAATCAAGATTACAACTCAATAATGATTGATAGAATATGAGTACAAGCGTAATCAAGAATTGAAAGCCTAGACCTCAAATAAGTGCAAGTGAAAGTGCTTAGGCTAATACAACAAGATATATGAAAGTGTTTACTCAATTGCTCTTTGCTTGTATATTGTGTGTTGTATCTTGTTGCTTGAATGAAGCCTCTATTTATAGGAGAGGACTTGGCTTTCATTTCCAGACATTGGCTCCTCCTTGGGGAGTGATTTGCTGCAAAAGAAACCATTTAAAATGATCAATATAGTCAAGTTAGAAATCAATCCCACAAAATAGGGAAAAGTTGTCAAAAACGCAACGGATAGTTTCTTTGATAAACATGGGGTTCGACCGGTCGTGCGGAGATAAGATTGAAATTGAATTCTCGCGACTTTTTACACAGGGGGACCGGTCGAAGGGGTGCGACGTCGCCCTTAGTCAAACTGGTTGCCCTTGACGATTTTACGAAACAGAGAAGTCTGGAACAAAAATCCAACTTGTAGGTACAGGTCGCCCGCCGGTCGACCGCACCGGTCGCCCACCTGGTTGACCGGTCGCCCTGCCCTGTTTTTCTTACGTCCCATTTTCTGTTTCTCGACTCAACTCAGGTACGGGTTGCCCTATAGGGCGACCGGTCGAGCCTGAAACAAATGTGTTGTCCAATGTTTTATTGAAAATAAACTTCAAGAAATACTCCGAAAAATAGTAAAAACATTTTAAGTTGATCGGAAGTATTTAGACAACATTTAGGGACATGGTTTTGGTTTAAAAACATATTTGAACAAAATCGAACATAATCATCAAAATCATGATAAAAACATTTATCTAACAAAGAGTTC
The DNA here is from genome assembly GCA_016081115.2 of Rehmannia glutinosa. Lineage (NCBI taxonomy): Eukaryota > Viridiplantae > Streptophyta > Magnoliopsida > Lamiales > Orobanchaceae > Rehmannia > Rehmannia glutinosa. Next base: position 77,591,363 of record CM071927.1, on the reverse strand, counting down.
TTAAACATAGAAAGAAAACCCCTTCTTGTCAGGATGGATTCCGCTTCCAAGCCCTCGAAGCTCTTGTGTTCCCTAGATGCGAAAGCCTTGTGGTGTTCTTCGCGACCTAGCCTTTTGCTCTCAGAAGCTCTTCGATTCCTTCGTTCCTGTGTTATTTGATGTGTTTTCTATGTAGAGAGTCATGATTTTTCGTGCAAGACTTAGTTCCCTTTTATAGATGCTTGGAAAGATCACTTGTAGAGTTGGAATAGGAAGCAAACTCTAAAAATTGCACTGAAACAGACTGGCCGTGTGGGACCACACGGGCATGTGGTGTTGGGCTCAGCCCTTCTTCACATGGGCGTGTGGCATGACACGGGCTGCTGGTGCGGTTGAGTGACCTTATCCACACGGCCGTGTGACTTCACATGGTTCGGCTGTGTGGACCTGTTCCGTCCCCTATTTTCATCCCTTTTCCACACGGTTGTGTCACTTTCACACCGGCATTTTCACACGGTCGTGTGATACCATATTGTCCAGCCGTGTGATGTGTTTTTGGGCGTGTTATTATCTGAGTTTGCTCCTGGGGTATTCATGAAAGTTGTAGCCCTTTCTCTTAGCTTTCCATAGCCACTTGAATAACCTCAATAGCAATTTTGCAGAGAATGTTATGGCCAAAATAATAAACCATGTCAGTGTTGGAAACTGTTAGCGCATTTAGACGTTTTTGAAGGAAATTTCCTTTTGTTCGATCGTCCGTGCTTCTCTCCTTCACATATTTGCTCGTAGATTAGCTCTTGACCTATACTTTGGAACGTGATATCTCGTTTTATCCAATTTATCTCCATTTCCTGTAAGAAGTTACAAGAATACGCAGTATCACGCCCAACAAAAGAAACCAACCAAAACACACTGAATATGCGTGCAAATGCATCAAAAATATATCATTTTAAGCCCTCAAATGCACGTATATTTTATACTCATCAAAATCCCCCAAACTTAAAACATTGCTCGTCCTCGAGCAAATTAAGAAAAATAATATCAAGGGGAAAGAAGAACACATAAGAACACTATGAGCATTAAATAGCATTTGACTCCATACTTAAGAAAACCATGTAATCCATAATCAAGAAGGCATCATTCATAAACTCGACATAATCAATACTCCCTTGGGTACTTGACATCGCGACTCACGAGAAGATAGTGTATCACTCGACTCTCAGAAGTGTATGGATAGTGCTTACGCTCAAATTCAATTTAGTGAATGTAGAACTACCATAGGCTTGCAAATTGTCTAACATCTCTACCACTTTTGTGTGCACAATCTAAGAATCAAAAAGGACTTTTATTAGGTTGTAATGTAGGATCTTTGGTAAGGGTAGGAAAATATGGATTAAGTGACTTGACTTGAGCAAATATAAATTTAAGCATACAAACTTGCAATTCACCAACCCAATTTCAAAATAATATCAGTTTTTCTTTTTCAACTCAATTCCACCCTTATTTCTCCTTTTTTCATTCTTTGGCCTTTTTGCCTTCTTTTCTTTTTCTTTAGCCTCAAGCTCTCATTTGTCATAATTTTCATGATTTTTTCTTTTTGCTTTGCTCGATTTTTTTTTCTATTTTCTTTCCAGAGATTTTCTTTCTTTTTCGAGCTTTATGTATTTTTCCATTTACCCAGATACTGCTTATCTCTTTTTCTTTTGTCAACTTCCTCCCCTTTTTCATAAATGTTCACCACATCTTCCCCAAACTTATTCATTTTCTATAAGCTCAAAAAAATTTAGGGATAAAAACATGTAAATTTTAAAGATCACTGTGGCTCAGAATAAAAGTTTTGGCTCAAAATTGGCTAACTAGGGACTCATGAGTTCATAGGTAGGCTTTTTAGGCTATGTAGGCTAAAACAAAGATGTCCTTAGTTCATTTTCAAAAATTGCACACACACATGGCTTCAATGAAGATACCAGAGCAAGTTCTAGAGTTCTATCAATCATAAATGACACACTCACGAAAAAAATAAGTCTGCATAATGTAAAGCAGTTCAAGGCACAAAAGCTCACAGGTTTAGTTTTCGCAACATGCTCAAATACCCAATTTGCTTAACACATGCCAAGCAAACAAATAACATTTCTTCTAAGAATTTATTACATTATTCCCCCAAGTATGTTATCCCATGCCATAAAATCTTCATAGTAAAATCATAGAGAGATGGGCATACGCACTAAATTAAAAACCACACACAAAAGCAATTAAACGTGCTAAAGCGGAAAAAAATGTGCTAAAAATAAAAATACAATAAAAATAAAAAATCAAAAAATTTCAATGCAATTTTTTCTTTATGCTCTAAACGCAATCCTAAATGCAATACAAAATGCAACAGTACTAATTTATGCATTCTTCAACCCTCCCAAACTTAAAATATGCATTGTCCCGAACATATGAGGAAATTATCAAAAGAAAAGAGGAATGCATAAAGAGTACTTACCTAGATGGTTGACACGACCCATGTGCATTTTACATGGCCGGGCCGTGTAGCCCTAGGCAATCACTGTTTCACTCTGTCTCCAGCCACACGGTCGTGTGCAGCTCACACGCCTGCCCGTGTGGCTGGTCAGGTCGCACATGAAGTGTTTTGTTTTTTTTAACTCCGGAGTTTCTCGCGATGTCTCTTGGGTTGCCTCCCACAAAGCGCTAAGTTTTATGTCTTCAGCCAGACTTCAGATTCTAATATCACTTTTGTTGAACCGCGTCGATTGAAATCCTTGAGCCCTTATATTTTGTACCATTCATCAGACGAATTAGTTTGCTCTATTTTCTTGGATTAAGTATCGCCTGGAAAATTGCCCTTTTGATGTTGGCCTCCCACTGCAGTTACGATTTGGGCTTCTTGTATCTCCAATGATTCCAGTCTCGCAAAAAATGATGTTAGAAACGAAGAGAAAAAAATAAAAGAAAAAAACGAAAAAAGAAAAGAAAAAAAATATTTACAAAAAATATGGTTCAATTAAGATTGAACTACTTATTACTATATCTAAGTAGAATCTAATCAATCCCCGGCAACGGCGCCAAAAACTTGTTCGCCAAAAATATTTTGGTTCGTACAACTGCAAGTGTACATTGTAGTTTATAGAATAATGGAAAACAAGGTCGTATTCCTCAGGGATTGTATCTCGAAACACTTAGGCTATAATAACATCGTATTCTAATTTTATTGAAGTGACCGAAAATCAAGTATTTTATTTAACTACAAATCGAAAAATAAATAAAATAATTTTGTGAACCCCACAAGTATTTTCAACATCTTTAGGAGCAACCTTAGGCACATAATCTCAACATGCTTCTTCAATATTAAATGTGAATAAAGTTTTAAAAACCAATTCATTCAATTCTATGGGTTAAAATTCCTAAATTCATTTACTCCCCTGGTCAGGCGGTGCGTAAACAGTTGATTAATAACAATTGTAGTCTGGTCAGATCGTTACAATTCTTTTAACTCCAAAAAGATTTGTGAATTGAATGACTCCCCACAAACACGCCTGTCACACATGTTTCATGTCTGAATTTGATTTTCGTCTTACTAGAACTCACCTCTCGGATTATGGACTAGAAGTATGACATTCAAATTATTGATCAGATAAAAAGCAATTATAAATAAGCACTCAAATTCATAAAATAGAAAGCATGAAGCAATTAAGAAAACAAGTAATCATATTTAATACGAATCCACAGTTTTGATTATGCCCCGAAGATCCAAAAAATATGCTAAACAATGATTACAAATTCATAAACAAATTCGAATCAATATTATAACATCATATAAGCACATACAAGAGTTCTTATACATAGAAAGAAAACCCCTTTCTTGTCATGATGGATTCCCCTTCCAAGCCCTTAAAGCTCTTGTGCTCCCTAGATGCGAAAGCCTTGTGGTGTTCTTCGTGACCTAGTTTTTTTCTCTCAGAAGATGTTTGATTTCTTCGTTCCTGTGTTATTTGATGTGTTTTATATGTAGAGAGTCATGATTTTTCATGCAAGACTTGGTCTCCTTTTATAGATGCTTGGATAGATCACTTGTAGAGTTGAATGGGAAGCAAACTCTGAAAAATATCCTGAAACAGACTCCCACACGGCCAGGCCGTGTGGGACCAGACGGCCAGCGCGTGTGGTGTTGGGCTAAGCCCTTTTTTTCATGGGCGTGTGGCATGACACGGGCTGCTGGTGCGATTGAGTGACCTTGTCCGACCGTGTGGACCTGCTCCGTCCCCTGTTTTTGTCCTTTTTTAACACGGTTGTGTCACTTTCACACCGGCATTTTCACACGGTTGTGTGATACCACACGGTCCGGCCGTGTGACGTGTTTTTGGGTGTGTTATTATCCGAATTTTCTCCTGGGGTCTTCATGAAAGTTGTAGCCCTTTCCCTAGCTTTTCATAGCCACTTGAATCACCTCAATAGCAATTTTGTAGAGAAAGTAATGGCCAAAATACTAAACCCTGCCAGTGTTGGAAACTGTTAGCACATTTGGACGTTTTTGAAGGAAATTTCCTTTTGTTCGATCATCCGTGCTTCTCTTCTTCACATATTTGCTCGTAAATTAGCTCTTGAGGTTACAAGAATACGCAGTATCACTACCAACAAAGGAAACCAACCAAAATACACTGAATATGCACGTATATTTTACACTCATTATAAGGAGCCGAAATATGAGAACATTCCTCAAGTCGAAGGAGCTGATGCAGAAGAGGAGATCAACGCCCTTTATGATTCCCAAAAACATATTGATACACCTTTTCTGGGATTTGAGGATGAAGCTGAGTCCACACATAATGAAGAATCTACGCAAAACGAGGCTGAGGATGTTATAAACTCACGGAGCAATGTTAGTGATAAGACAACTCCTATGAGATTCAACTTTGATGATGAGCCATTGCCTCAGGCCACATCACACTCCGATGATGCTGTTAAGATAGCTGAGGACCAGTTACCTCAAAAGTAAAAACCCACTATTACCGAAGACGCTGTTAAGACAGATGAGGCTCAATCAGCTGAGCAGACCGATACCACTGCTCCAGTGGAACACAATCAGCCGCAGGCTAGCACAACTATAGCAGTAATGACTCAAATAGCTCTATCGCAGGCTCCCACAGTTGTGTTATCTGCCGATGATGCTGGCTCAGCCGAGGCACAGAGAGCTGACGAATTACAACAAGAAAAGGGAAAGGCCCCTAGCGTGGACCTTTGGGGATCCCTTTTGTTTGAGATGATGTATTTGAATACATTTTTCCCTTCAATACTGAGTTACCTGACATGGAAACTGAGTCTGCCCGAGAACAAGAGACACACACCGTGCAGGAAGAGCCCATCATTCCAATTGATACGATTGTGCCTATGGGTTTTGATTTCGATGCAGTGTGGCCAGAAGTAGAGTCAGCTTCGACAGTAGAGTTTTGAAATGCTTTCAAGAAAATCTGTGATGAAATTCAGAAGATAGAATGCCACCAATCATCACTGGATATTCGTTTGGACAATCGTGATGCAACCCTCAGCGCAGACATTAGAGGAGTTGTACTACCCATCAGGGAATGGGCTGCACAACAGACTGCCATGCGCTCAGAGCATGTCTGTTACTTCAAGGCCTTGTTTGCAAAGATGTTGGTTTGGAGTGCGGATACGTCAAAATTTCAGCAGAGAATGAAGGAACACATGGTCAGAATGGAAACCTCACATAAGTCGGACATGGAATTGCTCAAGGTGCACCATTAGAGCGAAACTACACGCCTTGAGGACAACATGAACCAGAAGTTCAGTCCTTTTATGGCAGAGATGAAGTTGGTAGCAGTTGAGTCAAAGGCTACCCGGTCAAAGTTCTGAATAGCCCACTCCAAAGCAGATATCAAGCATAATTCAAAAAATAGTCGACTGGATTTCATTCTGAGTGGATTATTCCCTGGCCTAACCCTTTCATTTGGTGATGATGCCAAAAAAGGGAAAGATGAGGCCTTAAAGAGACTAAAGGAGAAGAAATGGCGAAGAAAGTGATAGGTGTGAGTTTTGCATGTATTTTAAGTCGTATTTCTAGCTATAATGATGGGTAAACATGCACATACTCGCGTTAAATGCTACATATTCACTCCTTGTGGAAAAGATATTACACTTTGCTTATTTTGTAGGAATTTCATGATAATTGAAGCAAATTGAATACGAATACGAGGTTAGCAAAGTGGAAACATGGAGAATTGAGTGGGTATACGAAAAGTGGAGCCTAAAAGAGCGAAAGTTGAGCATCTACGGAAAAGACAGGGGGCACACGGGTTGGGCGTGCCTCAAGACACCACCCGTGCACCCCTGTATAAGGATAATTGAGCCGCAAAGATGGTGCACGGGTAGCCCATGCATGGGTGCACCACCCGTCGTCCTACGAGGATGACCGACCACCGGGAGTGGCGCACAGGCAGGCCGTGCTCCGATGCACCACCCGTGCGCCCTACAGAGAGTTGGATTTTTTTCACAGGTGGCGCACCGGTAACCTCGTGCGTGGCGCACCACCCGTGCGTCTCATACTGAATCCCATAATCTGAAAGATTATGCCCTAAACTTGATGGGGGTATAAAAAGACTTTTTGGGGGCGCACACAAGGGGATTCTGGTATTTTTGGGATCTACAACACAAGACAAGAGTCAACTCTTGAAGGAGGATATCAAGGAGACAATCGGGTTGCATCGGAGCTTGAAGAACGGAGATATATCGAGAGACTGTCGAAGTTCCTAAGTTTTCTTGCTTCTCTTTTAGTTTCAATCTTTCATTTTCATTTGTAATGGCTTTGAACACTTTGTTTATAAGTTGTTTAATCATGTGTAGCTAAACTCTAGAGATTTCCGGGTTTTGGGAGTAGACTAATGAACTATTGTTGGATGTTTTAATCTTAGTTGAAGTTATTATCTTGAAGCCTATTTGAGTATTTTGAGCTTATTCTTGTTTTATCACTTGATCAATGATTTAACTTGTTTGATATATTGATTCATAATTCGAGAGATGAGTTTCAATATTAGATCTTGAATACTCGACACAAATATTTGCATGAATCGAGAGGTTTGTAAATATTTGTGAGGACATTTGATCTTTTAAACTTTTGGGAGTTGAATGCTTCATGTTGAGTAGAGATGCTAGCATAAGTATTTCAATCAACGTTTTATATGCATCTCGAGAGGTAGGATAAAATAGCTTTGTGATCGTCTTATAGGAATATTGATAATAACGTGGCTTGATTAAACTGGACAACAAGAGGATTATTAGTCGAAACCTTAACTCGGAAATCCATTTTATTATCTGGATACTTCTATCATTTGTATTGTCTTAATCTTGTGTTTTAGTGATTTTAATTGTCTTAATCTCAAAACAACAATCATCAAATTTCGATCGTCTAAATAAAAATAAGACTATCTTGGATCAATACTTAGCATATTAATTTATTAGTCTCCGTGGATACGACCTTGCTTACCCTATTCTATAAACTACACCGTACACTTGCGGTGAAGCTAAAAATAAGGCGAACAAGTTTTTGGCGCCGTTGCCGGGGACTAATACAATTTTTGGTGCTAATATTGCGATAGATAGAATTAATTTTAATTTAGACAATTTTATTTTTACATTTTGGATTCAATTTAATTCTTCAATATTTGACTTGTTTCTTTTAGTTCGGTCCAGGTAGTGCATGAAAACGCGCTCGAGACAAGGGACTTTATACCGCTTATACCGGAAGTCGAGGCTTTCGCGAGAAGAATCAATGCTACTACTAGACGGGCTGAAAGACAACACAATCCGATAATGGGGGATTTGAATGAGTTACCAATACCGCCAAACAATGGTGGAAACGAGTTACCGATACCGGTTCCACAGCAAGCCATTCGTGATTACTTTCGACCACAAACGAATCGTAATTACGGTGGTATTGCCCATATTCCTATCAATGCCAACAACTTCGAGCTCAAACCTAAGATCGATCAATATGGTGCAAATGAATCGCTTTGGGGATTCACAATCAAGATCCTAACTTTCACCTTGCACATTTTATCCAAATATGCAATACGATCAAAATGAATGGAGTCTCGGATGACGCCATAAGATTGTGCCTATTCCCATTCTCTTTACGGGATAAGGCGATAAATTGGTTGGGTACGTTGACGCAAGGAAGTGTGAGCACATGGGACGATTTGGGCCAAAAGTTTTTGTTTAAATTCTTTCCACCAAGCAAAACTTTGCAGCTAAAAAGTGAGATCACTCAATTCCGACAGTTTGATTCCGAGCCTTTGTACGAGGCTTGGGAAAGATTTAGGGATTTGTTAAGAAGATGTCCACAACACGATTTTCCGGAGGATCAACAGTTATGTTTCTTCTACAATGGTTTAATGGGGCAAACGAGAGCCTTGTTGATGCTGCAGCGGGAGGAGCATTGTTGGCAAGGTTTCCACAAGATGCCTTGACCCTTCTTGAGGAAATGGCCATGAACAGTTACCAGTGGCCACAAAAACTGAAAGATCCGGGGAGTTTCACTATCCCTTGTGCTATTGGTGGTAATTTTTTTAATAAAGCATTATGTGATTTGGGGGCAAGTATTAATTTGATGCCTTTGTCCATTTTGAGGAAGCTTGGATTAGCCGACGTGAAGCCAACTACGGTGACATTGCAACTTGCGGACCGATCACTTACGTATCTAAGGGGAATTATTGAAGACGTATTGGTAAAAGTTGATAAATTTATATTCCCGTGGATTTCTTGGTTCTTGATATGGAAGAAGATCGTGACGCGTTCACCGATACTTGGGCGCCCATTTCTTGCTGAATTGGTAAAGCCTTAATAGACGTACAAAAGGAGAGCTCACATTACGTGTTAATGATGAGCATGTTTTATTTTCTATTTATAAGGCAATGAAATTTCATGATTCGGTGGAGAATTGTAATTTTTGGATATAGTTAGTTCATGCATTGAGGATTATGTTGATCATACATTGTCTACAGATGATTTGGAATTTGGTCTAACCCACTCGTGCTCAATGTCGAGTGTTGTACTTGATTTTGATAACCAAGATTTGTACGACTATGTTTGTGCCTTAGATCATATGCGAAACTACCTAAGAGCGCAAAGAGGCGAGAACGCAAAGCCGTAAATAAAGGAGCAAAACTTGCAGCAAAGCACGACCCATGCGTCCACGCACGGGCAACCCGTGCGTGATGCTGAGGGTCGAGCTGAGCTCTCTGAAGAGCACACGGGCCGTGCGCCGGCGCATGGGCTGCCCGTGCGTGACCCTGAAATAGCAACATCGACTCCTAACTCAAGCAATTACCCGAACACCTCAAATATGCATTCCTTGGGGCAAATAATGCAAATCCGTAATCGCTTCATCTCTTCTCACTCCTACTCAACTTGATAAACTCGTTAAGGGTTTTACGAAAACATAAGTCGGCACTAGGATGGTCTATAACTGATTTAAAAGGCATAAGTCCATCCATTGTGATGCATAAAATTGGATGGAAGATGTTTATAAACCATCAAAAAAACCAAAGACGACTAAACCCTATCATGCAAGATGTGGTTAGGAAGGAAGTGTTGAAATGGTTGGATGCCGAGATCATTTATGCTATATCCGATAGTTCATGGGTGAGTCCGGTACAAGTGGTGCCGAAAAACGGGGGGTAACAAAAGAGGAAAATGAAAATGAGGAACAAATTGCTACTAGAATTGTTACCGGTGGAGAATATGTATTGATTACAGAAAACTTAATGATGCCACTCGAAAAGATCACTTTCCCCTCCCCTTTATCGATATGATGTTGGATTGTCTTGCAGGTTATGATTATTATTGCTTTTTAGATGGTTATTCCGGGTACAATCAAATCATGATTGCGCCGGAAGACCAAGAGAAGACAACATTTACATGTCCGTATGGCACATTTGCATTTCGTTGCATGCCATTTGGTTTATGTAATGCGCCTGCCACTTTCCAACATTGTATGATGGCTATATTTCACGATCTTATTGAAAAAGTTATGGAAGTGTTTATGGACGATTTCTCTGTGTTTGGTGATTCTTTTAATAATTGTCTTCACAATCTTTCCCTAGTTTTGTAGCGATGTGAAGAGACCAATCTAGTACTAAATTGGGAAAAGTGCCATTTTATGGTACGCGATGGCATTGTACTTGGTCATCGAGTCTCTTCCGCAGGTTTGGAAGTTGATCGGGCAAAGATTGTAGCAATTGAGAAGTTACCACCTCCTACAAATGAGAAAGCCATTCGGAGCTTCTTGGGCCATGCCGGATTTTACAGAAGGTTTATCCGTGACTTTTCTAAAATTTCTAAGCCTTTGACCCAATTGCTAGAAAAAGATGCTGCTTTCATTTTTTCCAATGAATGTTTGCAGGCGTTCGAAAAGTTGAAGACATCATTGGTGACCGCACCTATACTCGTTGCCCCAGATTGGAGCCAACCATTTGAGTTGATGTGTGATGCAAGCGACTTTGCGGTTGGAGTTGTCCTCGGTCAAAAGAGGGAAAAATTGTTCCGATCAATCTACTATGCAAGTCGAACGTTGGACAGTGCTCAACAGAATTATACCACAACCGAGAAAGAGATGTTGGCAATTGTTTTCGCATTCGATAAATTCCGATCTTACTTGATCGGGACGAAAATGGTTGTGCATACCGACCATGCGGCTATCAAATACCTCTTTGACAAGAAAGATGCGAAACTGAGGTTGATTCGATGGATCTTATTATTGCAAGAGTTTGATGTGGAAATCAAGGACCGGAAAGGATGCGAGAACGTGGTAGCAGACCATTTGTCTCGATTAGAAAATCAAGAGGGAGCAAAAGGAAGTACGGGATTAATAAAAGAGGAGTTTCCTGATGAACGATTACTCATGCTTGAGGCAAAGTTCCCGTGGTATGCGGACTTTGTCAACTACTTGGCTGCCGGAGTTCTACCTCCGGATCTATCGCCGTATCAAAAGAAGAAATTCTTACATGATGTAAAGTTTTACATGTGGGACGATCCTCTACTCTTTAAGAGGTGTGCTGACAAAATAATAACGAGATGCATACCTCAAGAAGAATGGGAGGGAGTCCTACAACAGTGTCACTCTTCACCCTCCGGCGGACATTTTGGCCCGACCCGCACTGCGAAGGTATTGCAGAGTGGGCTATATCGCCCACTCTTTTTAATGATTGCTATTTGTTTGTGCAAAGAATGTGACAAAAATAACGAATGGGCAACATTTCCGTAAGGCACGAGATGCCGATGACAAACGAATCGAAGTTGAATTGTTCGATGTTTGGGGGATTGATTTTATGGGCCCGCTTTCTATCATCTTCGGGTATCAATATATTCTACTTGCGGTGGAATATGTATCCCTGTCTGGTAGAGGCGATTCCTTCCAAAACAAATGATGCTCGAGTTGTAATGCGATTCCTTAAGAAAAACATCTTTACTAGATTCGGACTCCAAGAGCTTTAATTAGTGATGGAGGGTCGAATTTTGTAAACAAATTGATGAGCAACTTGTTGGCAAAATATGGGGTCAAACATAAAGTTGCATTGGCATATCATCCACAAGACAATGGACAAGCGTATGGCTAACAGGAGATCAAACAAATCCTTGAAAAGACGGTGAACATCAACCGAAAAGATTGGGCGTTAAAATTGGATGACGCTTTGTGGGCATACCGATCGCATATAAGACACCGTTGGGCACATCTCCATATCAACTTGTCTTTGGGAAGTCATGCCATTTGCCGGTAGAATTGGAGCACAAAGCATTTTGGGCGGTCAAGAAACTAAATCTGGATTTTCAGAAAGCCGGCGAGGAAAGGTTGCTCCATTTGAATCAGATGGAAGAGTTTTGGGATGAAGCTTCCGAAAATTCCCGAATTTACAAGGAAAGAACCAAGAGGTGGCATGATAAGATGATCAAGAAAAGAGAGTTTTTACCGGGAGAACCGGTGCTTCTATACAATTCACGCCTTAAATTCTTCCCGAGAAAACTCAAGTGTAAGTGGTCGGGGCCATTCGTGATAAAGAAAGTATTGAATCCACCCGGGATTGTAGAATAGTTGACAAAAGAAGGAGAGACTTTCATGGTAAACGGCCAATGGATTAAGCACTACTTCCACCGAGGAAATCACGAGGAGGTGACATCCACCACCTTGCGCGACCCATAATTTGACAAAACAGGCGTTAAGCTAAAGACGTTAAATATAGCGCTTGTTGGGAGGCAACCCAATGGTTTTTCGTGTGACGTTCATTTTTGTGTGTGTTTAGTTTCAAATTTGTGTGAGTTGAGTGATTTGATATGTGTGTTTCTATTAATGAGTGTGATTTGTGTGTTTTTGTTTCATTTTTTTTGTGTGTTTTTATTTAAAAAAAAATTGAAAGTCTGTACAGGTGCGCACGGGTAACCCGTGCGTGGGCACACCACCTGTGCGCCCTGCAGAGAGTTGGGCAAATTCACCAGGGTGGTGCACGGGTAGGCCGTGCTTCGACGCACCACCCATACGCCGTACAGAAGAGGCTTAAATATGACAGTTTTTAAATTGTCTTCTTCTCCAAAACTCCCCCAACTCGCGCGCCATTACTTCCTCTTTCATTGCCTTCGAAATTTCTTGTAATTGCTACCCAATTTCTCCCATTTAATCACTCCCCCATCACATTAGAACCACAATTTGCATTGTATTCAAGTGTGATTGAAGAAAATTGAAGATAAGGCACCTAGGTCTCAAGTTCTTCACTTTGATTCGAAATTCGAAAATTCCGGTAAGAGCTTCGTTTTTCCTTGTGAATTTCATGTCATTTATGTCATGAGAATCATGAGTGGTGCTAGCTTTGGTATTTTTGCTATGTTTTGAATGAAAAACTCTTTGAAGCAATTTATCAAACACCTTGTGGGCTTGTGTGATTGAGGAGATTTTGGATGAATTGTTGATGAATAAGGCATGGCCAATGATTGTTTAAGCTAATACTTGTCTAGAATGGCCATAATTTTTGCTTGCTTGGGGTAGTTGATCGATCAAAGTAAAGTAGGGAAGTGAATTTGCATCACCTAATATGTTAGCTTTAATCCCCTACTTTATTGTTGCCATTGATGATATTGGGACGCTAATCGAATGTATTTTAGGTACAAATCATTCATGGCCGAGCGAAGAAATCCCCAAGGTGGAAGGAGACGTGCGCGCGGGGTGGCTCAACGCGACGTGGCACCGCCGGTGGTCGACCAAAACAGTCCCGAGGCATATGGGGTTGAATTGACAAACGCGGATGATCTTGAGCGATGGAATCGCTTGGTCGGTCGCCAAATAGCTCCATCCCGCTATGCCGACGATGATTGTACCCAAACTTTGGGGATACACTAGGACGTCTGGCGTCTATTCGCAAAGGTTGGATGGACGAACTTCATGAGCCGAAGGTGGCCGACCTTCAAACGATATACTTTGGAGTTTTTGAGTACCGTGGAAGTACTCAAACAAGGCGGGACTTTTGAACCGTATATGATAAAATTTCAGTTGGGAAACATTCGTAGACAACTGTCTATGACCCAATTGAACACCATTTTCGAGGTTCCAACAAACGCTCGTACCCGCCCGATGCCCCATTATGATCAATACGACTTTTGGAGAATGCTTGTGGAAACACCACAAACGGGGCCGATGTTGTATGCCGCGCGGACCGCCAAAGCCTCTTGGATCCGGAATCCAGTTTTCCGGTATATACAACGCGTGACTGCATCCTCCGTGTTCGCCAGAGAAAATATTGGAGGGATGACGACTAAGGAGCTTTATCTCCTCTGGTGTATGGTCACAAATACCCCTACAACACAAAACAATTTCGAGAGCAAATAGAACAGTTAGCTAGGCGGGAAGGGGGTACGATTTCTATAGGAGGCCTCATTAGCCCTATTGCCCGGCATTTCAATGTCGATTTCCGAGGCTTGGAGCCTATCCCGGGCAGCACTCGGGTTAATTTGGCATCGTTGCACCACATGAACTTCATAGCAAACGAAGACAACAGATTGGTGCTTCTACAAAAGAAAGGTGCTGCATTTCCGTTGCCTAACCCGCCATACACCACAGTCGATACATTGACGGACACCACCAACTTCCTAATGAACTCTGATGCACATAACCGAATTACAGAGGCTATAGAGGCCAGAAAGAAGCGCAGAGTTGAAGGTTTCTTGGATGAAGAGGATATGGTGGCGGAGGAGGATGAGATACATGGACAAGAAATGGGGGTGGAACCTCATCACCCCCAAATTGGATATGATATACCCGAGTCCTCACACGGAGGCGATTACCCCCGACGTTCTCACATCGGGGATCGTCCCGGTACTTCTCATGGTGGAGGGCCCCAACGCGACACTGATTTTCACGACATGTTATACGCGTTTAGGGAGGACTTGCGTCGGCAAGGAGAAGAGTTGAGGCGACAAGGAGAGGATTTGAGGCAACATAGGGCTGATTTTCTCGCGTTCAGCGAGCGATATGATCGGCGTTCCGAAGAGACGTGGCAAGTGCTCCAACAGCTACAAATGTGGCATATTTCTCAAGGCCACTTCCCACCGCCGCCACCGCCGTGATTCAGGTATATCCCCACTTTTCGGTATTGAAATTCAATTTTTCCCCTTAGGACACTATAATTTCATTCAAGTTTGGGGGGAGAAATGGTATTTTAATATATGAAAAGTATGGATACTAAAAAAAAAAAATAACAAATCGTGCATTTTGTGTTTTCATATAGTTGCATTAGAGCATTCTAGGTTGCATTTGCATTAGAGCACGTTTATAGCTTTAGCACGTCTATTACTTTCGTAGTGGTTAGAGAGTGAGTTGACCGGGCATGTTGTAACTTGTTGTTTGTGTGTTGATTGAGAATTCATATTGTTGGGATTGGATGATTGGTTATGAGTTGATTGAGCCTTGAATAGATAACTTTGAGCATGTTAATATGAAAAACTTGGTGTGATGCTTTGAATTACATTTTGACAAGCCTGTGAGCTTTGAGCCTTTACTGCTTATATCTTGTGCAGTCTTGTTGTGATTTGAGTGTATCATTTATGTTGATTAAAATTCTAGAACTTGCTTGGGTATCTCTGTCAAGGCCACATGTGTATGCGAATTGTGAATGTGATTAAAGGCCATCGTTGCTAGCCTTTCAAGCCTTTTACCTACCTAAAAATGTTGAAATTCCTAGTTAGCCAAGTTGAGCCTATAGCCTATTTCTTTGATAACCACAAAATTTAACCCTTGATCATAATACATCCATCACCTTAAACTCGAATGTATAGCGTTGAGTAAAGGGAATGAATGAGGTTGAATGGGTGGGAATTGAAAAATAGGATAATTGGGCGTACTTGGTTAAATGGAACAAAAAGAGAAAGGAAAGGAGTTGAAAAAGAAGTGTTGAAAATGCACAAATGAAAAAAAATTGAAAAGTTGATAAACTTGGGGGGCGAAGGATTGTGATTTGAGGCGATTCTCAAAAAAAAAGAAAGGAAATGGAGATAAATAAAGTTGATGAAAATGAGGGATGATTGAAGTAGCATATGGGATTATAATGTAAATGTTTGATATGCTCATCGATCTATATACTCGAGTTGAGTCACTTTATCCAAAATTTCCTACCTAAACCAAATAGCCTTCATTACAACCAAATGAGAAAGTCCTTTTTGATTCACAAATTGCATACACTCTCGTGGCGGAGATATGAGACGAATTGCAAGCCTATGGTAATTTTGTGACATCGAATTGATTTGAGCGTAAACACGTCCTATATCCTCGTGAGATGAGAGTATACACTTAACTTTGAGAGTTGGAATTCAGAGCATTTCACTTTGTTTTATTTGAGGCGTGTTCTTTGATTAGATATTTGAGGCTTGATTGAGTTGTACTCCACATTCATGACGAACAATATGGATTTTCTTGTGGGTTCTATGTGTGCGATGTTATCTTTATCTCCCTGTTGTGCTTTATCGTGTTCTAAATATTGTTGATCGGGACGATCAACAGTTTAAGTTTGGGGAATTTTGATAGGTGTGAGTTTTGCATGTATTTTGAGTCGTATTTCTAGCTATAATGATGGGTAAACATGCACATACTCGCGTTAAATGCTACATATTCACTCCTTGTGGAAACGATATTACACTTTGCTTATTTTGTAGGAATTTCATGATAATTGAAGCAAATTGAATACGAATACGAGGTTAGCAAAGTGGAAACACGGAGAATTGAGTGGGTATACGAAAAGTGGAGCCTAAAAGAGCGAAAGTTGAGCGTCTACGGAAAAGACAGGGGGCACACGGGTTGGGCGTGCCTCAAGACACCACCCGTGCACCCCTGTATAAGGATAATTGAGCCGCAAAGATGGCGCACGGGTAGCCCATGCATGGGCGCACCACCCGTGCGTCCTACAGAGGATGACTGAATTCACCGGAGTGGTGCACGGGTAGGCCGTGCTCCGACGCACCACCCGTGCGCCCTACAGAGAGTTGGATTTTTTCAGCAGGGTGGCGCACGGGTAACCCGTGCGTGGGCGCACCACCCGTGGCTCACTACTGAATCCCATAATCTGCAGCATTATGCCCTAAACTTGATGGGGGGTATAAAAAGGCTTTTTGGGGGGCGCACAAAAGGGGATTCTGGCATTTTTGGGATCTACAACACAAGATAAGAGTCAACTCTTGAAGGAGGATATCAAGGAGATAATCGGGTTGCATCGGAGCTTGAAGAACGGAGATATATCGAGAGATTGTCGACGTTCCTAAGTTTTCTTGCTTCTCTTTTAGTTTCAATCTTTCATTTTCATTTGTAATGGCTTTGAACACTTTGTTTATAAGTTGTTTAATCATGTGTAGCTAAACTCTAGAGATTTCAGGTTTTGGGAGTAGATTAATGAACTCTTGTTGGATGTTTTAATCTTAGTTGAAGTTATTATCTTGAAGCCTATTTGAGTATTTTGAGCTTATTCTTGTTTTATCACTTGATCAATGATTTAACTTGTTTGATATATTGATTCATAATTCGAGAGATGAGTTTCAATATTAGATCTTGAATACTCGACACAAATATTTGCATGAATCGAGAGGTTTGTAAATATTTGTGAGGACATTTGATCTTTTAAACTTTTGGGAGTTGAATGCTTCATGTTGAGTAGAGATGCTAGCATAAGTATTTCATTCAACGTTTTATATGCATCTCGAGAGGGAGGATAAAATAGCTTTGTGATCGTCTTATAGGAATATTGATAATAACGTGGCTTGATTAAACCGGACAACAAGAGGATTATTAGTCGAAACCTTAACTCGGAAATCCATTTTATTATCTGGATACTTGTATCATTTGTATTGTCTTAATCTTTTGTTTTAGTGATTTTAATTGTCTTAATCTCAAAACAACAATCATCAAATTTCGATCGTCTAAATAAAAATAAGACTATCTTGGATCAATACTTAGCATATTAATTTATTAGTCTCTGTGGATACGGCATTGCTTACCCTATTCTATAAACTACACCGTACACTTGCGGTGAAGCTAAAAATAAGGCGAACAGAAAGGTGATACAGCTGAAGGGGAAGGAAGTTCGAAAAATCTTCCTTTGAAAATCATGTTTGCTGAAACCCCACAACAAGGAGATCTCACTGCTTCTATTCTCAACAAGTTACCGAAAGAGTTGACCGTTGAATAGAAAGCTGAGATGGCAACGAAAAAATCAAGAAAGGCCATTGAAGCTGCATTCGAGAAGATAGCTGAGAAGAAATCAGCGCACACCCAATATATCAGAAAGCAGTATGATGGTCCTCCAGCCGGAAAGGATTACCCTGCTATAAAGCCCCCAAGAGAATTTGCTATGCCCGATGCTGGATCTGAGCCCAGATTTCTAGAGGAATTTCAGACTCTAGAAGCATAAGGCTATTTTCAAGATATGACTCTACCTCAAGTCTGGGATCTGTACTGGGAGAAGGGAATTGATCTATCCAAGATGGCTGATAAGCAGCCAAGTTCCAGCAGTCACTCAGCTGGAAAATCAAAAGCTCCAGTGCAATATACTTCCAGAGGAAGGGAAGTTGAGTCAGGAAGGGGTAGACATGGTGGCAGTGGGAGAAGTAGTCAACCACGGCCAAGACCAGAACATATCAAGTATGTGGATCCACATAAGAAGGGACTCATATACTAGGCTGGATATGATCATGTTGCTAACATGGAAGTTGCACGCAAGATTGCTGAAGCAAAGAAGAAGCAAGAGGCAGAGAATGAGAGGCTGAATCGCGAATGGGAGGAATGGCAGCGAAGGGATGACCCTGCTGCTAAGCGAGACTATGAGAAGAAGAAGAAGGAGGAGGAAGAAGAAAGGAATAGGAGGAGAGCTGGCGAAGACAATAGGAGAGCTGATGAAGAAGAGAGAAGAATGAAGCAGCCAAGGCGTTGAAGACAGCTGCAAACCCCTTCATGTATTTTACTTAGCTGTAAGTTTTCCCTGTAAAATAGCTCTGAGAATTTCCTTGTAATATTCATTCTCCTTGTAACTTAGCTTAGATATACGTTGAAAAGGTATACTTGTATAAAGCTCTGTTACCTATTGTAAACATCTTTGTAAAGGACAAGAATGCTATGATCAATAAAATTGATTATTCAAAAACATACATTCTTTATTATTGCACTACTTTTTTTGATGTTTACTTATTTTGTTTGTTTAAGTTTTGGCATCATCAAACAGGGGGAAATTTTTAGGAAATTTATTTGTTAGATTTTGATGATACCATGTAAAACTTAGACTAGGAAGTTGGCACTCTATTTTCCTTGTAATTATGTATTGTAATAGATAGGACTGAAAGAGCTGAGTGAAGTCCGCTAAGTCAAGAATGCAAGAAGTCAACTGCAGACTAGAGTGAAGACTCTATTGTGTGTCAGCTGAGTAAGGACAAGAAGGAAGACAAAGACTCGACTGAAAGAGAGCCAACTGAGGAACAACTGTGTGAAGATTAAGGAAGTGTCAGTCAAGTTAATGAAAGGATCCAAGTCTATCAGTTGAAGTGATAGTTAAGTCAATCTTATGATTGGAGCAAACTCAAGTCACAAGGGGTAAATGCAGCAGTCAAGTTGAGACAACTGACATTGATCCGTTGGAAGAAAGTCAAGAATATTACTCGATATAGTCATATGTCCAAGTTGTCAGGTCTTAAAGTGTTTGGCCCAGAAACATGCAAAAACAATAAGCCAATGGGAAACACTGAAGCTTGTGTCAGACCCTGTAAATCTGCGAAGCCATTTAATACGAGGAAGGGTCAACATCACAAGTGCTGCAGACCAAGAAAAGACAAGCCAACGAACAAGGAGTGTCATTTGAAATTAACCTATCTCTTCAATGGGAAAATTTCAAATGAGCACTATAAAAAGCTGAGGAAGCAATTGAGAAAATGTTACATTAACCAACGAATGAAACTAATCTTTCAAGCAATATTCATACAAGCATAACCTGCAATATTCTCAAAGATTAGCATAGAATTCCTCAAGCCTAAAACTCGAAGAAACTCTATCCAACACACGATGCGAAGGAAATACCTTCAATTAGTTGAAGAGGAAACATTTGAAGAACAAAAATGGGTCTACTCTCCAAGTTGAAGGAGTTGTAGAAAGTTCCAAGGTCGAACCAGAAGATTCAAGTTTGTTGGAGGGTTGTGTGAAAAAATCCAAGGACTTGAAAGTGTGCTAAAGTAGCAAGGCAGCTGCCTCGTGAAGAAGCTGAGTCGTAGGAGAAACCAGTTGTGTGATCAAGGCTGTCTGCAGAGTGTTAACCGCTTTGTAACTCGATCCACATTTAGTGGATTCCTCCAGAGTTGGAGAAGAGTGGATTAGAAAAATTACCCCATCCTTGAACCACTATAAAAATTACTTGTGTCATTTTACTTTCAACACTTACTTTCTTGCATATATTTTTACGTCTCACGTTAGTTTATTTTCTAATCCAACCGATAAATAACAAGTGCTAAAAAAGTTTTAAAACAAGCTTTAATCAATCAAGGGTGTTAAGTCGCCCATTTGTTAAAAATCAAATCAATTAAAGTTTAGTGTTAAGCAAAAGTTATACTATCAAATTTCTATCGAGTTTGTTGAGTGGGTAACTTAGCTGAATATTGCCAACCTAGATGTCCCTCACGGACACATCTGATTTGAGTCAACTTTATTGAAAATCTTAAAAAGACTAAAAGTGAAAATTTGGTAAGGTTTATTCAACCCTCCCCCCTTCTAAACCTTACACCACACCCATTGGGACCTACATTGGCACTCAATAGACTCGATAGAGTTGTTGATAAGATAACTCAGCTAATTCAGTTAACAATTTAGAAATTCAGTAGACTTGGTTTTATAGCGGAAGACTTTCACCCTTTGATTAAAATACGTTTTAAACATTGTTTTGGGTTAAGTTATTATCAGTTGACTTAGCAAATACAACAAACAACAATAAAGATATGCAAGAAATAAAGTGCTGGAGGTAAAACACGACATAAGTGGGTTAGGGTCGATCCATTTAATATTCAGGTCATAATCGTGTTCAACCTAATTAACCTAAATAATAAATGGGTCGATTTCGGGTTGACCCAAAATTTCCACTAAATCCGTTTAACCCATTTGTAGAAGAAAATTCTAATCAATTCTACTTTGGTATTTGGTGAGTTAATTAATTATCTTTTTGTTAATATTTGCATCATAAGTTTGTGTTTTTCTTAAACCTTAATTTTTTCTTTTATTTAAATTTTAAGATATTGTAGGAGTACAACTTATTTGGAGTTTGACCACATTCCTTGGAGGCCTAATCTAATAAGCTTATTATCAAGCCAAATTATGATTTGTATATTTTGATTGTAATTATTTATGGTTTAATATTTTATATATGAATTAACCCAAGATTCTCACTTTATCATAATAAATAGAATGGTTTATTCAAGGCTAAAAAGTATACAGGTTATTTCGGGTCATATTAGAGTTACCTATGTATTAAACTGGTCATTTTTGGTTGACCAATCTGACCCAAATAATTAAATGGGTCGTGTTTGGGTTGGCCAAATTTGTGTAATCATCGTGTCTCAACACGACCTGTGAACCCAATCACGACTCAAATTGCCACCCCTAGTCAATGTGGTTACGTACAGCTAGTTTCATGGCGATGATTGTACAGATTTTTAGAACTTATGGGATACATGTTCCTACCTACCCACTATGGGATATGATATATGTCACCATGATATGGTGAAAGAAAACGGGGGAAATTGGTATATCCAGAATCTAGAATGTAATACTTACCTGTGTAATGTTTACCAAATGTAAAACATTTGATTATGAACAAATTGTGTAATTACACACCAATGTTATCTCAATGTTATGATATCGCATTATTTTTTAAATATTAAATAAGAACCTTGAGGTGGCCAGAGGAAATTGTTCTCAGGACAACACAGTGCGTCAACGACTACTCTTGATTCATTTACACTACATTCCTACCCCGATAGAACAAATGTAAACATAAGATCGAAATCACATGAAACTATGACAATTTATCCCAACAAACCTTTCCTTGATCTATAAGTGTCATGTTACATGTTGGCGCTCAAGCAGGTACGAGCATGCCATCAATCGCGCCACACAATCTTATAAAGAAATCAATGGTAGAATGGGCACACTATTTAAATTTTGTAGTGAAAATTTCGAAGACAATGTAATTGGCGTAAAATGGAAAAAGTTATGGATTGTAGAGTATGTACTATGGAACAATGGACAAGTTAGGAGGACGAATATAATCCGGGGCCATTTGGCATAATACCTGATAACTGGCATGCACATAGTAGCTAACAGTTTCTCTGAAATCATGGAAGCATTCCATGTTCATCTGTTGGCGTTGATACATAACAATAGTGTACAAAAAAGTGGCAATAGCCTCCTACAAAAACAATTGTGTATGTTGATGTTCAGTAATGAGACCAGACTCCCTTGTTTTACTACATAGCAAATGAAAGGTCTTTTTATCCATATGTAGTTGATTGAAACCTCTGGGATGACCAAGTAATAAATTGTTCAATCAATCCGTCCATTATAGGATCGATGTGTTAAATGGAGTCCAAAACATATTTGAGAAAGTATGAGGTGTTGCCTTTATTAACACGTGGACTGGTTCTGAAATTTTAGCATATTTATTTACCTTCGTAAATCTAATCGCTCATCATCGATGACATCATCTACAACATCATCCACTCCATCACCAGTATGCTCGTGCGAGGGCCTGTTACAAAATTTATTAGCCATTGATGCAAATATATGGAAAAATATGAAACCATTTATGTGGATCATATTGGCATTAACACATGTTTATATATTGGGTGTGAAGATTGAATATAGACGTGGATATCCCTCAAGTAACTAAGAACGTAACAATCTATTGCAAATATTTCAATCAAATTCTAAAGCATACAAAGAATATAAAAAGTGCAGTCGACAACCAAAAAATTAAGTGAACAAGGAACACAATCAACATCTATGAGCTTCATAACAACTTGAAATATTTTCGGGTACATTGTTTCAAGCAAATGTGTTTCACATGACCTAAGAAAATTCAAACTACTCAGACTTACATATACATGCGGTTAACTCGGCAACGGGGATAGTACACACACTTGTAGGTCCTAAGGGGTGTGGTGTAAGGTTTAGAAGGGGGGGTTGAATAAACCTTACCAGATATTTTATATTAGTCCTTTTAAAATGATTCAACAGAGTTGACTCAAAACAGTTGTGTCCTTGAGAGACAGCTAAGTTGGCTATTCAACTAAGTTACCCACTCAACAGACTTAATAGAGTTGTTGAAAGTATAACTCGACTGCTTAAACCAAATACTTAACTTGGCTGATTTGGCTTTTAACAACGGAAGACTTAACACCCTATGATTTGATTTAAGCTTGTTTTAACACTTGATTTTTAGCACTTGGTTATTTATCAGTTGGATAGCAAATATAAACTAACAACATATATAACGTAAATATGCAGGAATGTAAATTGCTCAAAGTAAATGACACTAATATTTTATAGAGGTTCGGGTTAGATAAATATTTTTATCATGATTTTGATGATTTTGTTTAACTGTGTTTTTACACCAAAACAATGTATATAAATGTTGTCCATACACTCCCGATCGATCTAAAATATTTTTACTAATTTTTTGGAGTATTTCTAAAAAGTTTATTTTCGACAAAAATTGGACACCACTTTTGTCTCATGTTGAACCAGTCGCCCTATAGGGCAACCCGTGTCTGAAGTTGATTTTTGAAACAGAAACGCAACGGTCGAATTTCTTTAAGAGGCCGAGCGGTCGACCGGTGTCTGAGTTGGTTTGAAATTTGCCAAACTCTCTTTAATACATTTTGAAAGAGCCAGACCGGTCCAATGAGGGTTCGACCGATCGGACCCCATGTCGACCGGTCGCCCTGTGTTATTTTGTGCGATTATTTTCAAACTCTTAATTCTATTCGACCGGTCACCCTATGGTTTGGACAACAAACTTACCGTTGAACCAACAGACAACTTTTCCTCATTTTTGGGGGTTGATTTCGAACAGATATAATCTTGATTTTAATTGCATTTTTTTTTTGTAGAAATCAATCTCCAAGAAGGAACCTATGTCTGGAAATCAATCCAAGACCTCACCTATAAATAGAGGAAGCATCGAAGCAACAAAATACAACACAACAACACAAGAAAATACATACAAGCAAACACTTTGTTCTTCATTGTCTAAATTCTTGTTGTAATAGCCTAATTAGCTCTTGCACTTGCACATTTTGAGGTCTAGGCTTTTATTCTTGATTACATTTGCACTCAAGAATTGTATACTTCATTATCAAGTTGTAATCTTGAATTTGTCAATCATCCAAAGCACGATATCCTTGTTGTTGTTCTTGTGATAAGAGCACACTTGGGTGACCTTAGGTGTTGAAGAGTGTGGTACTCTTCATAGGTGAAAGAAGATTGTGGTAATCTTCTAAGAGGTGTTGTAAGAAGATTATGGTAATCTTCAAAGATGGTGGTGTAATAGTTATGGTAACTATTAATAAAATTCTTTTTTTTTTCGAAATCCATCCCGGAGATACTGGGGTGGTAGAGCACGTAGTCCCTAGGTGGGGTGAAGCTCCATAAATCTACGTATGTTGTTTATTTCCCGCACTTACATTCTTGTCTTTGCTTGTTTATTCGAAAAAGAGGGCAAAACTCGGAAAATCGGCATAATCTATTCACCCCCTCTAGATTATCGTAGCCACTTGGACTAACACGTGGTATCATAGCCAAACTCTTTGGCAAGCTCATTCTACATCGCGAGTAAAAAGAAAAGATCCATGGCTATGAACGAAGGCTATCTTACTACCGACACATCCACCAACAAGCCACCACTATTCGACGCCAACAACTACGCATTTTGGAAAGACTGAATGGAGTGCTTTCTACAAGTGTGCAGGTTCGATATTTGGAATGCGGTTATTGAAGGGGTAGATCAACCAACCAAGAAATTGGAAGATGGTACCACGGCCTCAAAGACCTTCAAGGAATTTGATGACAATGACAAGAAGTCATTCTCTGTAAATGGTAAGGCCTTAAATATTTTACATTGCTCACTCACCACCACCGAGTATAACCGTATTATAGGAATAATCTCCGCACATGAAGTATGGGAAAAATTGGAAACTATATATGAAGGCACAAAGAAAGTGAAGCAAGTAAGAAAAACTATGCTTGTTATAGATTTTGAAAATTTTAACATGCATGATGGTGAAAGCATATCAAAAATGGTGGAAAGGCTTGACAACATTGTCAATCCCCTTATGGCACTCGGGAAAATCATATCAGAAGAAGATAAAGTCACCAAGGTACTAAATGCTCTTCCCGGCTCATGGTCTGAAAAAGTGACGGCAATCACGAAAGCACAAAATCTCGAGACACTCAAGTTCGATGAGCTCATTGGGAATCTCCTCATATATGAAGTCTATCTTAAAGAGAGGAAAAATTCCAAACCATCCACCTCTCAAACGGGTACGCAAAATATTCCTAAAGGCTTAGCATCTTCTTGTAATAATGTATTTTATGCTAATGACGAAGATGATGAGGAGACGGCTGCACTTGTCCGGAAATTTGCAAAATTTGTGAATAAAAATAAGGCAAGAAAATCGAGAGACAACTCATGTTTCAAATACAGAAAATCCAGGCACTACATATCCGATTACCCGAAACTAGCGGATGCCTTTTCCGAAAAATAAGGCTCTAAATGCGGATGTCAAAACTTGGGATGAATTACTTGCCACATCCGATTAGGAAAGAGAAACCAAACATGGTCTTATGGCCATAGACGATGAAAATAACGAGGTACGCTCTAACTCTTCAACTTCTTCCTTAGTTGATGAATTGCAATGTGATTTTGATGAATTGCAAAATAACTTTCAAAATTTGATTGTTAAATACAAGACTTTGAAAAAGGAGTATAAAGAGCTTAAATTAGAAAAGGATAAATTATTTACTTCTTATGAATCTCTTGATCA
Source organism: Rehmannia glutinosa (assembly GCA_016081115.2). Lineage (NCBI taxonomy): Eukaryota > Viridiplantae > Streptophyta > Magnoliopsida > Lamiales > Orobanchaceae > Rehmannia > Rehmannia glutinosa. The sequence goes on along the minus strand of CM071927.1, from coordinate 77,565,776 downwards.
TGCTCATGCTATTACTCTTACAAAAGTCCGTACTCTTGAAACCGATAAACAAACGCTCACAAATGATATCAAAAATTTGAAAAAGGATGTGCATCGATTTAATTTAAGCACGGATAAAGTTACAAAAGTCCTAGATGCACAAATAGTTGAGCACTCACAATTAGGACTTGGTTACAAACCTTTTCAAAATGATTTCAAGAAAAATGACCAAGGTACGACTTTCGTACGTGCTAGTTGTTCCCACAATCTTATTTGATTTTATTGTGGTAAAGTCGGACATTATGCTACTCATTGCAAATTGAAAACTAACTTTAGCTATATTTGGAGACTCAAAAGTCTCAAAGTTAACCCCCATGGACCCCAAAATTATAGGGTACCTAAAAATAACTCATTTGTAGGTAATAGAGGCTATAACAACAATGGAGGATTCAAAATGGCTCGTGGACAGCGGGTGTTTGCACCATATGACCGGAAAGAGATAACTTTTTACCAACATCAAGCTCCAAGAAGAGGGTATGGTCATGTTCGGGAATGGCAAAGGAAGAATTCTTGGAAATGGAGAAATTGGTAACTCTTCTTTCTCTCTTAATAATGTTCTTTATGTTGAAGGGCTTAAGTTTAATTTGATAAGTGTTAGCCAAATTTGTGATTCAAATTATAATGTTATTTTCAATAAAGAAAAATGTCTTATTGTTAAAAATGATGAAATTATTTGTGAAGCAAATAGAAAAGGCAATCTATACAAAATTTGCACAAGTGATTTGGTTAGTCAAAATGTTTCTTGTCTTATCGCCAATAATGATTTAACTAGTCTATGGCATAGGCGATTTGGACATGTTGGATACAAAAATTTGCAAACTATTTACAAAAACCAACATGTAAAAGGACTACCCAAATTGAATTTTGAAAATCTTGGCTTATGTGACACTTGTCAAAAGGACAAATTAGTTAAAAGTAGTTTTAAGCCCAAAAATGAAATTTCCACAACCAAACCCCTACAATTACTTCACCTTGATTTGTATGGGGATATTGGTACATCTAGTTTAAGTGGAAGACATTACACCTTTGTTATAGTCGATGATTTTTCTAGATATACTTAGGCTATTTTTCTTGCAAATAAAAGCAATGTCGTTAATGAGTTTGTTAAGTTGTGTAGACTTATTGAAAATGAAAAGAAAGATGCTATCTAGTCTATTCGAAGTGATCGAGGTGGTTAATTTGATGGAGAATTTAGAGTTTTTTGTGAAACCAAAGAATATGCTCATAATGTTTCGACTCCAAGAACACCTCAACAAAATAGAGCAGCCGAAAGGAATAATCGAACACTTCAAGAAATGAGTTGGTCTATGCTCAATGAATTTTCACTTCCAAAATATTTTTGGGCTGAAGCCGTAAGTACCGCATGCTATGTTATTAATCGTGTTTGGATGTAAGTGTTTTATTTTGAATAAAACACCGTATGAGCTTTGGAAAGGAAGAACTCCAAATATTAGTTACTTCAAAATATTTGGATGTAAGTGTTTTATTTTGAATACTAAGGATCAATTGGACAAACTTGATCCTAAGGCCGATGAAGGAATATTTATGTGGTACTCTATCAAGAGCAAAGCATATCGGGTTTACAATAAGACTAGTATGGTTGTTGAAGACTCTATCCATGTCAAATTTAATAAGCTTCGGGTGTCGAAAGGATACCCAATGATGAAAGTGATGAAGAGGATATTATTGAACCTATTGTTCAAAAGGATGCTCAAAATGATCAACCTTCTACTTCAAATGATCAACTTTCAAACTCAAATGTTCCTCAAGGTGATAATTCGGATCTTCCCGTGGTATTAAAATTTAAGGGAGATCATCCAAAAGATCTAATTATTGATGATCCCCTTGATAAAGTGATGACTAGAAGAAAATTTGCCGAGAAAGCTCTTATATCTCAAAAAGAGCCTAAAAATGCTAAGAAAGCTATTGAAGACGAGGATTGGTTTTTAGAAATGCAAGAGGAGTTGAATCAATTTGAAAGGAATGATGTTTGGGAATTGGCTCCATCACAAACAATTATTGGTACCAAATGGGTATTTCGGAACAAACTCGATGACCAAGGCAATATTGTTCGAAATAAAACAAGGTTAGTAGCTCAAGGTTATTGTCAAGAAGAAGGTATTGATTATGACGAAACTTTTGCACCCGTAGCACGTTTAGAAGCTATTCGCATTTTACTTGCCTATTTTTGTTTTAAAAATTTCAAGCTTTACCAAATGGATGTTAAATCCGCATTTTTAAATGGCATTATTCAAGAAGAAGTCTATGTAAAACAACCTCCGGGGTTTGAAAATGTTTCTAGGCCAAATGATGTTTTTAAACATAAGAAGGCCTTATATAGTTTAAAACAAGCACCCCGTGTGTGGTATGATAGACTTAGCTCTTTTCTTTTACAAAATGGATTTACAAGAGGTAAAGTTGATACTACTCTCTTTATTATTTAAAAAGGGCAATATTGCTTATTAGTGTAAATTTATGTTGATGATATTATATTTGGTGCTACTAATGAATCCTTGTGCATGAAATTTTCTAAGTTAATGCAAGGTGAATTCGAGATGAGTATGATGGGGGAGCTAAACTTCTTCCTTGGACTTCAAATTAAGCAATGTCAAGAAGGAATTTATATCTCACAATCAAAATATACAAAGAACTTTTGAAGAAGTTTGGCATTGAAGAAGGAAGAACCGTCACTACTCCAATGGCAACCAATATCAAGTTAGACAAAGATGAAAAAGGCAAGTCGGTTGATGAATCCAAGTATCGAGGTATGATTGGTAGTTTACTTTATTTAACCGCAAGTACACCGGATATTCCTCATGTCGTATGTCTATGTGCTCGTTTTCAAAGCAATCCCAAAGAATCTCATATGAGTGTCGTTAAAAGGATTTTTCGATATTTTGTTTATTTTATCCAAAGAATGAAAATTTTTCTCTTAAAGGATATAGTGATTCGGACTATGCGGGAAATATTGATGATCGCAAAGTACTTCCGGATCATGTCAATTTTTAGGAGATTGCCTAGTATCTTGGTTTCCAAAGAAATAAAATTGTGTTTCACTTTCAACGGTCGGAGCCGAATATATTTTTGCGGCCTTTTGTTGTACTCAATTAATTTGGATGAAATAAACCTTAGCGGACTATAAATGTTCTTTTGAAAATATTCCTATTTTTTGTGATAAGACATCCGCTATAAATATTGCTCAAAACCCGATTCATCATAACCGTACTAAACATATTGAGGTTCATCATCATTTTCTAAGGGATTGTGTTTCGAAACGAAAAATTGAGATGTCTTTTGTTCCGTCTCAAGATCAACTCGCGGATATTTTTACAAAACCGCAATCCGCCGAGTCTTTTTCTTCAATACGAGCTCGGTTAGGCATAATGCATAATGAATGAGGTCTATGTTTGTAATTTGCACGTCTTTAAAACTTAGGGGAGAAAAATCGGATTTTTGGATAATATTTTGGAAAACTTAAGAACAGACTGCTCCAGTGACCAAATGGAGAGAGGACGATTGGTCGACCTCAACTTCGACCTGTCGACATCATCTCTGACCGGTCGACCATGTCGATTTATTGGATAAAATGCTTTATGTTCCCAGACTTGGCCATTTTGGCTCTTTTGCTCAAATTTTGACCCCTTTGCAAAATTCACACACAGTTCACTCAAAATGATTTATTTCTTGTAAATTCCATTATTTTGAGTTCATATTACTTGTCTTTCATCATTCTTACCCGACTTCTCTGATAAATTGGTAAGTTAAATTCCTTCTTTATTTCAATTGGGTTGAACCCCTGAGAAAGTGCTTATTTTTGATATTTTGATGGAATTCTTGTATATGTGTGTTGGGTATGATGATTGTTGATAGATGATATTTGTATAATTGTATTCGGTGTTGAAATTTTTGGCTTGATTACAATTACAAGGGATATATACATCTTCTTTGTTATTTGACGCACACCAAGTGTTAGATGAAATGTTTCAATGAAAATTTCTTCTATTACATCATTTTCTCGATTTCAAAAGTCTTATAAGTTTATAGAGATCATGTTTTGCTAATCATATGAGCTTTTGCAAGTCAAATTATCGACTTTTCCCTTACTTTTTGGAATTTTTAGCTTAATGATCAATAGATCGATAGATCGGTTAAATTGCGCACTTTGATATGAATATATGATATTTTTATCTTGCTAACATTCTTTTTGATGATTCCAAAGGGGGATAAACATGAAACAAGTTCATTAGCTCAAAGAAGCTAGAAAAAGCTCACAAAAAAAGCTATAAGCTGTAATTGAAAAAGCTAAAACCTGTGCATGTAAATTAGTCCAATGGATGAATAATGGACTTTTATTATGGCTAATGATTTATTTTTGATAGGGGATCTTCTAAGCTCATGATATTCAAGCTTAAATTGTAAAAGCTAAGCTTTTAGCTTTTGTTTGATTGCTTCTATTACATCTCTTATTGTGCTTGTTGAAAGGGGGAGCTTTTACAAAATGTTTTTTAAAATCTTTACTCCCATCCTTGTGACTATTATGCATGGAAAGTTGTTGATTGAAATGGATAGTTATGTTTTACCGGAAAATTTGTTTTGTTTTCAAAATCAACCTCTTAAAATTGTTTTAGTTTGTAATCATCAAAAAGGGGGAGTTTGTTAGATAAATGTTTTTATAATGATTATGATGATTTTGTTTAACTGTGTTTTTACACCAAAATAATGTTCCTAAATGTTGTCCAAATACTCCCGATCGATTTAAAATATTTTTAATAATTTTTCGGAGTATTTCTTGAAGTTTATTTTCGACAAAAATTGGACAATACTTCCGTCTCGTGTTCAACCGGTCGCCCTATTGGGCAACCCGTGTCTGAAGTTGATTTTTGAAACATAAATGAGACGGTCGAATTTCTTCAAGAGGTCGAGTGGTCAACCTGGAGGTCGACCGGTGTGGTCGACCGGTGTCTGAGTTGGATCGAAATTTGCCAAACTCTTTGTATTACATTTTGAAAGAGCTAGACCGGTCCAATGAGGGTTCGACTGGTCGGACCCCATGTCGACTGGTCGCCCTATGTTATTTTGTGCGATTATTTTCAAACTCTTAATTCTATTCGACCGGTCGCCCTATGGTTTTCACAGCAAACTTACCGTTGAACCAATAGACAACCTTTCCTCATTTAAGGAGGTTGATTTCTAACAGCTATAATCTTGATTTTAATTGCATTTTTTTTTGTACAAATCAATCTCCAAGAAGGAGCCTATGTCTGGAAATCAATCCAAGACCTCTCCTATAAATAGAGGAAGCATTGAAGTAACAAGATACAACACAACAACACAAACAAATACATACAAGCAAACACTTTGTTCTTCATTGTCTAAATTCTTGTTGTAATAGCCTAAGCTCTTGCACTTGCACATTTTGAGGTCTAGGCTTTTATTCTTGATTACACTTGCACTCAAAATTGTGTACTTCATTATCAAGTTGTAATCTTGAATTTGTCAATCATCAAAAGCAAGATATCCTTGTTGTTGTTCTTGTGGTAAGACCATACTTGGGTGATCTTAGGTGTTGAAGAGTGTGGTACTCTTCATAGGTGAAAGAAGATTGTGGTAATCATCTAAGAGGTGTTGTAAGAAGATTGTGGTAATCTTTAAAGGTGGTGGTGTAATAGTTGTGGTAACTATTAACAAAATTCTTTCTTTTCTTGTCCCTAAGTGGGTTGAAGCTCTATAAATCGACGTGTGTTGTTTATTTCCCGTACTTATATTCTTGACTTTGCTTGTTCATTCGAAAAAGAGGGAAAAACTCGGAAAATCGGCATAATCTATTCACCCCCTCTAGATTATCGTAGCCACTTGGACTAACAGTTCGAAGATGGGGTAATTCTTCTAATCCTATCTTCTCCAACTCCTGGAGGAATCCACTAGTAACATATCAGTTTACAAAGCAGTTATCAGTATAGAGACAGCCTTGATCACACAGTTGGCATCTCTTGCGACTCAGCTTCTTCACAGGGCAGATGCCTTGCTACTTCAGCTCATTTCTTAAGTTCTTGGATTTGATCACGAAGCCCTCCAACAAACTTGATAATGGTTCGGCCTTGAACCTTTCTACAATCCTGACTTGGAAAGTAGACCCCTTTGTTTCTTCAAAAGTTTCATCTTCAACTGGTTGAAGTTATCTCTCCTTCACAACTTGTGTTGGATTGAGTTTCTTCGAGTTTAAGGCTTTTCGGAATTACTTGAATTGCTATGAGAATATTGCTTGTTCGTTTGTGGTTCAGGCGACCTTTTCTCTATAGCTTCCTCAGCCTTTTTTAGTGCCCAATTGAAATTTCAAATGTGCACTATAAAAGGCTGAGCAAGTTATTGAGAAGAGGTTACCTGAACCACAAACAAACGAGCAATATTCAAGCAAATAACCTGCAATATTTTCAAAACTTATCAAGATAATACTCAAGCCTGAAACTCGAAGGAACAAGTTCCAACACAAGTTGTGAAGGAAAGACAACTTCAAATCTCTTGAAGAGGAAACTTTCGAAGAAACCAAAGAGGTCTACTTTCCAAGCCTGGATTGTCGGAAGGTTCAAGGTTGAACCATTATCAAGTTTGTTGGAGGGCTTCGTGATCAAATCCAAGAAATTGAGAAGTGAGCTGAAGTAGCAATGCAACTGCCTTGTGAAGAAGCTGAGTCGCAAGAGAAGCCAGCTGTGTGATCAAGGCTATCTCCAGACTGTTCACCGCTTTGTAAACTGATCTGTTACATAGTGGATACCTCCAGGAGTTAGAGAAAAGAGGATTAGAAGAATTACCCCATCTTCGAACCTCTATAAAATATTTGCGTCATTTACTTTTCGCAAATTTACCTTCATGCATATTTACTTTGTATATGTTGTTGGTATCATATTTGCTATCCAACTTATAAATAACCAAGTGTAAAAAAAATCAAGTGTTAAAAATAAGCCTTAAACAAATCAAATGGTGTTAAGTCTTCCGCTGTTAAAAACCAAACCAGCCAATTTAAATATTTGGGTTAAACAGCCGAGTTATACTATCAACAGCTCTATCGAGTTTGTTGAGTGGGTAACTCAGCTGAATAGCCAACTTAGTTGTCCCTCAAAGAGTTGTTTGAGTCAACTCAGTTGAATAATTTTAAAGGACTTAAATTTGAAAATTTGATAAGGTTTATTCAACCCCCCCTTCTAAACTTTACACCACACCCCTTGGGACCTACAATAAGATCGTTTGGCAGCAGGGTCATCCCTTTGCTTCCTCTCGAGCCATTCTCTTGTTGACCTTTCATTTTCTTCATCCTGCTTCTTCTTTACCTCAGCCAACTTGCGTGCAACTTCTAAGTTTGCTAGGTGGTCATGTCCAACCCAAGTATGTGATCCCTTTCTTCTATGGATCAACATACGTCACATCTTTTGGTCTTGGCCGTGGTTGAGAACCTCTTCCACCGCCACCATGCCGTCCCCATCCTGACTCAGCTCCTTGTCCTCTTGGTGTATATCTTGATCTTTGGTCAGACTTTCCAATAAATGGTTCTTTGAAGTCTGCTTCTTCTCAGCTGATTTGCATACTTCCAATCCTTTCTCCCAATGCACATCCCACGTTTGAGGTAGAATCATTCCTTGAAAATATCCTTCTGCTTCAAGAGTTTGAAACTCTTCTACAGATCTGGGCTCAGATCCAACATCATGCATTGTTATGTCCTTTGGGGGCTTTATTGCAAAGATAGTTCTTCCTACCGAGGACCACCATATTGCTTCAAAAGCTCTTCTACATGAGCTGATCGCTTCTCGCCTACTTTATCAAATGCACTTTGATGGCCTTCCTTTTATCTTTCATGGCCACCTCAGCTCTTTCAACAGGCTGATTCAGGGGCAGCTTGCTGAGAATTGAGGCCGTGACATCACCTAGTTGTGGGGCTTCAACATACATCAATTTTAAATCTTTTGAACTTCCTTCCCACTCAACCGTGTCATCTCCTTTCTTCACTTCTCTCTTCAATCCCTTAAGAGTCTCCTCTTCCCCTTTTTTGGCATCATCACCAAAAGAGAGAAGTATCCCAGGGAATAACCTACTTGTTCGCCTTATTTTTAGCTTCACCGCAAGTGTACGGTGTAGTTTATAGAATAGGGTAAGCAAGGTCGTATCCACGGAGACTAATAAATTTATGTGCTAAGTATTAAACTAAGATAGTCTTATTTTTATTTAGACGATCGAAATTTGATAATTGTAGTAGAAGTAAAGACAAGATTAACCACAAAAACACAATATGCAAATAATAATGGAATTATCAAGGGAATGAAATGGATTCCCAGGTTATGGTTTCAATTAATATTCCTCTTGTTATCCAATTTAATCAAATCCAAAGTTATCATCAATACACCTATAAGACGATCACAACGGGATTTTATCCTCCCTCTCGAGATGTATATAAAGTGTAGATTGAAATATCTATGCTAGCATCTCTACTCAACATAAGATACACAACTCCCAAATGCACAAAAGATCATATATCCTCACAAATATTCACAAACCTCTCGATTATACAAATATTCATGTCAAGTACTCAAGATCTAATATTGAAACTCATCTCTCGAATTATGAATCAATATATCAAACATGCTAAATCATTGGCCAAATGATAAAACAAGAATAAGAACAAAGTACTCAAATAGGCTTCAAGACAATAACTTCAATTAAGATTAAAACATTCAACAAAAGTTCAATTAATCTACTTCCAAAACCCGAAAATCACAAGAAGTTTAGCTATTCATTACAAATAAACAACTCATAGACAAATTGTTCATATTCATGACAAGCTAAAATGAAAGATTAAAGCACAAAGAATGAGAAAACTTAGGGAAGTAGATAATCTCTCGATTAATCTTCAATCATCGAGCTCCAATTCGACCCGATTCTTCCCTTGATTCTTCCTTGATGAAGTTGAGCTATTTCTTGTGTTCTTGGGTCTTTTCCGCACCTTTTCTCCCCACTTAGTTCAAGCCTCCCATGTATCTATTTATAGTACCCCTGTTTTTTAGATCTGAAAATCGGACTTTTATTGTTTTATCTGCCTGGGAGGCGCTGCAGCGCTCAAAAATGGCGCTGCAGCGCACATAACACACCCGGCGCTGCAGCTGGTCTTGGGCGCTGCAGCGCCATCCAAAATTTGGCCCACTGCCCAGATTTTCGCCTCCGCGCTGCAGCGCCTCGTTTTGGCGCTGCAGCGCCATCCAAATGTCCGAATTCGGTTTTGAGTCCTTCCTCAAAGTTGTAGCCCTATCTCTTAGCTTTCTATAGACACTTGAATCACCTCAATATCAATTTTGTAGAGATAGTTATGGTCAAAATACTAAACGCTGCCAGTGATGGAAATTTCAGACGCGTTTGGACGTTTCTTCAAATTAATCTCTCGTTGTTTGCTCGTTTGTACTTCTTTTGATACACGATTCATTACTATGACTATAAACTCAATATAATTGGCTCTCAACATGGCTTGGCTACTCAAATGACTCAAAATAATCAAAAACGACACAAAACTCAAGTCTAGGAAGCCCAAATCAATGGTATAAAACCAAGTGAACAAATACCCCCAAACTTAAACTGTTGGCCGTCCCGGTCAACGCTTTTAGAAACAAGATAAAACATGACTAGGAGTAATGAAAAGTAAAACGCACAACAACTCCATAAAATTCATATTGTTCATCATAGTCATCAAACAACGAATCAACCAAGCCTCAAACATCTAACATAGAGCATACATCAAAGAAACCATGGTAAATGCTAAGAATCGCGTCTCTCAAAGATCAAGTGTATACTCTCATCTCGAATGAATATAGGACGTGTTTACGCTCAAACCAATTCAATGTCGCAAAATTACCATAGGCTTGCAATTGCCTCATATCTCCGCCACTAGAATGTATGCAATTTGTGAATCAAAAGGACTTTTTTCTTTGGTTGTGATGAAGGTTCTTTGGTTAGGGTAGGAAAATATGGATAGAGTGACTCAAACTCGAGCGTATAGACCGGCGAGCATATAAATCATCTACATTAAGGCTCAATATGCTACTCAAATCATCTCTCATTTTCATCAACTCCTCTTATCTCCATTTCCTTTCTTTCTTTTGAGAATCACCTCAAATTACAATCCTTAGCCCCCAAGTTTATTTAAATGAAACTCATTTACAAAGTCGTTTTTTTTTTCGACATTTATACGAGTTTTCAACACTTCATTTCTCCTCCTTTTCTTCCCATCAACCAACTCTAACACCATCTTCTAAAATTTTGATTTTACCCATTCACCCTTATTCAATCCCTTTACTTAATGCTATACGCTCAAGTTTTGGGTAAAAGATTTATCAAGTTAAGGCTTGAATTGTGGCTATCAAAAATTAGGCAATAGGCTCAAGTTGGCTAACTAGGGATTTCAATATTATCATTAGGTAAGCGGATGCTTGAAGGGATAACAAAAATGGCCTTTGATCATTTTCACATTTCGCATACAACATGTGACCTTGACAGAGATACGAGCAAGTTCTAGAATTCTAACAACATGGATGATACACTCAAATTAACAACAAGATCGCATATGATGAAAGCAAAGAAAGGCTCAAAAGCTCACAGGCTTGCAAATACGTAATTCAAAGCATCAAACCATGTTCTCAATATCCACATGTTCAATATCATCTATTCATGGCTCAATCAACTCATACTCAACACCCAATCAAAACAATACAAATTTTTTTCAAAAATATAAGCATCAAGTCTCGCCGCACATGGTCAACTCACTCCTTAAAATCTATGAAAACAATAAACGTGCTAAAAACAAGAACGTGCTTCTAATGCACATGCAACTTAAAATGCTCTACATGCGACTATATGAAAACACACAAACAAATGCAAGTTTTTTTTTTTTACACACTTCAAATCAAAATACTCACACATTTCAAATCAAAATACTAACTCTCCCCCAAACTTGAATGAAATTATATCGAAACAAGGGAAAAGATAGAATTTCAAGAAAGAAAAAAATGAAGTTACCATTGGGTTGCCTCCCAACAAGCGCTAGATTACCGTCTATAGCTCGACGTATGAATTGGTGCCTCCTCAATGCATATATTAGCTGCTTTGGGTCATGGTCAAGTGCCATATTTGCCTTACTTGCACCTAATAATGCATACTTGGGGTGTCCAAGCAAGGATTTGAGTCCTGGCGTAGGAATATACTGATCTGGTTTACGTGTATGTTGTTCGTTTGCATACGTATGATCAGTATTTTTCTCGTTCTGGAACAACTTTCTTATAATATTTCGCATGAACTGCTCATTCGTACACGCTTGGGTTGTGTGTTCCTTGTCCTGTTTTTGTTCCTTTTCAGCGCCACATACTATTTGACCGTGCATAGACATACAATCTGTGTGTGGTTCTGAACTTTCTTGCTCTTCCAGGATCTTCAACTCCTCGTATTCGGTATCATTCCTTCGATGAATGACACTATATTGTTCCTTCGAGTTGGCTTCAGTGGTGCTTAAAAATTGGCTCTTTTGATGTTGCCCACCAACTATTGTAACTAATTGGCCCATTTGAGTCTCGAGATTTTTCAATTGTGAATCCATAGTATTGGCCAATTGTGTCAATTGCAACTTCATCTTGTCCATCTTTGCTTCGTTTTTGGTAAGGCTATTTCCCATTTCCCTCATGAATAAATTTATTTGACTCATAAATGAAGTCGTTTGATTCATGAATGAAATGAGGGCGTCTTCCAAAGATGGGTTTGCCTCTTCCATCCGAATAGGTGCACCTATACCAATTCAAAGAAACAAATCAAGCATTGTAGAAGTAGAATTTACAAAAGAAAAATGAAATAAAAATAAAAAAATGTCTAAATTAAGAATAATTCTATCTATCGCAATATTAGCACCAAAAATTGTATTAGTCCCCGGCAACGGCGCCAAAAACTTGTTCGCCTTATTTTTAGCTTCACCGCAAGTGTACGGTGTAGTTTATAGAATAGGGTAAGCAAGGTCGTATCCACGGAGACTAATAAATTTATGTGCTAAGTATTAAACTAAGATAGTCTTATTTTTATTTAGACGATCGAAATTTGATAATTGTAGTAGAAGTAAAGACAAGATTAACCACAAAAACACAAGATGCAAATAATAATGGAATTATCAAGGGAATGAAATGGATTCCCGGGTTATGGTTTCAATTAATATTCCTCTTGTTGTCCAATTTAATCAAATCCAAAGTTATCATCAATACACCTATAAGACGATCACAACGGTATTTTATCCTCCCTCTCGAGATGTATATAAAGTGTAGATTGAAATATCTATGCTAGCATCTCTACTCAACATAAGATACACAACTCCCAAATGCACAAAAGATCATATATCCTCACAAATATTCACAAACCTCTCGATTATACAAATATTCATGTCAAGTACTCAAGATCTAATATTGAAACTCATCTCTCGAATTATGAATCAATATATCAAACATGCTAAATCATTGGCCAAATGATAAAACAAGAATAAGAACAAAGTACTCAAATAGGCTTCAAGACAATAACTTCAATTAAGATTAAAACATTCAACAAAAGTTCAATTAATCTACTTCCAAAACCCGAAAATCACAAGAAGTTTAGCTATTCATTACAAATAAACAACTCATAGACAAATTGTTCATATTCATGACAAGCTAAAATGAAAGATTAAAGCACAAAGAATGAGAAAACTTAGGGGAAGTAGATAATCTCTCGATTAATCTTCAATCATCGAGCTCCAATTCGACCCGATTCTTCCCTTGATTCTTCCTTGATGAAGTTGAGCTATTTCTTGTGTTCTTGGGTCTTTTCCAGACCTTTTCTCCCCACTTAGTTCAAGCCTCCCATGTATCTATTTATAGTACCCCTGTTTTTTAGATCTGAAAATCGGACTTTTATTGTTTTATCTGCCCACGGGCGCTGCAGCGCTCAAAAATGGGCGCTGCAGCGCGCACATAACACACCCAGGCGCTGCAGCGCCGGGTCTTGGGCGCTGCAGCGCCATCCAAAATTTGGCCCACTGCCCAGATTTTCGCCTCCGCGCTGCAGCGCCTCGTTTTGGCGCTGCAGCGCCATCCAAATGTCCGAATTCGGTTTTGAGTCCTTCATCAAAGTTGTAGCCCTATCTCTTAGCTTTCTATAGACACTTGAATCACCTCAATATCAATTTTGTAGAGATAGTTATGGTCAAAATACTAAACGCTGCCAGTGATGGAAATTTCAGACGCGTTTGGACGTTTCTTCAAATCAATCTCTCGTTGTTTGCTCGTTTGTACTTCTTTTGATACACGATTCATTACTATGACTATAAACTCAATATAATTGGCTCTCAACATAGCTTGGCTACTCAAATGACTCAAAATAATCAAAAACGACACAAAACTCAAGTCTAGGAAGCCCAAATCAATGGTATAAAACCAAGTGAACACTACTTAGGAGGAAATCCAGTCGGTTGTTTGTCGAGTTCTTATTGGAGTCTGCTGTAGAGTAGGCTTTTTCTAAACTCTGAGCGAGTAGCCTTCGACTCGGCTGACACTAACTTCATTTCAGCCATGAGAAGGCTGAACTTTTCATTTATATTATTCTCGAGTCGATCAATCAGTCTTGTGAAAATGTTGTAGTAGCTCTATATCCGACTTATGGGAAGTTTCCATCCTGACTATATGTTCCTTCATTCTCTGCTGATACATTGAGTTGTCTGCACTCCAAACAAGCATTTTAGCAAAAAGAGCTTTGAAGTAACGGACCTACTCTGAATGCATGGATGTCTGTTGTGCAGCCCATTCCCTTATATGCACGATGATCCCTCTCAAATCGGCTGTGAGTGTAGTATCCCGATTGTCCAATATCAAATATAGAGAGGCCTGGTGACGTTCCATCTTCTCAATCTCTCTGCAGATCTTCTTGAAGGCTTCACGGAACTCAGCTATAGGATTTGACTCAGATGTCGGCCACTCTACATCAAAATTGAAGTCTACTAGAATAATCATGGAATGACTGGCTCTTCCTGCACGGTATATTTCTTTAAGTTTGCAGCAGATTCATCTTCCATGTCAGGCAAATTTGCAGTGAATAGGAACATGTCACATCCTCGCGCACGAACGGTGTCCCCAAGGCTTCACCTTGAGGGTCTTGACTTTGAATTGCTTGCGATGATTCAGCTCGTTGTGCCTCAGTTGTGGCAGTGTCATCGGTAGATGGTGCAGCTATAAAAGCCTGCGATTGAGCAGTAGTCGTTATTGTTGCAGTTGTGGGAGCCTGCGCAGTTGACTTTGTTCTAGCTGGAGCATTTGAGATTGTTTGCTCAGTTGACTGAGCCTCAGCTGTCTTAATAGCTTTGTCGATCTTAGTGTGTTTTTCCAAATGAGTAACTTAGTCCTCAGCATATCATCAGCGTCAACGAAAGATGATGAGGCCTTAGGAGTTGGCTCATCATCAAAATTAAACCTCATACAAGCCGTCTTATCACTGACTTGGATCTGAGATTTGAGAACATCCTCAGCCTTGACCATCGAAAGATCTTCATGGTGAGTGGACTCGGCTTCATCCTCCGATCCCAGAAATGAAGTATCAATATGGTCTTGGGAATCGTGAAGGGCGCTGATCTCCTCTTTTGCAGCAGCACCTTCGAATTGAGGAATGTCCTATTTTGTCTGCTCTTTACCTATGGAAGTCTCAGCCTCCCTTAGGCCTTCATTAGCCCCAGTAGTCTCAACTGTTGCAAGGTCTTCGGCATTCCCTTCGATAGTCTCAACTGTCTTAGGATCTTCTACAATCCCTTCGACAGACGTAGCTATCTTAGGGTCTTGGACCATGGCATCCATCTGAGTCTCAACTCCTTGGATTGCACTTTCATAACCCAGAGTCTCAACTCCCAGGGTCTCTCCATCCTTTGCCTTAGCTGCGGCAGCAGCTTCATCGGCCTTCAAAGCAGTGAACATATCAGCTGAGACAGACCCAACTGCCCGAGCGTCATTAATGTCACTCTGATGTTCAGTGTTCTTCTCACCTTCACCTCCAAACTGCAATGTTTGGTCTCCCACAACATCCTCTGATGTAGCTGTGGTGGAGAGAGTTTCCCCCTTAGCTGGCACACCAGATGAGTGAATGATAGTAGGGTCACTCTTCTCTTGAGATGCGGCTTCTATTCCCTTTGAGTGTACAGCCGCAGGGGCAGGTGTCTCAACACCTTCTTCAGGGGTTGGCTTGGCTTGGGGGCCCAAAGTCCCAGCTTCATAGCCAATTCATTGAGAGCCATTAGTTGAGTGCACTGGGGACGTGATTGCAGCAATATCCGTCGCAATCAGCTGCGCCACTCCCAAAGGATCAGTCCTAGGAGAGATTCTGGAGGACTCTCCTGGACCCTATAGTTGGATCATTTCATGCATGGCTCGGGATTCTTGTAAAGCCTGCTGCAATTTTGACTTTTCTACTGCAGCAGTTGGATCCATGTCTTCGTCACTGTCAGTAGACTCATGTATGTGCTCATACGTCCCAGTCTGCTAACAAATCTTGGATTTCTCCAAGGCTCTTGCATGCTCCACCGCTTTCTCTTTCTCTTCTTCCTTGATAAGGCGGAAGGTTTCCATGCAGTTGTCTTCATTGAGCGCACATTGGACAAATGCATTTACAAGGAACCTCAGAAGTTCCTCCTCCTCCTCAATGAATTCTGAGTGAGCAAACTGATGCATGGAGTAGTCCAACTTCCACGCTCTCCATTCCCTTAATATTCTTTGAATGTCAGGGTAAACTGGAGAATACATAATCAAATTATCATCATCATCATCTTCTCCAGTCTCCTGAATGGGGACTAATGGACCTTGCTCCTCCTCAGACTCAGCAGCGTCCGTCTGAGGAGTTGAGACAACTTGTTCTTGTATCGGCTCTATTGTCTTTGCTGCTTTAGTTTCCTCAGTTGTTTCCTGCACAGCTGGGTCTCTTCGAATCTCTGCTAATCAGCATCAACAGTCTTCTATGGGGCATCTACAATTTCTAGAGACTGCTCCTCTTAAGCATCAGCAGTCTTAACTTGCTTTTCCGGCTGAGTACCGGACTCGGCTATCTTCTCCAGCTCAGATTGCTTTAACAACCATCTTCTTTTAGTGGAAACCAACGGAATCTGTGGTTCCACTCCAGTAGGCTCTTCAGTAGTGAAGGCATGTGCTCCTTTCTTAGAAGCAGCTGCCTATGTAGACTTGGCAGTCCGCGTCTTATTCACGATAGGGGAAGGAATTTGGGGTTTCTCCTCTATCTCGGCTGTGGGGATAAGCGACTCAGCTGTGTGGGCAGGGGCTTTAGTTTTGGTCATGCGGCGTGTGCTTTCTTCGATTTGGGCTCAGGGCGGGCGGGCAAAGCCAAGTAGCAACTCTCTTCTTGGATGTCTTCTTGGGAGAGAGAGCCGGGGAGGTCACAACCGTGTCTTTAGCAGGGTCAGCTGATTCTCCCTCACTGTATCAGCCTTTCGTGCATGAGCCTTCTTCTAGGCTCCAGAAAGGTTCGCCTTCAATATTTTCTTATTTTCATGGAAGGGCTTTCCATGGCAGAGTGCAATGCCCTTCACCTCTATCAGATGGCCAATTACAAGGCCATATCCCAATGAGCAACCAAAGGTCCCATCCTCGTTGAAGGACCTATTCATCATGTTTTGACAGATTCGGCTGAAGACGAACTCAGCCCAATTCACCTTTTTCTTTTTCATGATCACAGCCATCACGATCAGCTTGGTCTTGGACAACTGATTAAAGCTTCCAAACTTCATATCCACGCACTTGGACATGATGTCCATCAGTTTGTGGTAATCATCCTTCAGAGACCCCTTCTTGGCTGTATACACAGCCTTCCCAGCAAACTCTGGCTTGGCAATTTCCTTCCAAGCTGCAGCTAGGTTGACATCCTTCTCAGCGATGTCCTTCAATCCCTCAGCGGGTAGAAAGCAGTGCTCAACAAGGTCTTTTGCAGTTATTTTGATGACCATGTTGTGGACTGATGAATGGATTTCATCGTCCTGTACCACTGCGTTCACATAGAACATGGCGACCTCTTCCAGGTAAGTATGCGTGAACTGCATCGTCAAAAAGTCCTTCAGGCTGAACTTTTCTATCTTCTCAGCTATCTTCTTCACAAGGGCACCATCAACGCCTTGTTTGATCATACCAGCAAAGTCCAGTGAAGAACCGGTGTGGATCTTCTCAGATAACAAAGCAAAATCATGGTTTGCTCCCATTTTTAGAGTTTTTGATCGATTAAAACCTGAAAAACTTCAACTTGAATACTAGGGTTTCGAACTCAGTTGCAGAGAGTGTAAGCTTGCTTTGCTGAAGATGGATAGGTTTGCGTGAGGAGAGAGAAAGTGAAATTTCTTATATAAGGGACGTGAAAGGACAGTTTTTGGAATTTGAAAATGTTGATTAAAATCAACGGTCAAGATTAAGCCTTCAAAACCGCATTAGTTTCCCCACATTAAATGCAGTAGCATTTATATCCAATCATATAGTTTACTGTGCAGCTTTTGTACTGACAGTCATTATTACGCTGACGACATTCTTAAAAACATTCACGATTAATTAAAACGACTGCATTTTTGTCACTTAGCTCATAAATGATTCAGCTTTCTTCCAACGTGACTCAACTCTACTTCTCTCTTCTAATGATGTAACTCAGTTGTCAGCTAACTCGATACAGCTGACTTCCCGACTGGGCTGTTTCACTTGGCTGAAATGTGAACTTGTTCTTTTTCAATTTTCTCATCTTCTTTCTCTACTGATTGGATCTTCTGAGTGATCTAACTCGGCTCAATTAACCCCAACTCATTCTTGAGTTCTTCAAACCTTGATTCACATAAAGGCTTTGTGAATATATCAGTAAACTGCTTATCAGTTGAGATGTATTCCAAGGTGATGTCTATGTTTTCAACATGATCTCTTATAAAATGATATCTGACATCAATGTGCTTTGTTCTTGAATGCAACACTGGATTCTGAGTGATTGCAATAGCACTAGTGTTATCACACATAATTGGAATCTTTTTTTCTTCAATATCATAATCTCTCAGTTGCTGTCTCATCCATAAGACTTGGCACAACAATTTGCCTTGACTATGTACTGCTTTGTTTGTGGATGTACTTATTGAGTTTTGTTTCTTGCTAAACCAAGAAACCAATCTATTTCCAAGCATTTGACATGTACCTGAAGTACTCTTCCTGTCAACTCTACATCCAGCATTGTCTAAGTCTGTGTATCCTACCAGCTTGAATCCTCATTCCTTTGGATACCATAAGCCGACTTCCTGGCATCCCTTCAAATATCTTAGGATTCTCTTAGCTGTATTCATGTGGCTCTCTTTTGGCGCAGATTTATATCTTTCGCATACACCTATTGCAAAGGTGATAATTGGCCTGCTGGCTGTTAGATAATGCAATGATCCAATGAGGGCTCTATATGTTGTTCGATCAACAGCTTTGCCATCTGCATCCATGTCCATCTTGACTGATGTGTTCATTAGAATCTTCACAGAAGACTTCTCTTCCATACAAAATTTCTTCATCAAATCTCTGGTATACTTGGTTTGGCTTATGAAGGTTCCATCCTTCAATTGCTTGATTTGAAGTCCTAGGAAGAAGGTCAGCTCTCCCATCATGCTCATCTCAAATTTGCCTTGCATGAGGTTTGAGAACTTGTCACACAGTTCTTTATTTGTGAAACTAAAAATGATATCATCCACATATATTTGAACAAGCAGTATACTCACTCCATCTTGAATCCTGAAGAGTGTTCTATCAACTTTGCCTTTGGTCAATCCATTGTCAGTTAGAAATTGAGACAATGTATCATACCATACTTTTGGTGCTTGTTAGCTTTCTTGAGCTTGTAGACCTTATCTCCAATAGTTTTCTGCTCAAAACCTGGAGGTTGTTCAACATAGACGTCTTCCTCTAATAGTCCATTTATAAATACACTCTTCACATCCATTTGATATACAGTGAAGTTCTTATGTTCAGCATAAGCAAGAAACATCCTTATTGCTTCCAATCTGGCAACAGGAGCAAAGGTCTCATCAAAATCTATACCCTCTTCTTGGCAGTACCCTTTGGCTACCAATCTTACTTTGTTTCTTACAACAGATCCTTCCTCATTCATCTTATTTCTGAAACCCATTTTGTACTAATGACATTTTGGTGGGTTGGCCTTTGAACTAATTCCCATACTTTGTTCCTTTCAAACTGATTCAGCTCTTCTTGCATGGCCTGAATCCAATGTGTGTCATCCAATGCTTGAGACATATCTTTAGGCTCAATCTGGGAAATGAAACAAGTGAACATAGCTTCATGTTGTGGTCTGGATCTAGTTCTTATGCAATCTCTAACATCTCCAATGACTAACTCTGATGGATGGTCTCTCAGCCATCTCACATCAGGTTGGAGTAAGTTTGCTGGATTCAGCTGTCTCGTAGCTAAGTTGTCTTGAACAGATCTTTCAATTTCATTCAGCTGTAGACCTTCCAGCTGTCTTTGAGATTCAATTATCTCATCTTCATCAGGGTTGAGTGCTCTTACTTCAACTTCAACATAAGGACTCTTGTGCATAGTTGGCTGATTCAACTTATCAGCTAACTCTTCAATGTCTTCTCCATTCACATTAGGTTCATTAAAAACCACATGGATAGACTCTTCTGTAACCATAGTTCTCTTGTTCAACACTCTAAAGGCTTTACTCTCGGATGAGTATCCCAAAAAGATACCTTCATCGGCCTTTAGCATCAAAAGCCTTCAAATTATCCTTTGCCATTATTGTGGATGAAGCATTTACATCCAAATATCTTGAAGTATCAACATTTGGCTTTCTCCCTGTCCAAATCTCATAGGAGTCTTGGCCAATCGCTTATTAATCCCGCATCTATTTTGACTATAGCATGTTTGTGTTTATGGTTTTAAAATCAAAATCTCTTAGGCAATCCAACTTCACTAATATAGTCCTTGCGACTTCCTTGAGAGTTTTGTTCCTTCTTTCAGCTACTCCATTCTGTTGTGGAGTCCTTGCAACTGATAACGCATGAGTAATACCATTTTCAACACAATACTGAGTTATAATCCCATTGACAAACTCAGTTCCCCTGTCAGATCTTATCTTTATAATGGTTTGACTCTTCTCATTTTGAGCTCTTTTCATCAGCTGAGGTAGCTTCTGCAAAGTTTCCTTTTTTGTACACATGAAAACTATCCATGTATATCTTCAATAATCATCCACCACTACTAAGGTGTATTTCATTCCACTGATGCTAGCTGGCTCAACTAGACCAAACAAATCCATATGCAACAGATGTAATATCCTTATTGAAGAAGGACTTGGCTTATCTTTGAATGATGATTTGATTTGCTTTTCCATCTGACATGCATCACATACACTTTCTTTCTTGTACACTGAGTCTGGAAATCCTTCTACAAGATGACTCCTTGCAAGCTTGTTGATTGTCTTGAAATTCAGATGACTCAGCTTCTTATGGCACAACCAACTTGATTCGGTTGTGCTCTTTGCTAGCAGACATGTGCTTGGTGTAGCAGTAGACCAATATACCACATACATATTCTTTTGCCTTGAACCTTGCAGCACTATTTCATTTGATTCAGCATCTTTGATCTGGCATATCCCCATGTTGAATCATACATTGTAGCCTTTGTCACAGAGTTGGCTGATACTTAGCAGTTTCGAAGATGGGGTAATTCTTCTAATCCTCTCTTCTCCAACTCCTGGAGGGATCCACTATGTAACAGATTAGTTTACAAAGCGGATATCAGTCTGGAGACAACCTTGATCACACAGCTGGCTTCTCTTACGACTCAGCTTCTTCATAGGGCAGTTGCCTTGCTACTTCAGCTCACATCTCAAGTTCATGGATTTGATCACGAAGCCATCCAACAAACTTGATAATTGTTCGACCTTGAACCTTTCTACAATCCTGACTTGGAAAGTAGACCTCTTTGTTTCTTCAAAAGTTTCCTCTTCAACTGTTGAAGTTATCTCTAATTCACAGCTTGTGTTGGATTGAGTTTCTTTGAGTTTAAGGCTTTGAGGAATTTCTTGAATTTCTATGAGAATATTGCTTGCTCGTTTGTGGTTCAGGTGACCTTTTCTCAATAGCTTCCTCAGCGTTTTATAGTGCCCATTTGAAATTTTGCCCATTGAAGAGATAGGCTAGTTTCAAATGTCACTTAGTGTTCGTTGGCTTGTCCTTTCTTGGTGATGTTGACCTTTCCTCGTATTAAATGGCATTTCAGTATTGCAGGTGTCTGACACAAGGTATAGTGTTTCCCATTGGCTCATTCCTTTTGCACAATTCTGGGCCAAACACTTTAAGATCTGGCAGCTTGTCATATTACTATATAGAGTAATATTCTTGATTTTAATCAACGGATCTAAGTCGATTGTCTTGACTTGATCACGCTTTACCCCGAGGTGACTTGAGTCGCTCCAATCATGGGATTGACTCAACTATCACTTCAACTGTTAGACTTGGCTCCTTGAGTTGGCCTGACTGACACTTCGCACAGTTGTTCCTCAGCTGACTCTTCTTCAGTCAGAGTCCTTGACTTCCTTCTAGGCCATACTCAACTGACACACAGCAGAGTCTTCATCTCAGTTCGCAGTTGACTTCTTGTAACCTTTGACATAGCTGACTTAACTCAGTTTTTTCAGTCCTATCTATTACAATACAAATTACAAGGAAAATGGGGTGCCAACTTCCTAGTTTAAGTTTTACATGGTATCATCAAAATTTAACAAATAAATTTCCTAACAACACTCATACTAGACTAATATACAAATTTAACTCATAAGAAAGTAATTGAAATTGTCTCACAATATTTCACATAAGACAGTCAATCTAGCCATGACAGAGTTTAGGAGCCATGGCGTGAAACATTCTGCGAAAAATAGAATCCTCGAGCTGCGTCAAATAGGGATACTGGTAGATCATTAATTTCCATTGGTTTATCCATACACAACTCAACCATCGTAATTGCTTGTGAATTGGACAAAGCGGACAGGGAATCATGCACATCTAATGTTAGAAGAACTTGTAAGCCATATATTGAATAATGAATTGGGCCTCAAAAATGAGAAGAAATAGAAAATAACCCGCAAGGTTTTTCCATCAGAGGCTTGTGGGATGTCTGGTTTCATGGGTGTATCTTTTCGCAATTGGCAACTGCATATTCCTTATAGTAACTATTAATTTGCACCGATCCCACTGAAACCCCAACATTATGGGGGAATGAAGTTTCTTCATTACGCATTTGCCATTATTTAGAAGGGCCTTATCTTTTCCGCAGACTCGGCAAAAAATGGTGACAACTCTCGAAAGCGTGGAAACACCATTGTCCTCTAGGATATATCTTCTGGATTAGCCTAAGAAAATAATGTCAAAGATCATTTCAAATGAATGGTTTATTAAGATTTGGTGAAGATGCTTTCATAGGTAAACAAAAAACATACTGTCAACGAATATGAACATAATGACGCACCATTAACCAGCGATTCCAACAATCTTTGGTCCCTTTAAATAAGGCATCATCATAATCCCAGGAAAAAGCATATTTTGACAATAGAATGTTATGAATTTTTTTTCAGATTATTTTCAACTCATCCAGCTTTGTATGATTGTGATGGAACCCTTAATTATACCTTGGCAAGTTTCCTTGAACTTCACCACCAACTCATCCTACTGCTCTGGTGTCGTCATTTTCCAATGAAGAATTTTTCAAAAGCTTATATGATACCATGAGTAATGTCGTTTTCTTACCATCCAACCACTAACATCCAATATCATTCCCCAATTGTTATGGTCCTAAAATTCGATCCATCTAAAATACCCAGACCGGTAAGTCCTTAAAACAAAGGTCCAATTAAAGTGCTCATAATTTGTTCACACAACGATTATACATATATATATATATATTGAAGATTAGAACAATATAACTGAGATATATATAATATTTTCTATCGTGTAATAGTCAATCTTCCATTAATAATTAACAAAACTGCACAAAAAAATAAATAGGAAACCATAGAAAAACAGACATGAGAGTCTTAATGTTGCAAACATCAAATCACGACTTGTTTCCTTACAATAACTTTACTGAGAAAAATGTAAAGATTAACACCACTAAAAGAAAATTTTAAAATTTACAAGGTTTGGGAAAAACTCACTCTGTAAGCAAAGAGAAGGACCCCTTACATTCACTTTCTTGTTTGTTGATGGGGTTAGTTTGATATGTCGATGTGTATTCGCACTATGAAGTCGTAATTTAATATGTGAATAGCTTCAGCTTTATTTCCATTTTAGTGGAGGTGTTTCATTGCACACATTGCAGGGCTTCAGTCTCAACTTTGAAGTGGGTGAATTGTAAAATGGAGACGTTATATCATTGTTAGATCAATGTTAGATGCCACTGTTCTCTCTACTGAAAAGGGGAGGAAAATATTTTGGTCTCATCAATTGTTGCACTTCTAGTGGGATCCATGTCACATGAAGTGTAGATTAGCTACAGTAAAGGCATAATTATTTCCGTGGAACCAAACTAAAACAATTAGTATTTGGCCGAAAAATCACTCATGAGTGACTTTTTGGGAAAATCTTTAACAGTTGATTGCAAACACAGTTTTTAAAAGAACTCAAGGGATGAATTATTTGTGTAGTGTTCAGGTGATATGCAAAATATTGTCAACACTTATGTTGTTATACAGCAGAAGACTATATGGAAAAACACAATGCATTGTACAATGAAAGACTGAAAGAAAAGCAGATGAATGATATGAACACAAGGTTCAAAGAAATAACACAAATGAACACAATGTTTAAGTTTTTGCGCAAGTATATAAATATATACTTGTTTGGTTGCCTTAAGCCAAAAATATTCTAGGTGAAATGTATACAAATAATTACAAACTAAGAACAAGTCAAAAGCTCTCCTTTTGTACTCTTTCTATAAAATACATTCCACCGCAAAGGAGAGAAACCACTGAAATATTGTTTGTACCTCACAACTTAGAGGAAAAGTGATCCACTTTAGGTGACACCTTCCTAAAAATTCTTGTAATGTCAAAACTTAAACCAACTTTCTTTTTATGGCTTTGGAACTCAATAATAGTTCTCAATACATCAATAATACAAAAACATGTGATATGGAGAGGTGATGCAGTTATGATGCGACACTTTCACAGGCAACACATGTAGAGCAACTAAGCACAACCTGTTTGAATTATTTTATGCACTTTCCTTAATGACTCTCTATAAATTTGGCTTGAGCTCGAGCTCCACAAAATTCCCCAACCTTCAACCTCCTTGAATAGAGCCAAAAATAACTCCAATATCTGTAAAAGGAAAGTAGAAAAATTACTAGCAAAGCCATGAGTTAGTGGATTAGCTAATTCCTCAAACTAAGCACCACTCATCATAAAACTACCCTACCACTACTAAGAAAACTACTAAAAACTACATAACCATATTTACAACATGTGAAAAATAATTTAAACCGTGCAAACACCTGTAATTTTCCATAAAGGCAAAATCAAAATATGAGTTGACTAAAAATTAGTCAACCTTTATACTTTTTAATCACTACAGATAAAAAAAATTGGGCATTATGTATGTTTCCGTTTTTATTGTTTATGTGGAAATGACCCATCTTAAAAGTTAACTTCTAATTAATTGAATAATTCATCATGAAAAGAATGCGAAAATAATATTAATTGATTTAGAATATGAAAAGAAAATTCAAAAAAGTTATGGTTGTGATTGCTTGTGCTTTTATTCGGTTCATTTTAATTTTTTGAGGGAATAGTAATATTTTTTTTAAAAGTGAATATGTAGAGAAAAAATAATGATTGTATTGATGTGATGGAGAATTGTTTATAGATGTCGAATGTTTGTGAAATGTTTTGTGAAAATAATAGTGTGCAAATTAATACAAGAAAATTAAATAAAAAAAATAAAAAACTAAACCAAAAATAGTCAATATGATCTCATTTCCTGCTTGTTATCAAGATTTAGAGAAAATTTTAAAAAATGATGAAAAATTAAAAAGAAATCAAAATTCTTTATAAGAATAGGATTGAAAAAAAAAAATAGTATAGTTGGGTATTGATAATATGAAAGAGAAAGATAAAAGTGAGTTAATTTTGGAGAAAAAATGACATTTTCTTTATAAAAAAAATCTCATTTTTTCCACAAACAATTACACATCCCATAAATTTTTTAATAAATTCAAATATATCTAGTATATGTGTGGCAAATCTTTCCATTGAACCACAGTGACTCGATGAACCACGAGCTTGTGTGATGTATGAAATTTGTTGTTGGAAGAAACGATCAATTGTATCATTCAATTTTTTTATTTTAAATTAAGATGGTTTTGATAAAAGTAATTAATCTAAATTAAATATACAATTTTAATGAAAAAATATTTACAAATACCTACAACTCAAGTTCAAGATTCTTCCTAATTTAAAAAGATTAATTGGAATATCAACTTTAACGCTCAATAAGATCTCGTTAATTTTAAAATTACTTTTTGAATATTTATGTTTCTGGTTTTGTTTATGGAGTAAAAGCAATATATATTGTAGTTTTACATATATGCGGAAATCCTGAACAAAAAGAAAATTAGGATAATATTTGTTAACTAATTTCTAGAAATTAACTTATACATTATTTTTACCAAACTTGGATCTTGTACTTTTACTTTAATATATAAATTTAACTCATTAAATAAGTGGAGTTTTATACAATTAATTTGATGAAATATTGAATTAAAGTAGAAATTTCAAACTGCTAAAAACCTTAAAACTTAGTCTCATTTCTCTATATTTGTCTCCCTTTGGAAACCACTTTCTCCTCCCCTACCCAAAGCTCTGTTGGTTAAATTATACTAGAAAGGTTTCTGTTTGGAAGAAAAATGATTGGATTTAGTGTATAGTTTAAGTCAAGGCCTGATTTCGAATCGGTCTCCGCAAGACGAAAACGCCCCGTACACCGAGTGCTTACGGTTCCGGCGTTCGCCTCTAAGATACAACGACTTTTACGTCTCGAGTTTACAAAGACTTGCAAACTCGAAACACAAATAACAACTAAAAGTTCGAACTTTCAAGCTTTGAGCGAAAGGGAAAATCAATATGCTCGTATGATGCAAATGATCAGTTATTATCCGAGTTTTTCGTGTCTAAAATCATCTGCGGGGGCCTCAATATTATAGGCAATGAAGTGCCCGTATGGAAAATCGCGTATGTAGGCTCGAAAAGGCACATTTGCCTTTGAGCAGACAGACGACTGCTGGGGGCACGCACGACTAGGCGTACGGGCCGTGCGCTGCCCGTGCACGGTGCTCCAACTCTCTGCATGGCGCACGACCAGAGGACGCACGGGCCGTGCGCGCTTCGCCCGTCTTGTGAGTGCTCCAACTCTGCATGGCGCACGACCAGGCGACACGGGTCGTGCCCAACCTTGTGAGTCGAACCTTTCTCCCGTTTGAACTTATTTAATTAATTACGAAAATTAATTAAATCTATTTAATTAATTACAAAAATTAATTAAATATTTAATTTTAAAGGTTTTTGGTCCAAAAGAATAAGGGCCTCCAAGCCCAAGCCCAAGCCCTCGGCCTCGACCCCACGACCCACGACCCGGACCCGGGTCGGGCTGAGCCGAGCCGGCCGGCGGCGGCGCGCGCGTGTGTGCTTTGAACCAAACCCACAAGCATGTAGGTCCTCTCCTTTAAAAACTTGGGTGCCCCCAAGGGCCCAAACCCATTTGTCCAACTTGGGATAAATAAAGTGTGCAAACTTTTCATCCTTTTCCCATGTGGGATGGAGCATCTCTCCTCCCCCACATTCTCCATTTTCCATGCCATTTATTTGTGTTAAGTGGCTAACTTCTAGCATTAATTTCTCATTCACCCGGAATCGGTTTTGAGAAATTCCAAATGCTATTCTCATCTACTCTCTTAGTAGAATTTTTACAAATAATTTAATTCCATTTTTCACAAATGGAAACCACTTAATTAATTGGTCAAAATCGGGTCAACACCCAATTTCTCAAAGACCAATTCCAACAATCCCCCACATGAATGCAATTAATTCATGTGTGTATGCAGATTCACTTGAAAATCTCGGCGAATCGTTATTGCATCAGGATAGGTAGCTTGTGGCTTTGAACCTTCCTTAGTAAAGTACTATCGGATTTACTAGCTGCTTAGTGACGCAATGTCTTGAACTACTTAGTCGTTTGTGTAAACCAAGACAACAGTACTTACACAATAACAACTCTAACACTTGTTGTTCTCACGTTGTGTCCATTTCGGCCCTGGACCATATCTTAGATTCATAAGTGTTTCATTTGAAGCGACCATCACTTCTCATTTATATAGGTGATCTCCTATTGAATAATATCCTGCAATACTCCACCTTTCGGTATAGGAATCATTAAAAGTCTTAAACTTAACCTCACCACATTCAGCAGGTTTAAATACACTTGGATGTATCGAGAATGAGCTAACACATTTTCCAAGTGTTCAAATTTGAACATTCATAACTTAGTTGTCCCATTGAACCAAGGTCTTGGGATCTCCAATTCACAAGGTTGGAGTTACCGCTTATGAACATTCTTTAAGTTGTGGATTTTAAACCCATTTCCCTTAACAGTTTATCAAATGATCTCGATTTATGCCTTTTGTAAGCGGATCCGCAAGGTTTTCCTTTGACTTCACGTAGTCAACCGAAATAACCCCATTCAAAATCAACTGTCTAATGGTATTGTGTCTCCGACGTATATGTCTAGACTTATCATTACACATCTTTGCTTTGTGCCCTTCCGATTCTTGATTGACTATCACAAAGGTATCAAAACAAAGAGCACGAGGCTTATTCCAACAAGGAATATCCTCTAAGAAGTTTCTAAGCCATTCTGCTTCTTCTCCATCTATCTAAAGCAATGAACTCGGATTCCATAGTGGATCGAGCTATGCACGTCTGCTTAGAAGACTTCCACGACACTGCTCCTCCACCTATTGTGAAAACAAATCCACTTGTGGACTTGGAGTCTTTTGTGTCTGATATCCAATTGGCATCACAGTATCCTTCTAATACTGTTGGATATCTTGTATAAAGTATTCCATAGTTCATGGTATACTTTAAATATCTAAGTACCCTTGTCACGGCTTTCCAGTGATCCGTACTTGGGTTACTTGTGAACCTACTTAGTTTACTCATTGAATATGCAATGTCTGGACGTGTACAATTCGTTAAGTACATCAGACTGCCAATTACCCTTGCATATTCCAGCTGAGAAACTGGTTCGCTTCTATTCTTGGCCAGATATAGACTTAGATCTACAGGTGTCTTAGCCGGAGCGCTATCAAAAGCATTAAACCTTCTGAGTATGATCTCGACATAATGGGACTGTGACAAGACAATTCCATCTGAAGTTCTAGAGATTTTAATCCCTAATATAACATCAGATAATCCCATATCTTTCATGTCAAAGTTCTTCTTTAACATGTTCTTAGTTTTCATGATTAAATCATGACTACTTCCCATAATCAACATATCATCGACATAAAGGCATACTATGACGTAATCATTTGTAGTACCTTTAATGTAGACACACTTGTCACATTCGTTGATCTTGAAACCGTTTGACTTCATAGTCGAGTCAAACTTTTCGTGCCATTGCTTTGGTGTTTGTTTTAGTCCATAAAGTGACTTAACAAGTTTACACACCTTTCGCTCTTGACCGGGTGCAATGTACCCCTCGGGTTGTTCCATATAAATCTCCTCTTCAAGTTCCCCATTCAAGAAGACAGTCTAACATCCATTTGATGTATCTCAAGGTTATGCAAAGCTGCAATAGCAATGAGAACACGAATGGACGTGATCCTCGTGACAGGAGAATATGTATCGAAGAAGTCATATCCCTCCTTTTGTCTAAACCCTTTAGCTACCAATCGTGCTTTATACTTGTCAATAGATCCATCTGCTTTATACTTCCTTTTAAGGATCCACTTGCATCCCAAAGGCTTGCAACCCGGTGGGAGATCAACCAACTCCCAAGTATGATTTTGCATGATGGAATCTATCTCATTATTGATAGCTTCTTTCCAGAGAGGAGCTTCTGGACTAGACAATGCTTCTTGAATAGTTTGGGGTTCGTTTTCTAACATATAAGTTAGAAAATCAGGACCAAAAGACTTAGCTATTTTTGTCTGTTTACTGCGTCTTGGTTCCTCTTCATCATCACTTTGAGGTAACCTTGCAGTTTCATAAGTCCGTTTACTCGAACTTTCTTCTTTCCGTTCTTTGTTCGGAAAGATATTCTCGAATAATACAACATTCCTTGATTCAATGATCATACCTTCATTTATATCGGGAATAGCCGACTTGTGCACTAAAAAAGCGATATGCACTACTATTGTTACCATATCAATGAAAGCACAATCGATCGTCTTCGGACCGATTCTTACTTGTTTTGGCTTAGGTATTTCGACTTTAGCCAAACACCCCCACACTTTAAGGTATTTGTATGACGGTTTACGTCCCTTCCATAACTCATATGGAGTTTCATTTTTACCTTTGTGTGGGATCTTATTAAGAATGTAATTCGCGAAAGTATGGCTTCCCCACAAGTTTTGGGGTAAGCCGAACTTAACAACATCGCATTCATCATCTCCTTAAGAGTACGATTTTTGCGTTCTGCAACACCATTTGATTGAGGTGAGTAAGGTGCAGTCGTTTGATGAATTATACCCGCTTCCGAGCAAAATTCTTCAAACGGAGCAACATACTCTCCGCCTCTATCACTTCGAATCATCTTAATTTTCAAATTAAGCTGATTTTCAACTTCATTCTTATAAGTTTTAAAAGCTACTAAAGCTTCATCTTTGCTTTTCAAAAGATATACATAACAATATCTTGTGCAATCGTCTATAAACGTTATGAAGTACTTTTTCCCACCTCGAGTTTGCACAAGTTTTAAGTCACACACATCTGTATGTATGAATTAACTCGAGTGGTTTAGAACTTCTCGTTACTGCGAATGAAACGGTGCCTTGGCCAATTTTGCTTCAACACAAATTTCGCATTTGTCTTGTGAATCGGTTTTAAACGTAGGTATTAATTCCGCATTCACTAACCTTTTAATTGTGTTGAAGTTTACGTGTCCTAATCTATCATGCCATAAATTAGAACAATCCAACAAGTAAACGATAACGTTTTTATTCTTCGCCTCTTGGCGGAAAATAGACATTACGACATTTTGAATGCAGGCCCTTATCAAGGTAACCTTTACATAAAAACCGACCATTCTTGGTCATTACAAACTTGTCGGACTCAAACACTAGCCTAAATCCGCCTTGCTAAGCAACGGACCGAAACCAAGTTCTTGCGGATGTCCGGGACATGCAAAGCACATCTACAAGCGTAAGCTCCTTCCCTAAGTCATCTTGAGCACCACCTTTCCAAGCCCGACGATGTTGGAAGTTGAGGAGTTCCCCATGAACAACTTTCTTCCATTGATCGGAGTGTAGGAGGAGAACATCTCCTTATCGGCACAAATGTGACGAGTAGCCCCGATCTATCCACCACTCCTTGGGTTATCCACCATATTGGCTTCAAACACAACGGTGGATAGATCGAGCTCCGACAAGTCTATTGGAACCGACTTGTCCTCCGTCACATTGGCTTGTTGGTTGCCACCTTGATTGCCCTTCTTTGGGTGTCGGCAATCCTTCGCCATGTGGTTTGGTTTGCCACAATTGTAGCAATTCCCCTTGAACTTTTTGGCCTTGCCTTTCTCCTTCCCGGAGTGCTTACGTTTCTTGCTAGTGCTCGACTCAGCAAGATTAGCCTTAGCCTCCATTCTAGATTTACTGGTTTTAACATCTGATTTCCGGTTGTCTTCTTCGATGCGAAGCCGAACAATCAGATCCTCAAGCCCCATCTCTTTGCACTTGTACTTGAGGTAGTTTTTGAAGTCCTTCCACAATGGCGGCAATTTTTCGATAATTGCAGCCACTTGAAAGGATTCATTCAAAAGCACCCCTTCAGACACTAGGCCGTGAAGGATGATTTGAATCTCTTGAACTTGGCTGATCACCGTCTTGGTGTCAACCATTTTGTACTCTAGGAATTTGCCGACAACAAATTTCTTTGTGCCGGCATCTTCCGTCTTGTATTTCTTCTCCAAGGACTGCCACAATTCCTTGGACGTCTTGAACGTGCTATAGAAGTTGTAGAGAGTGTCGTCTAGCCCGTTCAAGACGTAGTTGCGACATAGAAAATCGCTGTTATGCCAAGCATCCACAGCGATTCTCCGGTTGTTGTCAACTTCGCCTCTTCAACGGTAGGGGGTCGCCCTTTGAAATGAGCCAACCCCAAAGTAGTGAGGTAGAACAACATATTCTGTTGCCAACGTTTGAAGTCGGCACCCGAAAAACTTGGGCGACTTTTTCGCCGTGAGCGGAGCAAGCAATGCCATGGGTGTGAACGAGATCGAACTGGATGCCATCGTCTTCAACAGAAACGTAGAAGATTTTCGTCTTGCGATTGTTGGTTAAATTATACTAGAAAGGTTTCTGTTTGGAAGAAAAATGGCTGGATTTAGTGTATGGTTTAAGTCGAGGCCTGATTTCGAATCAGTCTCCGTAAGACGAAAACGCCCCGTACACCGAGTGCTTACGGTTCCGGCGTTCGCCTCTAAGATACAACGACTTTTACGTCTCGAGTTTATAGCACTTGCAAACTCGAAACACAGCGAACAACTATAAGTTCGAACCTTCTCTGCATGGCGCACGACCAGACGCACGGGCCGTGCGCCTGCCCGTGCGCGGGTGCTCCAACTCTCTGCATGGCGCACGACCAGACGCACGGGTCGTGCGCCTGCCCGTGCGCGAGTCGAACCTTCTCCCAGTTTGAACTTATTTAATTAATTACGAAAATTAATTAAATATATTTAATTAATTATAAAAAATTAATTAAACATTTAATTTTAAAGGTTTTTGGTCCAAAAAGAATAAGGGCCTCCAAGCCCAAGCCCTCGGCCCTCGACCCACGACCCGGACCTGGGCCGGGCCGGCGGCGGCGCGCGCGCGTGTGTGCTTTGAACCAAACCCACAAGCATGTAGGTCCTCTCCCCTTTAAAAACTTGGGTGCCCCCAAGGGCCCAAACCCATTTGTCCAACTTGGGATAAATAAAGTGTGCAAACTTTTCATCATTTTCCTATGTGTGATGGAGCATCTCTCCTTCCCCACATTTTCCATTTTCCATACCATTTATTTGTGTTAAGTGGCTAACTTCTAGCATTAATTTCTCATTCACCCGGAATCGGTTTTGAGAAATTTCAAATGCTATTTTCATCTACTCTCTTAGTAGAATTTTTACAAATAATTTAATTCCATTTTTCACAAATGAAAACCACTTAATTAATTTGTCAAAATCGGATCAACACCCGATTTCCTAAAGACCAATTCCAACAAGCTCTTAATGCAGTCGATCACCGGAAGACTAATAAACTAAGACACAGTGTTGCAAAAATTGGCCTAGGAGGCAAAAAATAGATCAAAGGAAGATAGTATTGTCCCTAGGCACCTGCCGATGTAATCTAGAGGCTAGGTGTCGGGCTGCCACCCGACTAGTGCGTGGAGATTTTATGCAATTTTATTTATTTTTAAATATTTTCCTAGGCTTTTTAGGCTCTTAAATGTTTACCCTATGAAAGAAATTGCATTTGGGAAATGTATTGTAACAATGCTAGTTGTTGTTGCTTTTGTAATGTGCCAATGTAGTTCATAAGTTTTTAATTCGGCCTACATTTTTACGCTACAAGCTTAGAGACCACAATTATAAATTTTCTTCATGATTAGAGTTGGCATTATATTAATTGAAAAGAATTCTGATGGGGCCATTTCTTTCTTACATCAATGAAGTTAGAACTGGACATGGAAGTTTTATTTTACCTAAAAGTATAACATATAATATTTCAAGAAAGCTATCTCAATTTTTTATATTCTCTTACAAAAGTCTGAAACCGTTTCCTTATAATGTGCTTGGATATAAGATTTAGTGATAAATGTTTGTGCTTTAGTGATAGATGCTTGTATTTATGGGGCATTTGGCTTGAGTTTGATCTCAAATAGTGATTCTCCCATATTGTACATCTAAAAAAAGGAAAAAAACTTGTCTATGAGACGGTCACCATATAAACATTTGAACCCAAATCCATAAAAAAAATTATATTTTTTATACTTTGTA
This sequence comes from Rehmannia glutinosa, assembly GCA_016081115.2. Lineage (NCBI taxonomy): Eukaryota > Viridiplantae > Streptophyta > Magnoliopsida > Lamiales > Orobanchaceae > Rehmannia > Rehmannia glutinosa. The sequence continues at coordinate 77,532,391 of CM071927.1, read as the reverse complement.
GGATTCGTCTCATGAGGTCTAGTCTCATATAAGACCACCACAAAAATAAAATAAAAAAATTAGTTGTTGATGCTTACCTTTGTAGAGATGTGTATTTTTGTAATTAAATTAGTCACCAAATTTATGCGACTACCCATCATTATTTTAATCGCCGATTTAATTGATCTAAAAAAGACTTTATTTTTTATTATGTTTTAGGAAATTTATTTGTATAGATTTTGATGATGCATAGAAAACTTATATTAGAAAGATGACGCCCCATTTTCTGTATGTATTTCAACTTTGTAATAGTTAAGAAAATAGTTGAGTTATCAACAACCAAATTAAAGATGCAGAAGATTGATTGAAGAAGTGCAGAGAAGATTCAGTTGTGTCGCAGCTGAGTATCAAAGAAGACATTCAGTCAAGTAAAGAAGATGTGTCTCTCAGTAGACTTACAACAGAGTCGTCCAAAAATCAAGGAGAAGACTCAAGTAAAAGGGTAAAGCAGATGAAGGACTCATAGGAAGTTGAAGAAGTCCATTGCAAAGAAAAGTTAAGACTTATCCAAAATGGTAAGAGACAAGCCTGCAACCTTAAAAGTTGTCTTGTTGAAATAGTGCAAGTAGCAGGAGCCAATGGGATGTTTTGGGCACAGCTGTCTCTTATAGGTCTTTTCTTCTCAGCTCAAATTCGAAGGCTTTGAGATTTGAGAATAGCTCATGGTTGGATGTTTTTGATAGGTCCATGGAGTTTCTCAGGGCCATGACTTTCATTTCCCATTCAGCTGGGAGACTTCTTAGAATCTTCATACACATTTCCTTCTGTGTATATTCTTTTCCAAGTGCAGACAACTCATTGGTAATTTCTGTGAACCGAGCATCCAGTTGATCCAAGGTTTCTCCTGCAAGCATCTTAAAGTTTTCAAATTTTTGTACAGCAACAGATAGTTTATTTTCCTTGATTTGCTCAGAGCCTTCACAAATCAGCGTTAGCTTATCCCAGATTTCTTTTGCAGTCTTGCATGATTTGACTTTGTTGAACATGGCTTTGTCATGAGTTTTGTAAAGAATGTCCTTGGCCACGTTGTCCAAGTTGTATCTTTTTCTGTCATCATTTGTCCATTCAGCTCTTGGTTTTCAACCATAGTGATGCGGGAGCAACATCCTCTTCTCCTCCTTCAAACAGCAGCCTCTCCTTGATTGTGTTCACTTTTAAAATTTGCGGTGGCCCATCTTCTATTACTATCCACATTTCATCGTGTAATGCTGATAGATGAGCCTGCATACGAATTTTACAATCATTAAATTCCTCAATTGTGAACATAGGGATGCGTGTCAAATTTGCTTACATGATAATAACTTTGCTGAATAAAAGAGTTTTGAAAGATCAAGTGCTAAAGCAAGCTTTGAGAGATTGGAGATCTAGTTCAAGAACCGATCGGAAGGCTCAATGAACTAACCTCTCGATACCACTTGTAGGTCCCAATGGGTGTGAGTGTAAGGTTTAGAAGGGGTTGAATAAACCTTACCAACTTTTCGATTTAGTCCTTTTAAGACGTTCAGAGTTAATACTTCACAGCTAAGTCCTTGATGGACAGCTAAATTAGTTGATCGCCAGAGTTAGCCACTCAATGGATTTCGACGAGTTTGTTGATAGAATAACTCACTTTGTTTTGACTAAAACTTAACTCGATTGTGATATGTTTTCATTGGAAGACTTAACACCCTTGAATTTTGGTTTAAGTTTGTTTTAATACTTGATTATATCACTTTGTTAATTATCGGATGGACAAACAAATTCATCGTGAGATATCAAAATAATATGATAATTAAAGTCTTTGAAATGTAAATGACACGATAAATTTTTATAGAGGTTCGAAGATGGGGTAATTCTTCTACTCCTTTCTTCTCCAACTCGTGGAGGAATCCACTAAGTATTGATCAATGTACAAAGTGGTTATCACTCCAGATGCAAGTCTTGATCACACGGTGACTTGATCCTTTGGGACTCGATCTGGAGATGCCTTGGTCACACAGCTTGGCTTCTCGTACGACTCAACTTCTTCACAGGACAGCTGCCTTGCTACTACAGCCCACTTGCTCAAGCTTCTTGGATTTGATCACGAAGCCCTCCAAAAACTTGAGACTGGTTCGACCTTGAACCTTTCTACAATCCTTTGTGGAATGTAGACCCCTTGATTCTTCAAATGTTTCCTCTTCAACTAATTGAAGTCGTCTTTCCTTCACAGGTGAGTGTTGGATTGATTTCCTTCGTAATGTAGGCTTGAGGATTGAGCTTAAATGACTTGAGAATATTTCAGGTTATAGATATTGCTTTCTTGATTGTAATGGTTTTCTCAGGTAATCAAGGTAACCTTTTCTCAAGGTGATTCCTCAGCCTTTTATAGTGTTCTTTTGAAAATTTGCCCGTTGAAGAGATAGGTTAATTTTCAAAGACACTTGTGGTCGTTGGCTTGTCTTGTTGCGATCCTTGGAATTGACATTTCCTTGTATTGAATGAGTCTTGACTTTTGAGTTCGACACAGTGCGATGCTTTCCATTGTTTATTCCTTTTGCACGCTTCCTGGGGTGGCGCTTTAAGAAAGCGACATGGGAGTATTACTTGTTTAAGTAATTTTCTTGACTTCTATGCAACGGATCTCTTTTTTTGTCTCGACTTGATTCGCATTTCCTTTATTTCCTCGAGATGACTTGAGTCGACTTCCAATCATTGGATGACTCATCCACACATCAACTTGAGACTTGGCTATCTTGAGTTGACTTGATGACACTTTACTCGATTGCATCTCGATTTACCTTGATCGAGTTCCTATCTTTTCTTCCTTGCTACACTCACCGCCTCACAATGAGTCTTCCTTCTAGTCTCCAAAGGTGACTTCTTGCATGTTCGAGGCATAGGCGACTTAACTCAGCTCGACCAGCCCTATCTATTACAATGTAAATTACAAGGAAAATGGGGTGCCAACTTTCTATTCTAAGTTTTACATGGCATTCATCAATATCTAAAAATTAATTTCCCAACAATTTCCCCCTTTTTGATGATGCCAAAACTTAAAACATGCATTCAACAATTAAATATCAAAGATACATACAGACAATGTAGAATCACAGAATGTATGCAAAGAATCAATCTTTTATTGATCATAACATTCTTGTTCTTTACATAGTTGTTTACAAAGTGTATCAAAGCTTAATCAAAGCTTAAAGTAATCATGCTATTCTATATCAACGCAAGTATTACACAATTCAATGTACAGAAGACTTACATACAAATGCATTTACATAGTAAAATACATGAAGGGTGGACAGCAACACTTCATCTCCTTCGCTGCTTCCTTCTTTCCTCATCAGCTTTGTCTTCTTCTGATCTTTTTCTCTTCTTCTCTTCTTCAGCTGCTTTTTTTTCTCATATGCTTTTCTGGCAGCTTCATCTCTTCTTTTTCTTTCTTTTCTTTCTTCCCACAGCTGAGTTTGTCTTCTATTTTCTTCTTTGATTCTCTTCACATACTCAGCATTGTTCTTGGCCACTTACAGGTTGGCTACTTAGTCGAACCCAGCCCAATAGATCCCTCCTTTCTTACCTGGATCTATATATTCAATGTTTTTGGGCAGAGGTCTAGGTCTGAAACCTCTTCCTCCTTCACTGCTTATTCCTCGCCTCAGGTGTGTATTGTCAGACGGGGCCTTCTTTTTCCCGGTTGAGTGACCCGAGAGCGACCGCCGATAAATCCGCTTCTGTCGCCTTCTTCACATAGCTTGAGGCCTTTTTCCCAATAAAAATCCTGGCTTGGGCCATGGACATATTTACTGAAGTAACCCTCGGATGCGAGCGTCTTGAATTCATCAACGATTTCTTGGCTCGCCCGACGTTTGAAATGGCATCAGTGTCTCTTCCTGCCGGAATGCCTCCATATTTTTTTACTATATCCATCACTCGGGCATCCATCTTTCCTTCCACCTCCTTCATCCCCGCTTCTACTATTTTTCGCTTTTCAGCCATGGGTATTGCGGAGTGTTGGAGTGGCGAGTCATCGGGAGGTTCTTGATGATATCACCGTTGTGACAAGTCCTTGTTAGGGGTTTTAGCAATCATCGGGGTCATATCTTTCGAACCTTCCCCCTCGTGATTTTCCCTTCTTCTCTCTTCTCGGTTCTTGGTTGTCTTCTCCTTCACTCAGTCGTCCTTCTTCTCGAAGAACCTTTCAACGCCTTTTTAGGTATTCCTCTTCCCCCTTTTTGGCATCATCAAAGGAGAGAGGAACCCCGAAACAAAGCCGCCAATCATGAAGTCTAAGCGGTGATAGGCGAGTTATGCTTCAATCTGTGCGGAGTATGCTTTACGGAATTCGGAGTGGGTGGCATTGGATTCACCGACCACTTCATTTCAGCCATGGGAGGCTGAATTTCTTCTCCATGTTCTCCTCTACGCGCAAAAGCTCTTTCTTGTGAAATTCACACAGCAGTTGCATCTCTGTGTTGTGAGATTCATGCATTCGATCGATGTTTTCTTGCATTCTTCTCTTCATATCAACATTCTCAGCCCGCCAGACTAGCAATTTATTGAACAATGTTCTAAAGTATCGAACTTGTTCTACGCGCATTGTCTGTTGTTGTTGCCACCATTCCCGGATCCTGACAATTATTCCTTGCGGATCGGCAGAAAGATTAGCGTCTCGGTTATCCCGTCTCATGTCCAAAGTGAGGCCTGGTGCCTCTCCATCTTCTCTATCTCTGCAAATATGGCCTTGAAAACTTCTCGAACCTCACCGCTACTTGTCACTTGTCTCGGTGGCGGCCAAAGTCAAAGTCAAAGTCTCTTTGGGATGATGGTGTCTCGTTGGAATAACGGGATCGGAGTTTATGGAAACGTTCTTGATCTCTAGGCGATTCTTCAAGAAGGTCGGGTAGCTCCGAGAAAAGGGGAACGATTCTTCAAACGGATCATCACGGGCAACGGAATCACGCTCAATGGTAACTTGTGCCCGTGATGTGCCCGGTGGAGTCAATTCTGCTGCGGCAGGGAGCTGCGCGATTCACTCTGTTTGGTGTGGTCATTTGTGGAGTTGACCTAGTTGGTGAGCCTCACCGACTCAACAGCCGTTGGTCTCGGCTGGTTTGTCCATATGAGTTGACTGGTCCTCGGCCGTATCAATAGTGTCATCAGACGATGATGAGATTTTCATGGGTGGCTCATCATCAAAAGTAAAAGTTTGGCGAGTAGCCTTAAGATCGGACTTACTCGTACTTGGGAGAACATCCTCAGCTGAGTCTTTTGGATCGGCAATGGGGGATGACTCAGCTTCATCATCACCTTCAGATCCTAGAAAGGTTACATGAGGATCGTCGTGGGAATCATGAAGAGCACTTATCTCATTTTTAGATGGATCAATGATAGTAGGAGGGATGTTATGTGCTTCCGTCTCTTTACCCCGGGAAGTCTCAACCTCCCGTTGGCCTTCACTACCTCCTGCAATCTCAATCGTAGCGAGGCCTTGGACAATCCCTTCGGACGACTCAACTGCCTTAGGGTCTTCAGAGGTGGCATCCACCGGAGTCTCAACTCCATGGATTGCACTTTCATCGCCTGCAGTGTTAACTCCCAGGGCATATCCATCCTTTGCCTTGACTGCATCAGCAGCGTCATTGGCCTTCAAAGCGATTGGCACTTCAAATTGAGAGTCTCAATTGTCTCGGCGAGTCACCGCAAAGATCCTTCGTCCTTGCTGCAGTGGAGGGAGTTTCCCCCTCGGCACACCAACGAGTGACTAGGAATGGGGTCACTCGTCTGCGCTCCTCATTGTTCCCTTTGAGTGTTCAAGTTGGGGGTAGGTGGTAAGACGCGGGGTTGGCTCGATTTGGTCCCCATATTCCCGGTTTCATCGCCGATTCCTTAATGCCTTTATCAGAGTGAGCAGGGGAAGTGGTGGCAGCAACAGCGGTTGCAATTCGCTGCACCACTCCCATAGTATCAATCTCCAACTGTGATTTGGAAGATTCCCCTGGTCCTTTCTTTAACCGTTGCTCATGTAGGACCCTAGATTCCCGCATGGCTTCTTTGCATTTCCAATTCTTCGTAGAGGCGGAGGTCCGATCCTCATCACTCTCTAAGAGGATGTTAAGGTGTGGATGAGTATGATCAGTGGTTCCAGTTAGAGGGCAGATACTGGCTTTCTCACAAGCTTCAGCTTCCTCTGCTAGTCTCTGCTTCTCTTTGTCTTTGAAGATCTGCATGATATCTTTGCAGTTTTCTTCATCCAATGCTTGTACCACTGTGGTCAAACCGAGGAAATTCAACAGTTCTTCTTCTTCTTCAACAAACTCTGGTCTTTGGAAATGTTCCCTGGATCGACTCAGCTTCCACTTCCTCCATTCTCGTAGACGATTTTGGATGTCTGGATATGGTGGGGATAGGATCATCACGTCATCATCTTCTTCATCATTATCTCCTTGTTGTCCCTCGTTCTCAGGGATTGAAGGTAGCAGACTTTGTTGCTCAACATCCTCAGCAGCGTCTGTCGCAGGCGGGGATACGACTCTATCGACAGGTGAGTTGACTTTGTCTGCTACCTATTGCGCTTTAGCTGTTCTGACTACAGCTGTGTCTTCAGTTTGCCTCTGTTGATCAGCTTCAACAGACTTGGCTGTTTCACCAATAATTTCAGGAGACTCTACTTCTCCAGTTGTCTCCGCGATCTTCTCCAATGAGTGGCGAGACTCACCTATTTTCTCAAGCTCGATCGCTTGAAGAGTCTTCTCCTTTTGGTCCTTACCGAGGAATTTCTGGTTCGGATGCAGTTTCCTCCAAGTCCTGGGCGGTGGAGGCCGGTGCTATTGTCTTTTTCTGAGGAGCTGGCCTTCTCGGCTTATCAGTCCTCCTTTTCTTAATAACTAGAGAAGGCATTTGGGATTCCTTCTCCACCGCTGCGCTCTGGGCGGGTGACTGACTCGCTGCGCAGGGGCAGGTGCGGATTTCTTTTTCTTTCTTTGCGGGGCAACAATCTTTTTTTTTTTTGTAGGGGGCGATCTTCTTCTGGGGAGAGTAGGAGACAGTTGTTTCTTCAGGGCCAGCTGATTCTCCCTCACTTGTATCAGCCCTCTTGGCGTACGCTCTCTTCTGTGCTCCGGAAAGGTTCGATCGGAACATTTTCTTGTTTACATGGAACGCCTTTCCATGTCAAAGAGGGACTCCCTTCACTTCCATCTTCCGGCCAATCACCAGGCCATATCCTAAAGATCCTCCAAAGGAACCATCCTCCTTGAAGGATTTATTCCCAATATTCTGGCAGAGTCTGCTGTATACAAACTCAGACCAGTTCACCTTCTTCTCCTCCATGATCGCAGCCATCATGATCAACTTGGTTTTAGACAGCTGATTAAAGCTTCCAAACTTGATATCTATGCATTTGGCAACAATGTCTAACAGCTTGTGGTAATCCTCCTTCAAAGACTTCTTATCAATCTGTGTAGACAACCTTTGCGGCCGACGATCGGGTTTGGCTACTTCCTTCCATGCAGCAGCCAGGTTAACATCAGCTTCATAAATCTTCGGCACTCCTTCCGCCGGCAACAAACAGTGTTCTGCAAGATCCTTGGCAGTGATGGTGAAATCTTTCCCGTGAATAGAGGACTTGATGCCCTCATCGTGAACTTCAGCGTTCACATAGAACTGTGCGACCTCCTCCACGTAGGTCATCTGAAACTCCATCGACAAAAAGGGTTTCAGTCCTGATTTCTCCAACTTCTCAGCTATTTTCTTCACAAGGGTTTCGTCTGACCCTTGTTTGATCATGCCTTCGAAATCCACAGTAGATCCCATGTGGATTTGCTTTCCCAACTTGACGAAGTCGTAAGTAGATGCCATTTCTCGAAGATTTACCGAATGAAACTTTGAAAATAAGCTTTGAAGATTTGTAGGTTTTTGAGAGTAAAAATGCTTTCTTTGCTCTTGAGAGAGATGAACAGTTTTGGTAAAGTGAGAGAAAATCGGACAAAATGGTATATGTATGGGTTATGAAAGGACGTGCGGGTGGTTTTTGAAATTTGATCAAGATCAACGTCTCAGATTTTGCACGCCGATTAACATTTAATTTCTCGCATATAATGCAGTACCATTTATATCCAATCATAAGCTTGGTATGTAGCTTTTTACTGTACACGTCATAATTATGTTGACGTCATTCTTAAAAACATTCCCGCTTAGTAAAAACGACTGCGTTTTTGTCATTTTGCTCATAAATGTTTCAGCTTACTACTTAGTTGATTTAACTCTTCTCTTTTTGCACATAGGCACTCAGCTGTCAGCTAACTCGATGCAGTTGATTCTCCGATACGGCTGATTCACTTAGCTTATTCAAGAGTTCAGCTCTTTTTCATCTTTTCATGTTCCATCTCTTTTCCTTGAGTCTTCTGAGTGTCAACTCAGCTCAATTAACCCTAATTCATCTTGAGTTCTTCAAATCTTGATTCACATAATGGTTTTGTGAATATATCAGCTAACTGCTTATCAGTTGAGATATATTCTAAGGTGATGTCCTTCTTTTCAACATGATCTCTTATGAAGTGATATCTGACATCAATGTGCTTTGTTCTTGAATGCAACACCGGATTTTGAGTGATTGCAATTGCACTTGTGTTATCACACATAATTGGAATTTCCTTTTCTTCAACTTCATAGTCTCTCACCGCTTTCTTTGTCTCATCCATAAGACTTGGGCAACAAATTGCCTACGCCTATGTATTCTGCTTCAGCTGTGGAGGTGGCTATAGAATTTTGCTTCTTGCTAAACCAGAAAATTAATCTATTTCCAAGCATTTGACATGTACCTGAGGTACTTTTCCTGTCAACTCTACATCCAGCATAGTTAGAGTCTGAATAACCAATTAGTTTGAATCCACCTTCCTTTGGATACCATAAGCCAACTTCTTGACTTCCTTTCAAATATCTCAAGATTCTCTTGGCTGCAGTCATGTGGCTTTCTTTTGGAGCAGATTGAAATCTTGCACATACACCTACAAAAAGGTGATGTCCGGCCTGCTTCTTTGTGAGATAGAGCAATGATCCAATAAGTGCTCAGATCTTGTTTGATCCACAGGCTTGCCATCCGCATCCATATCCATTTTGATGATGTATTCATTGGTATTTTCACAAAAGACTTCTCTTCCATACCAAATTTCTTCATTAAATCTCCGGTGCACTTTGTCTGACTTATTAAGGTTCCATCCTTCAGCTGTTTTACTTGGAGTCCAAGGAAGAATGTAAGCTCTCCCATCATGCTCATTTCAAATTTGCTTTGCATGAGATTTGAGAATTTATCACACAGCTCTTTGTTTGTGGATCCAAATATGATGTCATCTATATATATTTGAACAAGCAGTATACTCTTCCCATCTTGAATTCTGAATAGGGTTCTATCCACTTTGCCTTTTGTGAATCCGTTCTCAGTCAAGAATTGTGATAATGTATCATACCATGCTCTTGGTGCCTGTTTCAATCCATATAAAGCTTTCTTGAGTTTGTATACTTTATCTCCAAGAGTCTTCTGCTCAAATCCTGGAGGTTGATCAACATACACTTCTTCCTCCAATAACCCATTAAGGAATGCACTCTTTACATCCATTTGATATACAATGAAGTTCTTGTGAGCAGCATAGGCAAGAAACATCCTTATGGCTTCCAATCTTGCCACAGGAGCAAAAGTTTCATCAAAATCTATTCCTTCTTCTTGGCAATACCCTTTGGCTACCAATATTGCTTTGTTTCTTACCACAGAACCTTCCTCATTCATCTTTTTTCTGACCACCCATTTAGTGCTAATAACATTTTGATGGGTAGGTCTTTGAACCAATTCCCACACTTTGTTCCTTTCAAATTGATTCAGCTCTTCTTGCATGGCTTGAATCCAATGTGTGTCATCCAATGCTTGTGACACATCTTTTGGCTCTATTTGTGAGATAAAGCAAGTGAACATTGCTTCTTGTTGAGTTCTGGATCTGGTTTTCACACCTTCTCTTACATCTCCAATGATTAGTTCTGGTGGATGGTCTCTCAGCCATCTTACATCAGGTTGGAGTAAGTTCGCTGGATTCAGTCGTCTTGCAGCTGTGTTATTTTGATCAGCTCTCTCATCATCACTTAGCTGCAGATTTTCCAGCTGTCTTTGAGACTCAGCTATCTCATCTTCATCTGGGTTCATAATTCCAACTTCAGCTTCAACATAGGGACTCTTCTGCATGGTTGGCTGATTCAGCTTGTCAGCTAACTCTTCAATGTCTTCTTCATTTACCTTGGGTTCATCAAACACCACATGAATGGACTCTTCTGAAACCATTGTCCTCTTGTTGAGCACTCTGTAGGCTTTGCTTTCAGCTGAGTATCCCAAGAAGATACCTTCATCAGCTTTAGCATCAAAAGCCTTTAAATTGTCTTTGCCATTGTTATGGATGAAGCATTTGCACCCAAATATTCTAAAATATGCAACATTTGGCTTTCTCCCTGTCCAAATCTCATAGGGAGTCTTTGTCAGCTGTCTATTTATCATGCATGTATTTTGAGTATATCATGTTGTGTTTATTGCTTGACCCAAAATCTTTTAGCAATCTGCTTGACTAACATGGTCATTACTGCTTCTTTGAGAGTTCTGTTCCTTCTTTCTGCAACTCCATTCTGGTGTGGAGTCCTTGCTGCAGATAATTCATGGGCAATAACATTTTCAATACAATACTGAGTTATTATTCCATTGACAAACTCAATTCCTCTGTCAGATCTAATCTTGATAATGGTTTGACTCTTCTCATTTTGAATTCTCTTCATCAGCTGTGGTAGTTTCTGCAGGGTTTCTTTTTTCTTACACATGAAAATTGTCTATGTATATCTTGAGTAATCATCTACTACCACCAAAGTGTATTTCTTTCCACTTATGCTAGCTGGTTCAACTGGACCAAATAGATCCATATGTAGCATGTGTAATATTCTTGTTGAAGATGGACATGTCTTTTCTTTGAATGATGATTTGATCTGCGCTTCCCATCCGCATGCATCACATACACTCTCCTTCAGATATCGAGTCCTGAAGTCCTTCTACAAGATTACTTCTTGCAAGTTTGTTAATAGTTCTGAAATTCAGGTGACTCAGCTTCTTGTGCCAAGCCAACTTGATTCGGTTGTGCTCTTTGCTAGTAGACAAGTGCTTGGTGTTGCAGTTGACCAATCCACCACATGCATGTTTTTTTGTCTGCATCCTTGTAGCACTACTTCATTAGATTCAGTGTTCTTGATTTGGAACACTCCCATATTGAATCCAACATTATAGCCCTTGTCACAGAGTTGACTTATGCTTAGTAAGTTGAAATTGAGGCCTTCAACATATGCAACATCTTTAATTTCTAATCCATTTTTCTTGATGGATCCAATGCCTCTTATTTCTCCTGGAGCTTCATTTCCTCCAAATATGACTTTTGCACCTCTAACTTCCTTAAATTTTGACAGATTTTTCTTGTTTCCTGTCATATGTCTGGAACAGCCACTATCCATGTACCAGGTTCCTTGGCACTCAGCTGTTCCTTGAACTTGCAATCAAGAAAATTAGGTTTTAGGTACCCATACTTGTCTGGGTCCTGAGGGGTTAGTATTGTAAGATGATCCAACCAACCTATAGCCAAATGATTTGACTCTAAGAGGTTGCCATCTATCAGTGCCATAATCATAATTAACTTTGGGAAATTGCTTGGGGGTTTTAGGTTCATACAGCTGTCTCTTTTGTCTGTATGCCTGTGCATGTGTTTTAGCAATTGCTCTGTTTAGGTAGTTGTGATATCTCTGAGGATAGTGCCTGGGTGCATATGTGTGCTGATAATAGCTCTTTTGCCTTTGGAATGGCCTTTGCTGAGTTCTAGGCCTTTGCCATTTATGCTTATATTCCATAGGTCTTTGCTGATAGTTCACATTATTCCAATCAGCTTGGCTTGGATAATTTCTACCATTCCCATCATATGTGTTCCTTTTATAGAATTTCTAGGGCTTTTGGTAGCTCTGTTTCTTCTTTACAGAGTACTTCCTATTTGGAGTTTGCTGAGGAACTCGGCAGGATTTCTTCTCAGCTGTCCTTTCAGCATACTCAGCTGGCTGTTTTCCTTTTTCTTTATAACCAAGGCTAGTTTGCTTGTGGTTGTGCTTTGGAATGAATGTGTGTGCACCATTTGGAGTTTTGGATTTTTGAGATGCGGAACTTAACTTGGCATAGAGGAATTAAATCCTTAGCCTGTCTTATCTCCACATTCTCTTTGGCTCATAATAAGATCATCCAAAGATTTCGATGCCTTAGTGAATGAGGCAATCACATTTTTGAGGTCATTTTCCCTCTTTTCTGTGGCAGCTATCTCTGCTATTAACTTAGCATTTTCAGTTTTTAGCTCTTTATTCTCATCAGCTATGTGACTTAGAGTATTCATCTCCTTACTCAGCTGTGATTTTTGGCTTTTGAGTAAGCTGTTTTCCTCATTTAGTAGTGTGTGTGAGGATTTAATGTGTTCAGAGTCTTTCATTATTTTGCCTAATGAATCATAAAGATCGAGTGGGTGATGAAGTGTGTGTGTCACAATCAATTTGTCACTAGAATCTGAGTGTGATGAGTTAGAGTGTACCTCATCTTCTTGGTCGGAGTTGGTCTTGTTCTTTGGCCATTAGACGGATCAAGGCTTCTTCTTCGAGTTACTTGAGTAGTCGGCTTCACTACTCTCCGAGTCTCTTTGTGTCTTTTGACTTGGTCTCGTGATCTCTGCAGCCAACATTGCCTTTTTCTTCTATTGTCTTCTTTCTCTCAAGACTTTTCTTTCCTCTTCATTCATGTATTTGTTGACTACGGGATATGGGCAATCAATGGCATAGTGGCCGGTTGCTCACTGCCCAAAGATAGATTTTCAACTTTTTGATCAGTTCTTTCCATCCTTGGATTGTCAGCTCTTTGATACTCAACCTTTTGATGCTCTGTTCTTTTGGGTGGCCTATCTTCCCTTGACTTGGAGGGAGCTGAGTGTCTTCTGGAGGATTCACCTTTGCCTCTTTTGTAATTCTTGTTGAAGAATTTGTTAAACCTTTTAACCATCGGGGCAATCTCCTCTTGGTCAATGACTTCCTTGACCTCGGCTCTTTTACCATCCTTAGCTATTAGAGCACTTTTTTGGGCACAAAATTGTCTCTTCTAGGTCTTTTTCTTCTCACTCAAATTCGTAGGCTTTGAGATCTGAGAATAGCTCATGGTTGGATGTTTTTGATAGGTCCATGGAGTGTCTCAGGGCCATGACTTTCATTTCCCACTCAGCTGGGAGACTTCTTAGAATCTTCACACACATTTCCTTCTCGTGTATATTCTTTTCCAAGTGCGAGATAGCTCATTGGTAATTTACGTGAACCGAGCATCCAGTTGATCCAAGGTTTCTCCCGCAAGCATCTTAAAGTTTTCAAATTTTTGTACAAAGAACAGATAGTTTATTTTCCTTGATTTGCTCGAGCCTTCACAAATCGGGGTTAGCTTATCCCATATTTCTTTTGCGATCTTGCATGATTTGACTTTGTTGAACATGGCTTTGTCCGAGTTTTGTGAAGAATGTCCTTGGCCACGTTGTCCAAGTTGTATCTTTTTCTGTCATCATTTGTCCATTCGGCTCTTGGTTTTTCAACCATAGCTGTGCAGGGAGCAACATCCTCTTCTCCTTCACCGCAGCAGAAATTCTCCTTGCGATTGTGTTCACTTTTAAAATTTGCGATGGCCCATCTTCTATTACTATCCACATTTCATCATGTAATGTTTGATAGATGAGCCTGCATACGAATTTTCCAATCATCAAATTCCTCAATTGTGAACATAGGGATGCGTGTCAAATTTGCTTCCATGATAATAACTTTCTTGAATAAAAGAGTTTTGAAAGATCAAGTGCTAAAGCAAGCTTTGAGAGATTGGAGATCTAGTTCAAGAACTAACCACGGAATGCTCAATGAACTAACCGCTCTGATACCACTTGTAGGTCCCAATGGATGTGAGTGTAAGGTTTAGAAGGGGGGTTGAATAAACCTTACCAACTTTTCGATTTAATCCTTTTAAGACGTTGAGTTAATACTTCACGGCTAAGTCCTTGATGGACAAATGCTAAGTTAGTTGATCGTGAGTTAGTCACTCAACGCACTTCTACCGAGCCGTTGATAGAATAACTCAAATTTGTTTTGACTAAAACTTAACTCGACTATGATATGTTTTCAAAGGGAAGACTTAACTGTTTGATACAAGTTTTTATCTTAATTTTGATGATTTTATTTTGTCACCAAAACAATGTCTTTAAAGGTTGTCCAAATACTCCTAAATGATTTAAAATGGTTTTAATATTTTCCGGAGTATTTCCTTAAGTTTATTTTTGATAATATTGGACAATACTTTTAATAATTTTATGTCAATGAGTTTTTACGTCTAAACAAGGTTCCTAAATGTTGTCTAAATACTCCCGATTGGTTTAAAATGTTTTTACTAAATTTTAGGAGTATTTCTTGAGTTTTATCTTCGACAAAAATTGGACAACATTTCTGTCTCGTGGTTGACCGGTCGCCCTATAGGGCAACCCGTACCTGAAGATGATTTTTGGAACAGAAAATGAGACGAAAGGAAAATCAGGCAGGTCGACCGGTCACCCTGGGCGTCGGCCCCGTTCGACGGCGACCAGGTCGACTCGGCCGGCTTACCTACAAGTTTTTGTTGAAATAGATTGATTTTTTCCAACAAAATGAATGAGGGGGACCGGTTGAGATAGGGGTCGACCGGTCAAAGCCTATGTCGATCGGTCGCCCTGTTGTAATTTTCAAAGTGTTCTTCAAATCTCTTATTTCGGTGCGACCGGTCGCCCTGTGCTTTGACAGCAAAAATATGACCGTTTGACAGCAGACACATTTCCTTAAATTGTGGGATTGATTTCTAACAGCTATATTCTTGATTTTAATTTTATTTTCTGTAGATTTTCAATCCCCAAGAGGAGCCTATGCTTGATCAATCATCTCCTATAAATAGAAGAAGTTTTGGAGCAACCAAAAACAACAATTGAGAGACAACACAACAAGATACACTTCAAGTAAATATTTGTTCTTTATTGTTATTATTCTTGTTGTAAATTTTTCCTAGCTTATCACTTTCACATCCTTGAGGTCTAGGATATTCTTGATTACACTTTGCACTCATATTGTAATATTCATTATTGAGTTGTAATCTTGATTTTTGGTTATCATTCATACACAAGATATCCTTGTGAGTGTTCTTGTGGTAAGAACACACTTGGATGATCTAGGTGATAGGTGCAAGAAGATTGTGGTGATCTTCATATTGAGGTATTGAAGAATTTGGTATTCTTCAAGGTTGAAGATTGTGGTAATCTTCACAAGGTGCCGTTGAAGGAAGATTGTGGTAATCTTCAAAGGGAGATTGTGGTAATCTCCAAAGGTGGTGTTGAAGAAGAGTGTGGTGCTCTTCAAGGTGTTGTAAGTTGAATTTGTATTAATTTTGGTAATTAATAAAATTCTTTTTCTTTTTGAAATCCATCCCGGATATACTGGGTGGTAGAGGATTAGGCCCTAGGTGGGTTGAACCTCTTTAAATCGACGCGTGTTGTTTACATTCCGCACCTTTATATTTGTCTTTGAGCATTCGGTTCGAAAAAGAGGGATAAATCGAAAAGATGGAGATAATCTATTCACCCCCCCCCCCCGCCTCTAGATTATCGTAGCCGCTTGAACTTAAAAGTGGTATCAGAGCCAAACTCTTTGGCAAGCTCATTTCACATCGCGAGTAAAGAGAAACGATCGTCGGCTACAAACGAAGCTCATCTATCCGGCACCTCCACCACCAAACCACCACTATTTGATTCCAAAAATTTTTTATTTTGGAAAGAAAGAATGGAATGCTATTTACAAAGTTGCGGGTTCGATATTTGGAACACCGTTATCAATGGAGAATCCATTCCAACGAAGAATACACCACACACCTCTAAAAGCTTCAAAGAGCTCAATAATGAAGAGAATAAAATCATATCTTTAAGCGGTAAGGCTCTAAATATCTTGTATTGTTCACTTACTAATTTGGTATACGAACATATTGTAGGAATTCGATCGGCACATGAAGTATGGCAAAAATTAGAAGCCATCTATGGAGTATTTGCAAATGAAAGGAGTAAAACAAAAGCATCTACTTCTCAAAGGGATACAAGCTCAAATCTAAGGAACAAGCCTCTTACAACTTCTAACTATGAAGAAGTTGAATATTGTTTTATGGGCATCGAAGAAGAAAATGAGGTATGTCTCAAACCCTCTACTTCCTATGATATTGTTATTCAAAATAATTATAGTGATTTGCAAAATGATTATGATGAACTTCAAAATGAATTCCAAAGCTTACTTGTTAAATACAAAAATTTGAAAAAGGAATTCAATGTTTTGAAAAATGATAAGGATAGTTTATTTACTTCCTATGAATCACTATCATGTGCTCACACCACCACACTTGATAAGGTGAGAAACCTTGAGAAAGAAAATAGTACTCTTGTTGAGAATATTGATTGCATGAAAAATAATTTATTAAAATCAAACTTGAGTACTAATAAAATGTCCAATATTGTTGATGTTCATAATTATGATAAAGGACTTGATCATAAGCCTAATGTTGTTAATCATATGAAAAAGGATCAAGTCACTATGCACGTTGGTCATTATGCTCCTAGAATTATTACATGCTTTTATTGCGGTAAAAAGGGTCATACTAAATACGAAATACTTGCCTGGCTAGAAATAGCTCTAATTATTGTTGGAGACCTAAAAGTCTCAAGACTAATCCTAAAGGACCTAAACACATAAGGGTACCACAAAATAATGTGTTATTAGGTACCCGGCGAAATAATGATCGAAGAAAATTCATACCGCCAAGAAGACATCAAATGACCGTTTCATTTGATCAAAGAAGGAGAAACTATTTTCGACAAAGCCAATTTCCAAGAAGAGGATATAATCAAAATTGGGAAGAACATAATCCTTGGAAATGGCAAAGACATCATCAACAAGATGATTTTCAAAGAAGAAGAGACCATCAACAATGGGAAGGTAACAAACCTTGGAAATGGAGTAATCAAAGAAGTCATCATCAACAAAGTGACTTCTCAAGGGGAAGATATCATCAACAATGGGAACGGCACAACCCATGGAAACGGCGTAATTGGTAAACCGTATCTCCCCATTTATATATGCATTTTTAATTCTATGCATGTTTTTATTTGTGTCTTAATTGCAAAATGAGTTTTCAAGTATTTATTTTTTAACTTAGGTCTTTAATATATTTGTGAGTTTCATATTTTTTTAAAAGAAGACCTTGCATATTTTTTATAAAACTTGTGTGCATTTAATTAGACTTATGTGGCTTATTATCTCTTATGAAATCTTATAGCATAAGCTCTTTTTGATATCTCCTATTACTTGCCTACACGTGTGCTTTTTGTGCAAAGTTTGTCTAAGAATTGTGTAGGATATATATCTCATATTCATTGGCTATTTCGTCATCAAGTTTCTTAAACTATCGAGGTATGTTCACTCATATTTCTCTTATAACTCGATATTATGCTTATGCACATATTTTTCAAGATATCTCATTTCAACCCCTTAAGTGCCCCTAAATAATTTTGCAAATTTTTCTTAAAAGGGCATTACCTGTTAAGTCTCGATTTTCTCGAATATATGCTTTCCCGAAACCCGTATTTGTTGGACTTGATCCAAAATTATCTTTTTGCAAAGTTTTAAAACTTTTGGGGTAAAAAATTGAATTTTGGAAAATTCTGGGGAAAGAAAAATTACCTGGATGGTCAAGCAGGGGGCGACGTGCCGCCGCACGTCGACCGTCGCACCCTACCTCGACCGGTCGCCCAGGCTAATTTTACAGATATAAACTTTCTGCCTTTCAGTTCAAAATAGACGCAGGAAATTTCTCAAAACCCTTGGTGCGATCTTTTCATCCCCTTTCTCTTAAAATCTTCAATTCTTCATCATTTTTCACGATTATTGTTGCTAATCTTCTTATTTTCACAAGAATCTTACATATATGGCTCCTCCAAGAAATTCTACCGGTCGAAATTCCATCTCCAAGCGTAGAAGGGGCGGAGAGGGTTCTTCGAGAAATTGGCAAGAGGAAGCCGAACAAAGGGATATTCGAGCCGCTCAGAGAAACATGGCTCAAGAAGGTGATGATGTTCAAAATCCCGTTCTCTCTCGGGCTCAAATTACCGAGCTCCGCGGAACAATTTCGCTCCAAAATTGCCGTTGGGCGAAAGGTAAAAAATCTTTTATTCCTCTAGCTCCTAATTCCCACAATGTTCTTAATTTCATCAGTAAGTATGCGGAATGGTACTATAAGGATTCGGGAATGGGAGGAAAATCTATTGCTCGGACTAAAATGTGTCGTTTTAGCTCATTTACAAATGAATATCCTACTATTAGAGGATTTTTTGAGGAGCAAGGTTGGATGTATTTATGGGAGCATGCTTATGTTTTGTATGATGATGATATTATCCAACATTTTTATGCTAATATGTGGGTGCAATATGATGTTGAAAGAAAGCCGATTGCCGTAAATTCGCTTAAAGGGTCGTCATTTTAGATGGACTCCCAATGACATTTGCTTAGCTTTTACATGTTAGAGAAGGAGGTTGGGACTATTTCTCTTGTGGGACTTGGAATGATGAAATGTTGGGGTGTCAATGAAAGAAGTTAAGACGTTTGGGAGTATGGCCAAAGTATTCTTTGTTGGCAATGACACTTGAGCATCGTATTTTATCGGTCATTGTCGCATATTGCATTTGTGGTAAGTCGGGAAAGATGCCTAGCAACATGGATTACTTTTTGACTTATAAGATTGCTAGGAGGGAACCACTTAACTTTGGCGCCATACTTATTCAATGTCTAATTGAGTCCATCACTCAAGGTAATAAGAAGTTGGTTATGGGAAATTGGATTTGTAAACTTCTTATTCAATCGGGACTACCTTCGTCGGAGTGTAACTCGGAGGTATTTCAAAATGACTTTGACATTGATAACATCTCCCAAATAGTCACGATGCGCAAGAATCTGGACATCCGACCAACTAAAATGGCTAGAGGAAGAGGTCAAGATTCCCCCGATCCTAATGACTACTTTGATGACGCCGAGGCTGCAAGATTGGCGGAGGAAGGTGAACCGAGCAATCCGGAGGGTAATACCGGTGCTCAACCGCCTAGGAGGTATACCCAAGCCGAATTTGATGAGATGAGGTCTTTTCATGAAACGAGGTATGAGGCTTTGGAGCAAAAGACTTCCAAAATGCAAAAGTCTATCGGCAAGTTGAAGAAATTCATCAAGGACTTTATTCCCGGATCTTGCTTCTCCTCGGATGAGGAATGATGTCCCCACCCCCTTTACTTTCTAGCATTTTCATTCATGTTGCTTTGTATTCTTATGAACCTTTGTAAAACTCTTTTGCACTAATGATATTTGCTTGTTTTCTTGAAAGGATTAAAATTGCGAGTTGTTAATGACTTGTGGATAATCGTGATATTGATGGAGTATTTGATGTTAAAAATACTCTAATTTAGCATTGTTTGATAATTGGTATGAAGTACTTGATGGTAAAAGTGCTTCTTTTGATGCTTTGATCATTATGCTTAGATGAATATGTTGGGACATTTGATATATCATACATGTATTGTTTAAGGCATGACTTGTATTACTTGATGGATGCTCTAATTTTTGGCATTTGTAATGCTTTGATCCTTTTTGGCTTATATTATCTCAATTGGGTTGAACCCTTGAGAATCTACTTTGTTTGAGTCTCTTTTGATGAACAAATGTTGCATATTTTGCATATGATCTTATTGAGCTTTGAAATGAGG
The DNA here is from genome assembly GCA_016081115.2 of Rehmannia glutinosa. Taxonomy (NCBI): domain Eukaryota; kingdom Viridiplantae; phylum Streptophyta; class Magnoliopsida; order Lamiales; family Orobanchaceae; genus Rehmannia; species Rehmannia glutinosa. The sequence goes on along the minus strand of CM071927.1, from coordinate 77,512,457 downwards.
ATGATTGATGATGATATGGAAATTTTTTTTACAAAGGTTATATACAACCTCTTTTATTTTTCACACACACATAGTGTTCGATGATATGTCACAATGAAAATTTCAACTTCTACATGATTCTCTTGCTTCCTAATGTCTTAAAATCCTTTTGAGATCATATTTTTGGCTAACAAATGAGCTTATGGATTTCTTATGATATATTTCTCCAATTTTTTGGAGTTTTTAAGCTTAAATTGCTCAACGGTTGATAAACCGTCCCTTTGGTACTCTTTGATGTCATTTTATGATGTTTCTATCATCCTAACATTTTTTTTGATGATTCCAAAGGGGGAGAAACAAGATATTGGCTCATTAGCTCAAAGAAGCTAATAAAAGCTTATTATAAAAGCTATAAGCTATGGCTCATAAAAGCCATAAGTTGTGATTCGTTTTTAGTCCAATTGTTGCTTGATGGACTTATATAATTGTTTAATGATGTTTTGTGACAGGGAGAGCTTATAAGCTCTTGAACAAATTGTAAAAGCTAAAGCTTTTAGCTTATGGATAATTGCTTTTACATTATTATTGTAGTGCTTATTGATAGGGGGAGCTTATGTAATGATATATTTACTCCCCTACTTGGTTGCTTTTATATTTTGGAAATTTTGGTTGCTTCCAAACGGTCAAAAGTTTTTACCGGAAAATCATTTCTAAAATTATTCTCCTATTTTGTGTAAAAATTGTTTTGGTTTGTAATCACCAAAAAGGGGGAGATTGTTTGATACAAGTTTTTATCTTAATTTTGATGATTTTATTTTGTCACCAAAACAATGTCTTTAAAGGTTGTCCAAATACTCCTAAATGATTTAAAATGGTTTTGATATTTTCCGGAGTATTTCTTTAAGTTTATTTTTGATAATATTGGACAACACTTTTAATAATTTTATGTCAATGAGTTTTTACGTCTAAACAAGGTTCCTAAATGTTGTCTAAATACTCCCGATTGGTTTAAAATGTTTTTACTAAATTTTCGGAGTATTTCTTGGGTTTTATCTTCGACAAAAATTGGACAACATTTCGGTCTCATGGTCGGCCGGCCGTCGCCTCCCATAGGCAACCCGCATCAAGATGATTTTTGAACAGAAAATGAGACGAAAGAAAAATCGGCGGTCGACCGTCCGCTTCGGCGTCGACCGGTCGATCGGTCGACCGGCCGCCAGGGCCGACCGGTACTGCAAGTTTGCGTTGAAACAGATTGATTTTTTCCAACAAAATGAATGAGGGGGACCGGTTGAGACAGGGGTCGACCGGTCGAAGCCTATGTCGACCGGTCGCCCTGTTGTAATTTTCAAAGTGTTCTTCAAATCTCTTATTTCTGTGCGACCGGTCGCCCTGTGCTTTGACAACAAAAATATGACCGTTTGACAGCAGACACATTTCCTTAAATTGTGGGATTGATTTCTAACAGCTATATTCTTGATTTTAATTGTATTTTTCTGTAGATTTTCAATCCCCAAGAGGAGCCTATGCTTGATCAATCATCTCCTATAAATAGAAGAAGTTTTGGAGCAACCAAAAACAACAATTGAGAGACAACACAACAAGATACACTTCAAGCAAATATTTGTTCTTTATTGTTATTATTCTTATTGTAAATTTTGCCTAGCTTATCACTTTCACATCCTTGAGGTCTAGGCTATTCTTGATTACACTTTGCACTCATATTGTAATATTCATTATTGAGTTGTAATCTTGATTTTTGGTTCTCATTCAAACACAAGATATCCTTGTGAGTGTTCTTGTGGTAAGAACACACTTGGATGATCTAGGTGATAGGTGCAAGAAGATTGTGGTGATCTTCATATTGAGGTGTTGAAGAATTTGGTATTCTTCAAGGTTGAAGATTGTGGTAATCTTCACAAGGTGTCGTTGAAGGAAGATTGTGGTAATCTTCAAAGGGAGATTGTGGTAATCTCCAAAGGTGGTGTTGAAGAAGAGTGTGGTGCTCTTCAAGGTGTTGTAAGTTGAATTTGTATTAATTTTGGTAATTAATAAAATTCTTTTTCTTTTTGAAATCCATCCCGGATATACTGGGGTGGTAGAGGATTAGGCCCTAGGTGGGTTGAAACTCTTTAAATCGACGCGTGTTGTTTACATTCCGCACCTTTATATTTGTCTTTGAGCATTCGGTTCGAAAAAGAGGGATAAATCGAAAAGATGGAGATAATCTATTCGCCCCCCCTCTAGATTATCGTAGCCGCTGGAGTTACATTAACACCCTTGAATTTTGGTTTAAGTTTGTTTTAATACTTGATTATAGCACTTTGTTAATTATCAGATGGACATCAAATTCATCAGCAGATATCAAAATAATATGCAGTAATTAAAGTGCTAAAATGTAAATGACACGATAAATTTTTATAGAGGTTCGAAGATGGGGTAATTCTTCTACTCCTCTCTTCTCCAACTCCTGGAGGAATCCACTAAGTATTGATCAATGTACAAAGTGGTTATCACCCGGATGTAAGTCTTGATCACACAAATTGACTTGATCATTTGGGACTCGATCTGAGATGCTTTGGTCACACAAATGGCTTCTCGTGCGACTCGGCTTGTTCACAGGCACTTGCCTTGCTACTACAGCCCACTTGCTCAAGCTTCTTGGATTTGATCACGAAGCCCTCAAAAACTTGAGATTGGTTCGACCTTGAACCTTTCTACAATCCTTTGTGGAATGTAGACCCTTGATTCTTCAAATGTTTCCTCTTCAACTAATTGAAGTCGTCTTCCTTCACAATTGAGTGTTGGATTGATTTCCTTCGTAATGTAGGCTTGAGGATTGAGCTTAAATGACTTGAGAATATTTCATTCTGAGATATTGCTTTCTTTCTTGTAATGGTTTTCTCGGGTAATCAAGGTAACCTTTTCTCAAGGTGATTCCTCACCTTTTATAGTGTTCTTTTGAAATTTGCCCGTTGAAGAGATAGGTTAATTTTCAAAGACACTTGTGGTCGCTGGATTGTCTTGTTGCAGTCCTTGCAATTGACATTTCCTCGTATTGAATGAGTCTTGACTTTTCGAGTTCGACACAGTGCGGTCTTCCCATTGGTTTATTCCTTTGCACGCTCCCTGGACCGAGCACTTTAAGAAAGGCAAGATGGGGAGTATTACTTGTTTAAGTAATTTTCTTGACTTCTCGCGCAACGGATCTCATTCATTGTCTCGACTTGACGTATTTCCTTGATTTCCCAGGATGACTTGAGTCGACTTCCAATCATTGGATGACTCATCCGTCACATCAACTTGAGACTTGGATATCTTGAGTTGACTTGATCGACACTTTACTCACCGCATCTCACCGCACCTTCATCAGTTCATGTCTTTTCTTCCTTGCTACACTCACCGCCTCACAATGAGTCTTGCTTCTAGTCTCCAAAGAGACTTCTTGCATGTTTAGGCATAGTGACTTAACTCACTGACGACCACCTATCTATTACAATGCAAATTACAAGGAAAATGGGGTGCCAACTTTCTATTCTAAGTTTTACATGGCATTCATCAAAATCTAAAAATTAATTTCCCAACAATTCTAACCAACACAACTCGGTGAAGGAAGAAAGACAACTTCAAAAGTTGAAGAGGAAACCTGTTTGAAAAAGAACAAGGTGTATGCACATCCACTAAGTGAAGGAAGTGCAGTGAGTTTGAGGTTAGAACCTGGTTCGAATCCATCGGAGGGCTAAGTGATCAAATCTGAAGGATTTAGAGAGTTGAAGTTGTGGGACAGCTACCTTACGATGAGCTGAGTCCCAAGATTGAAGTTGGTTGTGTGATCAAAGCTTACTTAGGTTATATTTGTACTTTTGTAACAACCAAGTTGCATTAATATATTCCTCCAAGAGTTGGAGAAGAGTGGAGTAGAGGAATTACCCCATCCTCGAACCACTATAAATTTATATGTGTCATTTACTTTCAACAATTTATTTTCTGCATATTTAATACTTGCTGATATATATTTGCTCATCCAACTGATAATAACTTAGTTAAAACATTTCTTGAAAACCATATTCCAAAAAGGTGTAAGACTTACGCTGTTAAAAACCAAGTAAACTGGTTTTCTAAAAAGCTAACTTCACTTAGCTGAGTTACTCTATGAATAGCTCTCTCGAGTCTGCTGAGTGGTTAACTCCTCTATTGAGGTTTGACCCAACTGTCTCCCAGGAGACTTTGCTATTTACTTCTGTAAACTCTGATTTAAATTAAAATCAAAAAAATTGGTTAAGTCTATTCAACCCCCCTCCCTTTTAGACTTGATTGGCACCCCTTGGGACCTACAAGTGGTATCAGAGCGATTGATTCAAAGAACCTTCCACACTGGTTACTGAACTAGATCTTAATCTTTTCAAAAGATCAACACTTGAAGTTCTTTCAAAATTTCTTCCAGTTATTATCATTGAAGCAAATCTATCTCGTATCCCCATGTTTACTATAGAAGAGTTTGATGATTGAAAAATTATTATGCAGGCACATATCTCAGCTTTGCATGATGAAATGTGGTTTTGTCATAGAAGATGGACCCATTAAGATCACATAGGTGAATACAGTTGTAAAAGTTCTTTGGAGATGTCATTTCTTTGAAGACCAAATTTGAGGTGGAAAAGCCTCAAGAAAATGGATCAATGAAGACAGAAAAGATACAACTTGGACAATAAGGCCAAGGATATTTTATATAAAACTCTTGATAAAGCAATGTTTAACAAGGTTAAATCTTGCAGGATTGCGAAATAAATATAGGAAAAGCTGACTCTTATTTGCGAAGGCTCATAGCAAATAAAAGAGAACAAATTGACAGTTGCAGTGCAGAAGTTCAAAAACTTCAAGATGATGGTTGGTGAATCACTAGATCAGCTGGATGCCCATGAGTTATCAGCTCTTGGAAAAGAATATACACAGAAGGAAATGTGTATGAAGATTCTCGAATCTCTCCCAGCTGACTGGAAAATGAAACTGATGGCACTCGGGCATTCAATGGATTTGACCAAAATTTCTAACCCTGAGCTATTCTCAGATCATAAAGCCCAAGTGGAAAAAGGATCCTCAACCAATGGGAAAATCCAAAAACCAAAAGCACCATATGTTGCACCCACACACAATAACAAACACTCACATACTGGCCTTGGCTATAAACGAAAAGGAAATAAGCCAGTTGAGTTTGTTGAAAGAACTGCTGAAACAAAATTTAGAAAAGCTCAACAGCAGACTCCAAACAGGAAATATTATGTGAGTCCAAATAGAACCACTAAAGGCCCCAGAGGTTTCACCAAAAGAAACCATATGAAGGAAATGGTAGAAATTATCCAACACAGGTTGATTAGAACCATCAAATGAAATATCAGCCAAGTCCTATGTGATACAAGCCCAAGTGGCAGAGACCTCAAACTCATCATAGGTCATTCTCAAGGCAAAGAAATTAGCACACATATGCATCCAAGCACAATGTCTATCATGCTCAAACGTTTCCATACTATCCTAAAAAAGCAAATGCACAAACACTCATAGAGGCATATAGAAAAAAAGGGTTGTTGTATGTTCCTAAAGCTCCAACGCAATTTGCTAAGATTTTATGATTATGGAACTGATAGGTGGAAACTTCTTAGAGTCAGATCATTTGTCTATAGGTTGGTGGGATCACCTTATAATGCTAACCCCTCAGGACGAAGACAGATTTGGGTATCTAAAATTTGATTTCCTTGATTGCGGGTTTAGGGAAAAGCAGTGCCGGGAACCCGTACATGGATAGTGGTTGTTCCAGACACATGACAGGAAACAAAAAGAATCTATCAAATTTAAAGGAATCAAGAGGAGCCAAAGTCATATTTGTAGGAAATGAAGCTCCATGGAAGATCAAAGGCATTAGATCCACAAGATAAAATAACTAGAGATCACATATGTAGCTTATATTGAAGGGCTGAATTTCAATCTGCTGAGTATTAGCCAACTTTATGATAAACGCTACAATGTTGGATTCAACGTGGATGTTGCCAAATCAAGGATGCTGAAACTAATGAAGTTGTGCTATCCGGAATTGGAAAGATGAATATGGATGTGGTGGATTAGTCCACTACTACACACAAGCACATGTCTATTGGCAAATAGCACAGCTGAATCAAGCTGGCTATGGCACAAGAAGCTGAGTCATCTGAATTTCAAGACCATCAACAAGCTTGCAAAGAGTCATTTGGTTGAAGGATTACTATACTTGGTCTACAAGAAAGAAAGCATATGTGATGCATGCCAGAAAGGAAAGAGATCAAGTCATCTTTCAAGGATAAGCCGAGTCCTTCTTCAACAAGGATCTTGCATTTATTGCACATGGATCTGTTTGGGCCAGTTGAACCATCTAGCATAAGTGGAAAGAAATACACCCTAATGGTGGTAGATCATTTCTCATGATACATATGGGCCATCTTTATGTATAAGAAAAAGGAAACATTGCAGAAGCTTCCTCAGCTGATGAAGATGAGTTTAAAATGAGAAGAGTCAAACCATTATCAAGATAATGTTTAATAGAGGAACTGAGTTGTTTAATGAGATTATAACTCAGTATGGAATAGAAAATGGTATTACTCATGAGTTATCAGCTGCAAGAACTCCACAGCAAAATGGAGTGGCTGAAAGAAGGAATAGAACCCTCAAAGGAAGCTGCAAGGACCATGTAGCTGAAGTTGGATTGTCTAAGAGATTTTGGGTTGAAGCCATTACCACTGCTTGATACACTCAAAATAGGTGTATGATTAATAGGCAGCTGTCCAATACCCCTTATTAAATTTGGACAGGAAGAAAGCCCAATGTGGGATATTTTCACATTTTTGGAAGCAAGTGTTTTATTCATAATAATGGCAAGGACAATTTGAAAGTTTTTTGTGCTAAAGCTGATGAAGGTATCTTTCTTGGATATTCAGCTGAGAATAAATCTTTCAGAGTGCTGAACAAGACGACTATGGTAACAGAAGAATCTATCCATGTGGTTTTTGATGAGTCTAATATGAATGGAGAAGACATTGAAGAATTAACTGAGAAGATAAATCAGCCAACTATCCAGATGAGTCCTTATGCATAAACAAACCTCAGAAGACTCGATCCTAATGAGAATGAGTTAGCTGACTCGAAGACAGCTGGAAGGTCTGCAGCTGAATAAAGATGATCAAGGATAAGTCGTTCAAGACAACATAGCTGCAAGAAGAACCAACCCAACAGACTTACTCCAACCATATGTGAGATGGTCGAGAGACCATCCACCTGAGTTAAGTCATTGGAAATGTATGATAAGGAGTAAGAACAAGATCCGGACTCAACATGAAGTTATGTTCACTTGTTTCATTTCTCAAATTGAGCCAAATGATGTGTTACAAGCATTGGATGACACACGATGGATTCTAGCTATGCAGGAAGAGCTGAATCAGTTTGAAAGGAATAAAGTTTGGGAATTGGTTCAAAGTACTACTCATCAAAATGTAATTGGTACAAAGTAGGTATTCAGAAACAAGATGAATGAGGAAGGTTCTGTTGTGAGAACAAAGCAAGATTGGTAGCCAAAGGGTATTGCCAAGAACAAGGTATAGATTTTGATGAGACTTTTCCACATGTTGCTAGATTGGAAGCAATAAGGATGTTTCTTTCTTATGTTGCACACAAAAACTTCACAGTCTATCAAATGGATGTGAAGAGTGCATTTTTGAATGGAGTTTTAGAAGAAGAAGTCTATGTGGAACAACCTCCAGCTTTTGAGCAAATAACTATTGCAGATAAAGTCTACAGGATTAAGAAAGCATTATATGGTATGAAACATGCACCACGAGCATGGTATGATACATTGTCTCAGTTCCTAATAGACAATGGATTTACCAAAGGAAAAGTTGACAGGACACTCTTCAGAATTCAAGATGGAGACAGTATTTTGCTTTTTCAAATATATGTGGATGACACCATATTTAGGTCCACAAACAAAGAGTTGTGTGACAAATTGTCAAACCTTATGCAAGGAAAGTTTGAGATGGGTATGATGGGAGAGCTGACTTTCTTCCTAGGTCTTCAAGTCAAGCAAATGAAGGATGGAACCTTCATAAGCCAAACCAAGTATTCCAGAGATTTAATGAAGAAATTTGGTATGGAAGAGAAGTCATGTGTGAAGAATCCTATGAACACTTCTATCAAGATGGATATGGATGCAGAAGAAAAGTCAGTGGATCGAATAAGATATAGAGCACTCATCGGATCATTGCTTTATCTAACTGCCAGTAGACTAGACGTCACCTTTGTAGTAGGTGCATGTGTAAGATTTTAGCCTACTTCCAAAGAAAGTCATATGACTGCAACTAATAAGATTCTGAGATACTTGAAGGAAAGCCAAGAAATTGGCTTATGGTATCCCAAATAAGGTGGATTCAAATTGATTGGATACTCAGACTCAGATTATGCTAGATGTAGAGTTGACATGAAAAGTACATCTGGTACTTGTCAAATGCTTGGAAATAGATTAGTTTCTTGGTACAATAAGAAACAAAATTCAATAGCTACATCTACAGCTGAGGCAGAATATATTGCTACAGGCAGCTGTTGTGCTCAAGTTTTATGGATGAGGCAACAGTTGAGAGATTACGACATTGAAGAGGAGGAAATTTCAATTATGTGTGATAACACAAGTGTTATTGCAATTACTCATAATCCAGTATTGTTGTCAGATATCATTTTATAAGAGATCATGTTGAAAAAAAAGACATCACATTGGAATATGTATCAACTGAGAAGCAGTTAGTTGATATATTCACAAAGCCCTTATGTGAAACAAGATTTGAAGAGCTTAAGAATGAGCTTGGATTGATTGAGTTGTGTTAATATGCTTAGAAGACTCATTCAGCAGAGTTAGAGGTGGGAGTATTGCATTTCAGAAGAGTTTTGCTCGATCAGCAGAGTAAAACAAATTAGTTAGTCGTTCAACAAAGTTGAGTACTTAACTGAGCAGTTGAGTCTCCATCACCAGACTAGAGATAGAGAGAAGTAGAGTAGAATCAAAAATGAAGAAAGCTGACTTATTTCTGAGCTAAGAGACAAAACAAGGTCGTTTGTATTAAAGCGCGAATATTTGACGAATGAAGTCAGCATCATTAAATGCAGTACAGTGAAAGGTTATGACAGTAACCTATGATTGACTATAAATGCTGCTCATATTAAATGCAACGTGATTAATGCTCTTTGCATGTTTTAATCCAGATCGGTGATCACATTTCAAATTCTACGATACCAAAATTGTCTCTTTGTATCTTATATATATATCCAAATTCATTTTAACTCTCTTCTCACTTTACACTCTCAAGCATTCAAAAAACCCTCAGTATTCTCTCTGTGAAAACCTCTCGAGTTATTTCAAGAAATCAACGATGGCACCGAATAAATTTGCTCTCGATTTCGCTAAACTTGCTGAAAAAGTGTACTCTGGTGCACTTGTGGATGCTGAAGGCCTTGTCAAGTAGTCTGCTGACAAGGAAAGAGCCAGAAAAATTGTTGGGCACCTTGAAAAGTCTGGTTTGATGAAGTTTCTTTCTATGGAGATGGCCCAGACCTTTCAAGAAGAAGTTGCGATATTCTATGTGAACGTTGTTGTTCACGATGATGGCATTCACTCTTCACTGAATGGGAAAATGTCAAATTGGCAGCAAACGACTTGACAAAGCTGTTACATCTCCCCAACAGCGGACTCAAGGAGCTAAAAGATTATGAGTTTGATTATATGAAAATCTGGAAGGAAATTGCAAAGAAAGAGGTAGCTGATAAGTTGAATCCCTCAACCACCAAGACAACTATTAAGGAAAAATACCACAAGCTCATGGACGTGGTAGCTAAGTGCATTAATATCAAGTTTAGGTCATCCAGTCAGTTGTCCCAGACTAAGCTGACCATGATGGCTGCGATCATGGAAGATTTGGAGGTGAACTGGAGCGAGTTCATCTTTGATAAATTATGCCAGAATGCCCAGAATGTCAATCTGGACGAAGGGAAATTCAAGAACACCCTGGGCTATGGGCTAGGCTTGGGGTATCTGTTGGAGAAGAAGGGTGTGCCCCTTCGCAAAGGGAAGCCCTTCCATGCAAACAAAAGGTTGTTTAAGGTGAACTTATCAGCTGCTCTAAAAAAGGCGTATGCCAGGAGGAACGGTGCATCTGAGGGGGAATCAACTGAGCATGTTCCCGAAGAGACAAATGCTCATCTACCCTCTTCTGATCCATCTCCAGTTGCCCCCAAGATAACAAAGAAGCGAAGAACAGCTGCATCCTGAAAGGTAGCTGCTAAGAAGGAGAAGACTCAAGCCTCTAATGGCTTGAGAGATGAAGAGGATTCAGTTGCCAAGGCCGATAGGCACATAGTCAATCTCTTGCAGCTGATCAACCAATCGTGTCATGGTTGAAGGCTCTGATAAGGAGAAGGAAGAAACCCCCTTGGAGAGGCGCTCCAAGAGACGGGGTTGTGAAAATATTTGTTGCAGCAGACACATCTGTTTTTGTTGTGCACCCAACAGCTAAGCAAGAAGAAGAAATTATTGATGACACCTGCTGTACTCATAATTGAAGAAGTTTCAGCTGAGTCAATTGTTGGATGTGGTGACTCTACTTTGCCCCAAGTAGAGAAGGAACCAGTTATTGAAGACCATGTTGCCTCTGATGAACCAGGATCCCTAGCACATCCTAAAATTGAGGCTAGACTGCGTGTTTGGAGGTTATGGAGGTTGAGCAAAGAATCCAATTCATCGTGCCCAAAATATTTTAAGAAGAAGAAAAAGTCTTCTTAAATTCTTGGATAATGCATTTGTTATATATGCTCTGCATTTAACTATACTTTACCACTATCCTCTTTGAGAAGAAGGAGGCTGAGAAGGCCAAGGCTCTGGAGATGGCTAAGGGTCTCGTACATCATATTTACCCATTTTCAGATCTAAGTATCCTAGAGTGTGCTTTCAGCAGTGGCCAAAATGAGCCTAGGGAGTAGACGCAGTTGAAGCTGCTCAGCTGAAGCATGCAATGAAAGAGTCCCCTGAGTTGCATGAACAATAAAGGCCAAAGGGTGTTGGAGAATCCTCATCTCTAATTATTTCTCCAACTCCTATTATCGAAAATTTGGTGAGGACTTGGATGCGATTCTTCCCACTCACTCGGAGGGACAAGCAACAAGGAGGATGGCGATGATCTTTGATTCAAGGAGTAGAAGAGGGTAACCTAGTGGAGGCACGCCCTATGGAAGTTGTTGAGATAGCTAAGGAATTGGCTGACAATTCAAAAGCAACAGCCAAGTACCCGGTGATATTGACCTCATCAAACAGCAATCAGCTGGTGAGCAAGCTGAGAGGGAAACTTCTCACACTGCAGCCAGGTTGGAGGAGGTTGCAAAGGACAAAGAAAAATTGGTGTTAGGAGGCAATGGTGAGACTGCTGACAAAGAAGTTGTTCATACCAATGAAGTTGTGATGGTTGAGACTATCACAACAGGACTCAACAAAGACCAAGGCCAATGAAGTTATGGAGATTCAAATTCCTGTAACTGAGGCACATGATGGAAGTGGAAAGACCGAGGCAGTTGAGACTACTGGTCCTGAAAGTACAATCCAAGAGGTTGAGACCTCAAAGGATGCCAATGTCCAAGACCCAACTATAGCTCTATCTATAGCAGAGAATATCGAAGGCCTTGTAGTGCTTAAGATTGTTGTGAAGGTAAATGAAGACCCTATGGCGATTGAGACTGCCAGGGGAAATGTGGCACTTTTTGATGATGTTCATGAGTTCCCAGAGTCCGAGTCTGATGACCCTATGGTTATTGAAGCTCTCATTGACTCAGAAACTGAGTACTCCGATATTGATGAGATCTTGAAGAATCAGCTGAGTCAGATCAAGAGGACAGAGACTTGGAAGAAAGAATGAAATCATCAAGGATGAGATTTGTGCTAGTCGATGGGCCACCCCCACTAGCTCAATCTCCTGCCCGTGATGCTGCTAAGGCGACTAAGGCCATGGTACCTCAAAATGATGACACAGTTGGTGCCAGTGAAGCTATTGAGATAGCTGAGGCCCAGTCAGCTCAGTAGGCTCCCATAGCTGAGGCAAAAATAGCTACTATCCAGGGTGAAGAGAGAAGTATTCCTGGAGGAGAAGTGGGAACTTCCTCGGAACCTAGTGGCATGTTCGAGATGTTACACTTTTCGTTCGTTGATGAGATCCCATTTGAAGCTGAAACTGTGGAGGAAAATACTCATTTTACAATTCAAATAGACCCATCTGATTTGCATGTTCCATCGGAGACAAGGATCGTTCCCTTTGGCCATGATTTTGAGTCACTCCTTTCTGAAGATTCAAGTCTAGAAGAAGCAGACTTTCGATGTGCCTTCCGAGCCATGTGCAAAGAAATAGAAGCCATGGAGAAAGTTTTTGTTGAGCTTAATGACAAGATCGACCATCATGATGCCACCATCTCTGGGAACATCCGAGGAGCAGTGCTGAGAATCAGAGAATGGGCTGGGGAGCTGACCAAGCTGCCTTTCAGCAGAAACAGTGGGACAACATCGATAGGATGGAAAGAAGCCATCTAGCTGATATAGAGCTACTCAAGGTGACAATGGAAAAGAAGATGCAGCACATGGAAGCATCATCGAAGGCTGAAATTCTTGCTATGAAGAATCAGCTATATTCACTCAGCTCCGACCAGAAAGTAGCAGACTCCATTACTCACAAGAAGCTCGATTCTCATCTAAAATCAACTCACTTTCCACAGAGTTCCTCACTAGGTGATGCTAAAAAGGGGGAATATTAGTCTAAGAAACAACCTCCTATGAAGATAATTCTTAAATCGAAAGGCACCACCTCACTCCATTCTCAGCTACCTCAAGACTTGTCAGATGAAGAGAAAGCTGAGTTAGTTTTAAAGAAGAACAAAGTTGAAATCAAAAAGCTAGACAAAAGTCAAGAAGGCAGAATCACAAATCTCAAAGTGCAATTTAGAGGTCCGCTAGCAGGCAAACTCCCAGCTGAAGAAAGAGAAGAATCAACTCCCTCTCCTGGTCCATTGGAAGAAAGATCCAATGAAGAGTTTGCGACTCTTCGATCAGAAGGCTATTACGAGGGAATGGACTTACCTACAACATAAGATTTGTACTGGGAGAAAGGTTATTGAATCAACCAGGAAGCAGCCGACTCAATCATCAAAGAGTTAGCAGACTTCAAGGGTACAACCCAGTCAAACTCCCAGGGGAGAAGGCCCTGCTAGAGGAAGAGAAAGAGGAAGAGATTCTAGGTCTGATGGGAGAGGCATAAGCTCTCTACCAAGAAGACCAACTGGAATCATCTCAATAAACCCTCTGAAAAAGGACTCTGAATATTGAATGGGCTTTAATGAAGCCTTGCAAGAAAATGTGAAGAGGAAGCTCCGAGGATCCAGAGATTGGAGGATGAAAAATTAAAAAAGGACTATGAGAGGAGGAAAAGGAAATAAGAAGAGGAGAGAAGAAAGACAGTTGAAGAGGATCGCAGCAGGCGAAAAGAGGAAGAGAAAATAAGAAGAAAATAGCAGAGACGTTGAGAGATAGCTGTCAAGAAAATTTTGTTGTACTTTTACATTCTTTTGTAAATATACAAAAAAAAATGTAAGTGTTAAATGATTCATTTAATAAATGATACATTATTTTCAATCATTCTATTTTAGCACTTTCTAAAGTAATTTAGTTTTGGCTTCATCAAAAGGGGGGAAATTGTTAGGAAATTTATTTGTATAGATTTTGATGATGCATAGAAAACTTAGATTAGAAAGTTGGCACTTCATTTTCTGTATGTATTTCAACTTTGTAATAGTTAGGAAGATAATTGAGTTATCAAGTAGCCAAGTTGAAGATGTAGAAGACTGACTGAAGAAGTGCATAGAATATTCAGCTGTGTCGCAACTAAGTATTGAAGAAGGCCTTTGGTCAAGTAAAGAAGTTGTGTCTCTCAGTAGACTTATAGCAGAGTCGTCTAAGAATCAAGGAGAAGACTCAAGCAAAGGGGTAAAGCAGCTGAAGGACTCAGAGAAAGCTAAAGAAGTCCATTGCAAAGAAAAGTCAAGACTTATCCAAAATGGTAAGAAGCAGGCCTGCAACCTTAAAACTTGTCTTGCAGAAAGAGTGCAAGTAGTAGGAGCCAATGCGATGTTTGTAGAAACCTGGTATGGTTCAGGCACCTGCAGAGCATTAATGTTGAGGTTGGGTCAACATAAAAAGCTGCACAACAAGACAAGCCAACTAACAAAAAGTGAAGTTTGAAATTGTCTATATCTTCAGCAGACATATTTTCAAACTCTCACTATAAAAGGACGAGGAATTTTATGAGAGAAAAACATGAACGTCACATACAAGAGATATCTGACATTCAAACAAGCAACTGCAATATTCTATCAAGCTTAAATTCTAATATCCTCAGGACTAATCATTCGATATTGATTCTAACCAACACAACTCAGTGAATGAAGGAAGCCAACTTCAAAAATTGAAGAGGAAACTAGTTTGAAAAAGAATAAGAGGCCTGCACATCCATGAAGTGAAGGAAGTGTAGTGAGGTTCAAATTTAAACCTAGTTCGATTCCATCGGAGGATTACGTGATCAAGACTGAGGGTTTGGAGAGCTGAAGTAGTGAGGGAGCTGCCTTACAAAGAGCTGAGTCCTAGGAGTGAAGTTGGTTGTATGATCAAAGTTTACTCGGGTTGTATTTGTACTTTTGTAATAGACAAGTTGCATTAGTATATTCCTCCAGGAGTGGAGAAGAGTGGAGTAGAGGAATTATCCCATCCTCGAACCACTATAAAGTTATCTGTGTCATTTACTTTCAACAATTTATTTTCTTCATATTTAATACTTGCTGATATATATTTGCTCATCCAAGTGATAATAACTTAGAGAAAAACAAGTGTTAAAAACCATATTCCAGAAAGGGTGAATGACTTCCGCTGTTAAAAATCAAGTAAACTTATTTTCTAAAAAGCAAACTTCACTCAGCTAAGTTACTCTATCAATAGTTCTCTCAAGTCTGTTGAGTGGTTAACTCTCCTTTTGAGGTTTGACCCAGCAGTCTCCCAGAGACTTAGTTGTTTACTTGTGTAAACTCTAATTTAATTTAAAATTGAAAAATCGGTTCAGTCTATCCAATCATTCCTCTTCTATACTTAACTGACACCCATTGGGACCTACATTATATTTTACAAAATAGACCGAATGTTGTGCATTAGAGCATCCACAATCATAGAGTGTGGCCCTCGCATGTCACCTCATTGTCATGTCAAAAGAAATAAAAAACCTCAAACTCTCTCCACTATCCAAAACCTTCCAGCAACTTTTGTATGAGTCTCACTCTATCAACGTCACTTTCAAAAATTCCCCAAAAACACATTAATGGGTCCCAATTAAATTTTTCCCAATAACCTAACTTTTTAAATAAATAAAGAACTGGTTTGAGGGAACGAACTTTTTTATCCAAATCTACAATTGTTCAAAACTCTACGCAAAGATTGTTACACAATATATAGCTTAACATATAGCTCCCACTGTGGCTGCCCTAAGTACTAAGATGGAAAAAAAATTCAATAACCAACCAAATACATTGCATGACTCGTCTAATTAGGGGTAGCCACAGTTCTAGAACCACTAATTTCGACCTATAAAATAAGGACCATGAATCCCCGATTTTGGTTCCAACCTAGAACCCGATTTTTCCATGGTTCTGGTTTAATCGAAACTATTTTTATTGACTTGGACTTAATATTCATAATAACATTAAGTCTTACACCCTTAATATTAACAGTAATATTAAGCTGTCTATGCATCATCTTAGAGTTGACAAGTAGTTAAATAAGTTTTCCTAAGCAATCATCGTGCAATATTAAAACCAGATGATGTACTAGAACCAATAGATCATGTGTTTCAATTTGACTAACTTATCTCTAAATTATAAACTATATTCTCTATAAATATCATTTTATTTTGTCCAAGTTCAAATAATATCGTTACAATATTTGGTTTAAAATATATCTCATACGCTTTTAACCACCGCCGCTTCTATGGTTATTGAGACCATGGAACGGTTACCGGAACCATCCTAACGATTCAGGTTCTATAACCGGATTCTAATCAACGGTTTCTACAATCATTACCCATTGTTCAATTCCGATTTGGAATCCAATTTTGGTTCCATTTGGCCACCCCTACATCTAATATGTTAATCTTATACTTGACTTATGCCAAAGAAATGCAGCAACTCCAAATTCCAATTTGACAAAATTGCAAAATTAGTCATGTATATAAGGAATTGTCTCATTATTAGTCCTGTAAGTAACATGTTCCGCACTTTAATCCTGTAATTTATGTTAAACTCTCAATTTTGATCCCACACTCGCCCAGAAAGTGAAATTTTGACCAGAGTTCATCATGTGAGGATCACGTGACTTAAATTATTTTTTTCTTTTTCCTATGTAGATGAATCACTAAGTTAATTACTAACGCCATGTCTCTAGATTTTGGAGGGAAATGAGTTGGCCAAAAATCCATCCCCCACCTGCACTTCACGATAAATTTTCCCAAATTGGTCTTAAGAGTCTTAAATTGGAAAAACACCATTTTTGCTTGCAATTGAGCTGAGCGGGCTAGAGGATATCTGAAGCTTCTCCTATACCCTGATTTGTGGGGTGCTATTGTGGTAAGAAAAGTCGTCATTCACACGCCTTGTACGGACGAGAATCCGGGTCGGGGATCCCTATGGTGCCTCAAGTACAGTGTAAAAAACTAGAATTTAGGGTGATTAGAACACTTTGTAGCCCATGTCCTGAAGCTCCATTCTTGTGAATATTTTATTTTATTTTTTCTTTGTTGATGTTTAATTTTTAATGGAATCTCATTTCAATTTTTTTTAATTTTTAGAATGGAGGTTGCAAGTATTTTTCTTATTTAAAGTCAACAAAAGGCTAGTAATGTTGATTATTTTGTCCCCAGTTTTACTCAGCTTCTTCTGGTGGATTTCCCTGAGGTTCAATGGTGAATAAAATGGTGGAAAATTATGAATGAATATGATTATATGAACATGTTTGTAGTTTGTGTTATTTGTAAGATTGATGTGGTCGTCTGAATTAGTATGTTTTAATTCTCCATTTGTAAACTTCAATATGTAGTTTTGATGTTATTGTATATGTAATCTGGAAGGCATGTGCTATATTTTATTGTTTATGAGAATATTATGATTTTCATGTCTTCTAATGCCATTGAATTTTGCAAAAGACAAAATGGCAAAAAAAAAAAAAAAGAAGAAGAAGAAGTTTCCCCATATTATAACATATGTATAAGAAACAAGAACATATTACATTACATATAGATTCAAATATTGGAAGTGCATGCTAAAATGATATGTTGTATTAATATATCTGGATTAAAAAAGGTTCAACAACTCAACATAACACCTTCTAGGTCCCAAGGGGTGTGGGTGTAAGGTTTAGAAGGGGGGGTTGAATAAACCTTACCAACTTTTCGATTTAGTCCTTTTTAAAGTTCAGAGTTGATACTACACAAAATTGTCCTTGGTGGACAACCAATTTAGTTAATCAAGAGAGTTAGTCTCTCAACGCACTCAATCGAGTACATTAATGGAATAACTCACCAAGTAAGACCAATTAACTCAATCGTAGTTTGTTTTCATGGAAGACTTAACACCCTTAATAATGGTTAAGCAAAGATTTAATGCTTGGTTTAGTACTTAGAAATTATCAAGTGGATAGCAAATTTATCAAATAGAGTTAAACAAATAAGATGCAGAATTAAAGTCTTTGAAATGTAAATGACACAATAAGATTTTTATAGAGGTTCAAGATGGGGTAATTCTTCTACTCCTCTCTTCTCCAATCTCCTGGAGGAATCCACTAGGTATTGATCAAGATATACAAAGTGGTAACAGTCCGGATACAAGTATTGATCACACAAACTAACTTGATTCTCTGGGACTCGATGTCGAGATGCCTTGATCACTCACCGGCTTCTCGCACGACTCGGCTTCTTCACAGGCGCTTGCCTTGCTACTACAGCCCACTTGCTCAAGCTCTTTGGATTTGATCACGAAGCCCTCCAAAAACTCGAGACTGGTTCGACCTTGAACCTTCCTACAATCCTTCGTGGAATGTAGACCCCTTGATTCTTCAATAATTTCCTCTTCAACTGATAGAAGTTATCTTTCCTTCACAGGTGAGTGTTGGATTGATGATCTTCGTAATGTAGGCTCGAGGATTGATCTTGAATGATTTGAGAATATTTTCGGTTATAATTCTAATAATTTCTTGGATGTTTTTGGTTTCGGTAATCTTCTCTCAGAGTCATTCCTCAGCCTTTTATAGTGATCTTTCAAAAATTTGCCCGTTCAAGAGATAGGCTTATTTTTGAAAGTCACTTGTGGACGTTGGCTTGTCTTGTTGCAGTCCTTGAATTTGCCATTTCCTCGTATAAAATGTTCTTCAGCTTTTCAGAGTTCTGACACGGTGTAGTGCTTCCCATTGGTTTATTCCTTTTGTACGCTTCTGGGACTGAGCACTTTGAGAAAGGTAGCATGGAGATATTATTTGTTTAAGTAATTCTCTTGATTTACGTACAACGGATCTCTTTCAGATTATCTCGACTTGACGCATTTTCTTGCTTTCCCAGGTGACTTAGAGTCGACTTCCAATCATTGGATGACTCTCCTGTCACTTCGACTTGAGACTTGGCTATGTTTGGGTGACTTGATCGATACTCCACTCACCAGTATCTCACCATTGTTCCTTGAATCGAGTCCCCTGTTTTCTCTTCTTTGCCATACTCGGTTGTCTTGCAATGAGTCTTCCTTCTAGTCTTGATTGTCTTTTTGCATGTTTAGTCATAGTGACTTAACTCGGCTTGACCAGCCCTATTGGTTACAATACGGTCTGACAAAAAAAACGGGTGCCAACTTCCTATTCTAAGTTTTACATGGCATTCATCAAAATCTAAACAATAAATTTCCCAACAATTTCCCCCTTTTGATGATGCCAAAACTTAAAACATTCAAAATGTAAATAGCAAAGATACATACGATAGTGCATTCACATAGAATGTATGCGTAGAATCAATCATTTTATTGATCACAACATTCTTGTTCTTTTACACAATCACATAAGGTGTATCGTGAGCAAACATTTGTCTACGCAAAACTAGAGAATTTACAAATGTTTATGACAGAAGACTTACATAAAGTGTATTTACATGGTAAAATACATGAAGGGGTGGACAGCAACACTTCATCTCCTTCGTTGCCTCCTTCTTTCTTCTTCTTCAGCATCTTCTGCTCTTCTTCTCTTTTTCTCATCTCCAGCCGCCTTCTTCTTCTTTTCATATGTCTTCCGGGCAGCTTCATCTCTTCTTAGTCTCTCTTGTCTCTCCTCCCAAAGCTGAGTTTGTCTTTTATTTTCTTCTTCAATTCTTTTCACATACTCAGCATTGTTCTTAGCCACTTGCAGATTGGCTACTTGGTCAAGACCAGCCCAGTAGATCCCTCCTTTCTTGCCTGGATCTATGTACTCAATATTTTTGGGCAGAGGTCTAGGTCTGAAGCCTCTTTCTCCACTGCTGCTTCTTTCTCTACCTCTCCCTCTGGGCATATATTGTATCTTTGAGTCTTCTTCTTCCCACCGAGTGACTAGCGGAGTGACCAAAGAGAGTGATCACGTGAGTCTGCTTGCTATCGCTTCTTCACATAGCGTGAGACCCTTTTCCCAGTACAAGTCCCAAGCTTGAGCCATGGACATGTTTGCAAAGTATCCTTCAGATGCGAGCGTTTTAAATTCATCAACTGATCTTGGCTCAGTTCCGGCATCTGAGATGGCATAAGTGTCTCTGTCTACTGGAATGCCTCCATATTGTTTCAAGATATTCATAACTCGGGCATCCATTCTTCCTTCCACTTCCTCCATCCCTGCTTCAATTGTCTTTCTCTTTTCAGCCATAGATATAGCATAATGTTGGAGTGGCAGAGTCACTGGGAGTTTGCTGCTGATAATATCAGCTGTGACAAGACCTTGTTGGGGGGTTTGTGCAATCATCAAGGTCACATCTTTCGATCCTTCCCCCTCAACAGACTTTCCTTTCTTTTGTTTTGACTTTTCCTCAGCTGTCTTTCCCTTTACAGCTGCTCTCTTTTTCTCAACATCAGAACTCTTCAGCGCTCTTAGGTATTCCTCTTCCCCCTTTTTGGCATCATCAAAGGAGAGAGGAACCCTGAAACATATCTTGCAAGTAGGAAGTCGAGCTGCTGATAGCAATCTGCCTCGAGTCTGCTGCGGAGTATGCGGCTCGAAATTCAGAGCGAGTAGCGTTGGACTCTGTTGAAATTAGCTTCATCTCAGCCATGAGAAGGCTGAATTTTCTATCCATATTTTCTTCCAGACGCAGGAGATCACTCTTGTTTTGCTCACGCAGCAGCTTTATCTCAACAGTGTGAGCTTCATGTATGTGCTCAATGCGTTCTCTCAATTTCTTCTTTGCATCAGCATTCTCAGCTCGCCACACCAACAGCTTGTTGAACAGTGTTTTAAGTATCTAGTTTGTTCCACACGCATTGTTTGTTTGTTGTTGCCACCATTCCCGATTCTCGATCAAGTTATGCCTCTAAAGTCGCAGTAAGGTTGGCATCTCGGTTGTCGATCTCATGTCCATAGAGGCCTGGTGCCTCTCCATCCGTTCAATTTCAGCCGAATAATGCTTTGAACACCTCCCGAACTTCAGCTTGTTTCTTCCGTTGCGGTGGACGACGCCACGCAGCCAAAGTTATAGTCACCGAACGATGGTATCGATGGAATGACAGATCTGTGCCGCGGAAGCGCGCGAGTTCGTTCTCCGACTCTTCAGGAGGGTCGGGTACCTCCGGGAGAAAGGAAATGATTCTACAAAGGAATCATCACGGCCAACCGGGATTTGTTCAATGATGAGAGGTGCGCGTGAAGTTCTTTTTGGGAGTCGAACTCGCTGCAGCTTGGGAGCTGCGCGGGACTCTGTTTCACTGGGTCTTTTGTGAAGTGGACCCGGCTTTGCCGAGCCTCACTGTCTCAACAGCCTTCGTCGGTCTCACTGGTTTCTCCAATTGAGGGATGGTCCTCCGCCTTATCGAAGCGTCATCGACGATGATGAGATTTCCATTGGTGGCTCACCATCAAAATTGAAAGTTTGACGAGTAGTCTTGAGATCGACTTGCTCGTGCTTGGAACATCCTCACCGAGTCTTTTGGATCTCACACGGGGATGACTCGGCTCTTCTTCGTCCGCTTTCCGATCCTAGAAAAGTTACATCGGGATTATCCTGGGAATCATGAAGTGCACTTATCTCCTTTTTCGATGGATCAATGATAGCAGGAGGGATGTTCTCTACTTCTTGACTTTCTTTACCCTCGGGAGGTCTCAACCTCCCGTTGGCCTTCATTACCTCCTGCACTCTCAATCGCAAGGCAGGACTTGACTTCCCTTTGTCAAAGGTCACCGCCTGAGGTCTTCTCGCAGCTGGCATCCATTGAGTCTCAACCCCATGGATTGCACTTTCATCGCCAGTGTTAACTCCTGTATCGTTTCCTTCCTCGTGCCTCGACCGCATCGCAGCGTCATTAGCCTTCGAGTAGTTGGCATCTCACCGAGACAGTCTCACTGGTATGCGAGCTTCGTTGATGACAACTTGCTGTATTTTGTGGTTGTTCCTTCTCCACTTCGCCTCCTAGATTCGTTGTGGAGTCATCTCGCAGATTCTCCGACCTTGCCGCAGGTGGAGGGAGTTTCCCCCGGGCGCACCACCGAGTGACTTGAAATGGGGTCACTCGTCTCCAAACTCCCGGTTGTTTCTCGAGTGTTCACCGTTGGGGGGTGGTAAGACACCTTCAATAGGGGTTGGCTCGACCGGGGTGCCCACTATCCCAGGTTCATCGCCAGCCTTCCTTATTTCTTTCTTCCGAGTGAGTCAGGGGAAGTGGTTGTAGCAACAACGGTGGCGATTTGTCGAACCACTCCCATTGGATCGATCTCCACCGTGTTTTGGAGGACTCTCTTGGTCCCTCCATCAATCTTTGCTCGTGAAGGATTTCGATTCGTGCAATGCTTGCTGCATTTGCACTTCTTCCTCGGCGGCGAAGAGAGACCGGATCCTCATCATTGTCGAGATAAGACATCAAGGAGATGATGTGTGTGTTACGGGTGCCGGTGATAGGGCGATCTTTGCCTTCTCACGTGCCTCGCCTTCCTCCTGTCTTTCCTTCTCCTTGTCCTTGAAGATCTCGCAAGATATTCGTGCGCTTTTCTTCATCCAAAGTGTTGAGATCACGGTGGTCGACCCAAGAAAATTCAGCAGCTTCCTCTTCCTCTTCTATAAATTCGTGCCCTTGAACTGTTCCTTGATCGACTCAACTTCTACTTCCTCCACTCTCGCAGACGATTTTGGATGTCCGGATAAAGTGGGGATAGGATCATCACATCACTATCATCTCTATCGCCTTCTTTCTTGTGTCTCACCGTGTGAACTACACCGTGTGTCTTCAATTTGCCTCTCGTTGATCGCCTTGACAGACTTAGCAATTTCATCAATAATATCCGGAGATTCTACTTCTCCGGCAGCCTCCGATATCTGCTCCACCGAGTGGTGACTCACCCGGTTTCTCAAGCTCGGAGTGCTTGATGATTCTTCGTCTCTCTAGTTCGTACTGCAGGGGGTTTCGGTTCGAGAGAGAGTGTCTTCGAGTCTTGGGCGGAGGGGGCCGTCTTTGGTGTTTTCTTCGAGGAGCCGCCGCCTTGGCTTATTAGTTCTCCTCTTTTTGACGATCGGAGAAGGTATTTGAGAGTCCTTCTCGACCGCCGCTAACTGGGGCAGAGACACGGCTGCGGGGCGGTGACTTACGCAGGGCGGAGCGATTTGTTTTTCTTTGCTCACAGAGAGCGCTTCTTCTTAGCACTGCGGGGCAACTTTCTTCTTAGGTGGAGAGGAGGCACTTGTATCTTGGGTCACCGATTCCCCTCACTTGTGTTAGCTCTCTTGGCGTAGGCTTTCTTCTGTGCGCCAGAGAGGTTTGATCTGAACATCCTTTTGTTTACATGGAACGCTTTCCCATGTCTAAGAGGGACTCCTTTGATCTCCATCAGTCGTCCGATCACCAGACCATATCCCAGGGATCCTCCAAAAGTACCATTCTCCTTGAAGGATTTGTTCCCTACATTCTGGCAGAGTCTGCTGTAGACAAACTCAGCCCAGTTTATTTTCCTTTCTTCAATGATCGCAGCCATTACGATCAACTTTGCTTTGGACAGTTGGTCAAAGCTGCCAAATTTGATGTCTATGCATTTGGCAACTATATCCAACAGTTTGTGGTAGTCCTCCTTCGCCCACCTCTTGTTGGTGTGTAGACTATTTTGTCAAAGATAGTCGGACTTGCTACTTCCTCCAAGCGGAACCAGGTCTACATCGCCTTCATAGATTTCGATGCTCCTTCCGCTGTAGTGAAAGGTGTTACGCCAAATCCTTGGCAGAGATGATGAACTCCTTTCCGTGAACAGAGGATTTGATCCCTCATCGTGAATCTCGGCGTTCACATAGAACTCGTGCGACCTCCTCCACATAGGTCATTGGATATTCCAACGTGAGAAACGGTTTCCACCCGACGCGTTTCCAATTTCTCAAGAATCTTCTTCACTAGGGTGTCGTCGGACCCTGTTTCACCATGCCGTCGAAATCCACAAGAGACCGGTGTGGATTTGCTTTCCTAACTTGACAAAATCATAGGTTGATGCCATTTTTCAGATTTCACCGAGGAAAACTTAGAGGTTGATTTGAAGATAGATAGGGTTTTGAGAGAGTTTTGCCTTTGCTTCTGAGAGAAATGAACGGTTTTGGTAATATGAGAGAGAAGAAAGAAAGTTTAAGTATGGTTTATGAAAGGACGTGCGGGTGGTTTTTGAAATGTGATCGAAATCAACGGCTTAGATTTTGCACGCTGATTTAGCATTTAATGTCTCATAATTAATGCGGCAAATTTATATCCAATCATAAGCTTGGTGTGCGGCTTTGCACGTACACGTCATAATTATCTTTGACGTAATTCTTAAAAACATTCTCGCTTAGTAAAACGATCGTGTTTTTGTCACTTTGCTCATAAACGACTCGCTTTTTCCTCACCGATTTAACTTTTCTTCTCACATTCTCTTAGTGACTCGATTTGTCCGCCGACTCGTATAGCCGTCTTCCGATCTGGTGATTTGCTTAGGCGATTTGAGAGTTCAACTCTTTTTCTCTTTTTGTGTTTCATTTCTTTTCTTTGATTCTTCTCGAGTGTCACTTTTTCAATTAATCCTAACTCATGCTTGAGTTCTTCAAATCTTGACTCACATAATGGTTTTGTGAAGATGTCGACCAACCATGTTTATCGGTTGAGATATATTCCAAGATGATGTCCTTCTTTTCAACATGATCTCTTATGAAGTGATATCGACATCGATATGCTTTGTTCTTGAGTGCAACACAGATTCTCGAGTGATTGCAATTGCACTTGTGTTATCACACATGATTGGGATTTCCTTTTCCTCAACTTCATAGTCTCTCACCGCCTCATCCATAGGACTTGGGCACAACAATTGCCCCCGCAGCTATGTATTCTCGTTCACCAGAGGTGGCTATTGAATTTTGCTTCTTTACTAAACCAGAAATCAGCTGTTTCCAAGCATTTGACATGTGCCTCGAGGTGCTTTTCCCACAACTCGCATCCAAAGATAATCGTAGTCCGAATAGCCAATTAGTTTGAATCCACCTTCCTTTGATACCATAAGCCAACTTCTTGGCTTCCTTTCAAGTATCTCAAGATTCTCTTAGTTCTTTGTATATGGCTCTCTTTTGGAGCAGATTGAAATCTTGCGCATATACCTATAGCAGGTGATGTCGGCCGCTTGCTGTGAGATAGAGCAATGATCCAATAAGTGCTCAGATCTTGTTTGATCTGCAGACTTGCCATCCGCATCCACGCCCATTTTGATGATGTATTCATTGGTATTTTCACGAAGACTTCTCTTCCATACCAAATTTTTTCATTAAATCTCTCCGTGTATTTTGTTTGACTTATGAAGGTTCCATCCTTCACTGTTTCACTTGGAGTCCAAGGAAGAATGTCAGCTCTCCCATCATGCTCATTTCGAACTTGCTTTGCATGAGGTTTGAGAATTTATCACACAACTCTTTGTTTGTGGATCCAAAAATGATGTCATCCACGTATATTTGAACAAGTAGTATACTTTTCTTGTCTTGAATTCAAAAGTGTTCTATCCACTTTTCCTTTTGTGAATCCATTTTCAGTTAGGAATTGTGACAAAGTATCATACCATGCTCTGGGTGCCTGTTTCAATCCATATAGAGCTTTCTTGAGTTTATATACTTTATCTCCAAGAGTCTTCTGCTCAAATCCTGGAGGTTGTTCAACATACACTTCTTCTTCCAATAAACCATTTAGGAATGCGCTTTTTACATCCATCCGATATACTGAGAAAATTCTTGTGAGTCGCATAGGCAAGAAACATCCTTATAGCTTCCAATCTTGCTACAGGGCAAATGTTTCATCAAAATCTATCCCTTCTTCTTGGCAATATCCTTTGGCTACTAATCTTGCTTTGTTTCTTACCACAGAACCTTCCTCGTTCATCTTATTTCTGAACACCCATTTAGTGCCAATAACATTTTGATGAGTGGGTCTTTGAACTAATTCCCATACTTTATTTCTTTCAAACTGATTCAGTTCTTCTTGCATAGCTTGAATCCAATGTGTGTCAACTAATGCTTGTGACACATCTTTGGGCTCTATTTGTGAGATGAAGCATGTGAACATAGCTTCTTGTTGAGTTCTGGATCTTGTTTTGACACCTTCTCTTATATCTCCAATGACAAGTTCTCGGTGGATGGTCTCTCACCATCTTACATCAAAGTTGGAGTAAGTTAGCCGGATTGATCGTCTTGCGTTGTGTTCTTTGATCGGCTCTCTCGTAATCACTTAGCCGCAAATTTTCCAAATTGTTTTTGAGATTCGGCTATCTCATCTTCTTCTCGAGTTTACAATTCCGCTTTCAACTTGACAAGATAGGATTCTTCTTCGCATGGTTGGTTGATTTGGCTTGTCGATTGATTCTTCAATGTCTCCTCCATTAACATTTGGTTCATTGAACACCACATGAATGGATTCCTCTCGTAACCATAGTCCTCTTGTTGAGTATTCTCGTAGGTTTTGCTTTCAACAGTATCCTAAGAAAATACCTTCATCGACTTTAGCATCAAATGTCTTTAGATTATCTTTGCCATTGTTATGGATGAAGCATTTACATCCAAATATTCTAAAATATGCAACATTAGGTTTTCTTCTGTCCCAAATCTCATAAGGAGTCTTTGTCAACTGTCTGTTTATCATGCATCTATTTTGAGTGTAGCATCTTTGTGTTTATTGCTTGACCAAAACCTTTTTGGTAACCCCGCTTCAGCTAACATGGTCCTTGCCGCTTCTTTGAGAGTTTTATTCCTTCTTTCTGCGACTCCATTCTGTTTGTGGAGTCCTTGTCAGAATAGTTCATGGCCAATGCCATTTTCAATACAATATCGAGTTATTATTCCATTGACAAACTCGGTTCCTGCAATCGATCTTATTTTGATAATGGTTTGTTCTTCTCATTTTGAATTCTCTTCATCAACTCGTGGTAGTTTCTCGAGAGTTTATTTCTTCTTACACATGAATATGGTCCATGTATATCTTGAGTAGTCATCTACTACCACCAAGGTGTATTTCTTTCCACTTATGCTAGCCGGTTCCACTTTGGGCCAAATAGATCCATATGTAGCGATCAATATTCTTGTTGAAGATGGGCATGTCTTTTCTTTGAATGATGATTTGATTTGTTTTCCCTTCGACATGCGTCACATATACTCTCCTTTTTGTATCACGAGTCGGAAGTCCTTCCACAAGACTACTCGCAAGCTTGTTAATCGTTTTGAAATTCAGGGTGACTCGGCTTTTTGTGCCACGACAACTTGATTCATTGTGCTTTTTGCTAATAGAGTGTTGGGTGTTGCGATTGACCAATCCACGACATACATGTTCTTCATGCGCATCCTTGCAACACAACTTCATTCGATTCAAGATCCTTGATTTGGCATATACCCATGTTAAATCCAACATTATAACCCTTGTCACGAGTTGGTGATGCTTAGCAAGTTGAAGTTGAGTCCTTCAACATATGCAACATCCGTGATTTCTAATCCATTTTTCTTGATAGATCCAATGCCTCTTATTTCTCCCGGAGCTTCATTTCTCCAAATATGACTTTTGCTCCTTTGACTTCCTTGAATTTTGACAGATTTTCTTGTTTCTGTCATGTGTCCGGAATGACCACTATCCATGTACCAGGTTCCTTGGCACTCACTTTATTCCTTGAACCCGCAATCAAGGAATTTAAGTTTTAGGTACCCATACTTGCCTGGTCCCGAGGGGTTAGAATTGTAAGATGATCCAACCAACTTATAGCCAAATGATTTGACTCTAAGGGGTTGCCATCTATCGTGCCATAATCATAATTAATCTTGACAAATTGCTTGGGGATTCTAGGTTCATACAAATTGTCCCTTTTGTCTCAGATGCCTCAGTATATGTGTTCTAGCAACTCGCTTCTTTGGGTAGTTGTGATGTTTCTGAGTGTAGTGCCTAGGTGCATATGTGTGCCGATGAAAGCTCTTATACCTTTGGAATGGCCTCTGTTGAGTCCTGGGCCTTTGCCATTGGGCTTATATTCCATAGGTTTTTGCTGATAGTTCACATCATTCCAATCAACTTGACTTGGATATTTTCTACCATTCCCATCATATGTTTTTCTCTTATAGATTTTAAGGGTTTTGGTAGCTCTGTTTCTTCTTTACAGTATTTTTACTTTTGAGTTTGTCTTTGAGAACTTGGTGAATTTCTTCTCACTTTGTCTTTCAAATCTTAGCGGGTCGCTTTCCTTTTCCTTTATAACCAAGGCGCTTTGCTTGTAATTGTGCTTTGGATTAAATGTGTGTGCACCATCCGGAGTTTTGGATTTTTGAGATACTTCATTGCTTGAAGATCCCTTTTCCAAAATCACTCTTGGAGCTTGACATAGCATAGTGGAATTAAATCCTAAGTCCTGTCTTGTCTCCACATTCTCTTTGACTCATAATAAGATCATCCAATGATTTAGATGCTTTAGTAAATGAGGCAATCACATTTTTGAGGTCATTTTCCCTTTTTCTATAAAGCGACTATTTCGCTAATAACTTTGCATTTTCGGTCTTTAAACTTTCATTCTCATCACCGTTTGACTTAGAGTACTCAACTCCTTAGTCACCGTAAGTTTTGCTCTTGAGTAGATCGTTTTCCTCATTTAGTAGTGTGTGTGAGGATTTAATGTGTTCAAAGTCTTTCATCATTTTGCCTAATGAATCATAAAGATCAGTGGGTGATGAAGTGTGTGTGTCACAATCACTATCACTAGAATCGAGTTTGATGAGTTAGAGTGTACCTCATTTTCTTGGTCGGAGTTGATCTTGTTCCTTGGCCATCAAGCGATTAGAGCTTCTTCTTCGAGTCACTTGAGTAGTCGGTTTCACTACTCTCGACTCAGCTATGTCTTTTGACTTGGCTGTCTCGGCCCGATCTCTGCAGCCAACATTGCCTTTCTCTTTTCTTGTCTCCTTTCTCTCAAGACCTTTCTTTCTTCTTCATTCTTGTATTTGTTGACTATAGGATATGGGCGAATCAATGGCATAGTGACCTGGTTGCCTCTACGGTTCAAAGATAAATATTCAATCTTTTGATCGATTCTTTCCATTCTTGGATTGTCATCCTTTGATATTCACTTTTTGATGATCTGTTCTTTTAGTTGGCCTATCTTCTCTTGACTTGGAAGGAGCCGAGTGTCTTCGGAGGATTCACCCTTGCCTTTCTTGTAGTTCTTATTGAAGAACTTGTTGAACCTTTTTACTAGTAGGGCTATTTCTTCCGGTCAATGACTTCTTTGACCTCGGCTCTCTTCCCATCTTTAACAATTAGAAAGCGATTGTTTTGGGTACAATTTGTCTCTTCCTCGTCTTTTCTTCTCGGCTCAAACTCGTAGGCTTTGAGGTCCGAGAATAGTTCATGGTTGGATGTCTTTGATAGGTCCATGGAATGTCTTAGTGCCATGACCTTCATTTCCCATTCAAATTTGGAAGACTTTTAGGATCTTCATACACATTTCCTTCTCGTGTATATTCTTTTTCCAAGTCTTTGATGACTCGTTGGTGATTTACGTGAATCGAGCATCCGGTTGATATAGGTTCTCTCCTGAGATCATTTTGAAATTCTCAAATTTACTGTCTGACCACCGATAATTTGTTTTCTTTGATTTGCTCCGAGCCTTCACAAATCAATGTTAGCTTGTCCCATTTCTTTAGCCGTTTTGCATGATTTGACTTTGTTGAACATGGCTTTGTCCAAGGTTTTGTAAAGAATGTCCTTGGCCACATTGTCCAAGTTATATCTTTTTTCATCATCATCATTTGTCCATTCGACTCTTGGTTTTTCGATCATAGCCGTCCGGGAGCTACATCCTCTTCACCTTCAAACGCTCTTCTTATAGCCGTGTTCACTTTTAAGATTTGCGGTGGCCCATCCTCTATCACTATCCACATCTCATCATGTAATCTTTGATAAATGAGCCTACACACGGATTTTCCAATCATCAAATTCTTCAATTGTGAACATAGGGATGCGTGTCAAATTTGCTTCCATTATGATAACCTTTTAATGATAAAAGGAGTTTTGAAAACTTAAGTACTAAAATAAACTTTGAAGAATTTGGAGATCTAGTTCAAGAACAGTCCATCGGAAGGCTCAATGAACCAACCGCTCTAATACCACTTGTAGGTCCCAAGGGTGTGGGTGTAAGGTTTAGAAGGGGTTGAATAAACCTTACCAACTTTTCGATTTAGTCCTTTTTAAAGTTCGAGTTGATACTACACAAATTGTGTCCTTGGTGGACAACCAATTTAGTTAATCAAGAGAGTTAGTCTCTCAAGACTCAACTGAGCTGTTGATGGAATAACTCGGCTTTTAAGATCGAATTAACTTAATCGTAGTTTGTTTTCATTGAAAGACTTAACACCCTTAATAATGGTTAAGCAAAGATTTAATGCTTGGTTTAGTACTTAGAAATTTTCAAGTGGATAGCAAATTTATCAAAGTGAGAGTTAAACAAATAAGATGCAGGAATTAAAGTGTTGAAATGTAAATGACACAATAAGATTTTTATAGAGGTTCAAGATGGGGTAATTCTTCTACTCCTCTCTTCTCCAATCTCCTGGAGGAATCCACTAGGTATTGATCGAAGATACAAAGTGGTAACCAGTCCCGATACAAGTCTTGATCACACAAATGACTTGATTCTTTGGGACTCGATGCCGAGATGCCTTGATCACTCACCGGCTTCTCGTGCGACTCGAAACTTCTTCTTCACAGGCAAATGCCTTTACTACTACTACTGACCCACCGGCTCAAGCTCTTTGGATTTGATCACGAAGCCCTCCAAAAACTTGAGACTGGTTCGACCTTGAACCTTCCTACAATCCTTCGTGGAATGTAGACCCCTTGATTCTTCAATAATTTCCTCTTCAACTAATAGAAGTTATCTTTCCTTCACAGGTGAGTGTTGGATTGATGATCTTCGTAATGTAGGCTCGAGGATTGATCTTGAATGATTTGAGAATATTTTTGGTTACAATTCTAATAATTTCTTGGATGTTTTTGGTTTCGGTAACCTTCTCTCAGAGTCATTCCTCAGCCTTTTATAGTGATCTTTCAAAAATTTGCCCGTTGAAGAGATAGGCTTATTTTTGAAAGTCACTTGTGGACGTTGGCTTGTCTTGTTGCAGTCCTTGAATTTGCCACTTCCTCGTATAAAATGTTCTTCAGCTTTTCAGAGTTCTGACACGGTGTAGTGCTTCCCATTGGTTTATTCCTTTTGCACGCTTCTAGGGTCGAGCACTTGAGATAGGTAGCATGGAGATATTACTTGTTTAAGTAATTCTCTTGATTTACTGCAACGGATCTCTTTCGATTATCTCGACTTGATCGCATTTTCTTGCTTTCCCCAGGTGACTTAGAGTCGACTTCCAATCATTGGATGACTCTCCGTCACTTCGACTTGAGACTTGGCTATGTTTGGTGACTTGACCGATACTCCACTCATCCGTATCTCACTGTTCCTTGATCGAGTCCCTGTTTTCTCTTCTTTGCCATACTCACTGGTCTCTTGCAAATTGTGAGTCTTCCTTCTAGTCTTGATTGTCTTTTTGCATGTTTAGTCATAGGCGACTTAACTCGGCTTGACCAGCCTATTGGTTACAATACGATCTGACAAAAAAAATGGGGTGCCAACTTCCTATTCTAAGTTTTACATGGCATTCATCAAAATCTAAACAATAAATTTCCCAACACACCTAAATAAATGACAGAGTTCAAAGGGTTCAAAAAAAGGTTTATCAAAAGGCTATTGACCCCAACACAAAATGAATTAAATCCATGCTTTAAACACCTATCTATTCTTTCACTTCTTCTTAATCAGCTTGCAATTTTGACTTGGTTGAGACATATTGAAATTTTTTCGCACTTATTGAAACATGATTGCGCTACCATCTCTAGAAGACATAGTGAAAACACATCTAGAAGTGGAATGGTTTGGGTTGAAGGGTTGAGGAGCTCTTAAAGGATCTTCTTGATGACTGGCCTTTGACATTTGTAGCTACTGATAGGGTGTTGGTCCTTGTGTCATTGGGGTAGGATCAACTTTACTAGTAGCAAGGCTCACTTGGTAGTCTACTTGATCTAAAAAATTCTGTGAAAGCAATATGTCTTCCTCATCTTGAGTAGAAGGTGGTAATATTGTTGTCCTTGCCATCTGCCAAAACATTCAAAATATATAGCAATGATTAGAAGTAACAATGCAATTAAATATTACAACATGGATTAGAAAACTCTAACCTCTTCACCATTTGCTGCATTAATTTTGTTATTTGTCTTCTTCTTATTGTTATCAACCTTTTTTGCAGACTTCCTCCTCTTTCCAATCTATAAGATGGCAAAACAATTGTAAGCATTAGTTTAAAACACACAAAAAAATAGAACAAATAATCTATAGATCGAACAAGTTACTTATATTTTCATGTCCAGTTATAACTTACTCTGCATTTAGACATACTCCACATTGCTTGATTGGTTTCCATCCATATTTGGACATGTCACAGTATTGTGACCAGGAGAGCCACACACTCTATATTTCACAGTTTTTTTGTTGTCTCTTCAGTTTTAATGTGTGATTGACCTACTTCTTTTTCGCTTTATTGGCAGTTCATCAGGCTCCCTTTTTCTAGCTCTTGAGGGTCTACCTACTGATACGTGAAAAATATACATGCATTTAAGGGTATATTCTGGGTACATATTTGATATTTGGATGTATATTAGTGTGTTTAGGTTAGTTTCCTTGTTGGGCGTGATACTGCATATCTTTGTGTATTTTTATAGGAAATGGAGCTAAATTGGACAAAAAGAGATAGCACGTTCCAAGGATATGTCAAGATCCAAAGGACAAATAAATACATGAAGGAAATAAGCATGGACGGTCGAACAAAAGGCAATTGCTTTCGAAAACATCCAAACGCGTCAACAATTTTCAGCACTGACAGGGTTTAGTATTTTGGCATTAACTTTCTCTACAAAATTAACTTTCTCTTCAAAATTGATATTGAGCTGATTCAAGATGCTATGGAAAGCTAAAAGAAAGGGCTACAACTTTCATGAAGATCCCAGGAGCAAATGCACACGTTTGCATAGTAAACGACCATATAATAATATATGACCTGCCCGTGTATTATGTTCTGTGCCATTTTACACGTCCGTGCGACTTGTTTTTCAGAGACAAAGTACACAGTATGCTCATGTATTAATACACGACTGTGTATTCTGTCATGCAGCTAATTTGTTTCTAAAATTTGTCGGGACTCTACCAGGGATCTCTCAAAGTATCTATATAAGGAAGACCGGGCTCTAAAGTTGGAGGAGAACCATTACATACAAAATTTATACACTTCTAGGGCAAAATTACACTACAACGAAGAACGCAAGACCTTTCGCATCTACGAAGGTGCAAGAGTTTAAGACTTTGAAGAAGGATCTATCCTGACAAGAAGGGTTCTAACCTCATAGTTTAGATCTCTTGTTTTGTACTTAATGCGATGTCAGGTTATTTTATTTCAAGTTTGTCTATGGATTTGTTTTCAAATATGTTAGGCTAAACTTCTTGATCCTAGGGCATGATTAAAACTGTGGGTTCATGTTTATTCTAAATTGATTGTTTCTTCTTAATTGGTTTCTTGTGCTCTATTTATGAATTCTAGTGCTTATTTCTTGTAGATTATCTGGCCAATAATTTGCATGTCTTATTTGATAGTTCAAAATTCGGTAGATGAGATCTAACTTACAAAAAATAAATTCATAACATAAATGGAAATTGAGTCGGAGAGACCTATAACTATTTGTGGGGGTTTACTTCAATTCTAAGATCTTTTGGGAGTTAATATTAGTTGTTGAGTAGGGATACTTGCAATTCTTATTAATCAATTGTTTATGCGCCACTCGAGAGAGGGAATAAACTAATTTAGGAATTGAACCCATAGATACACAGAAACTAGTTTTGATGAAACATTAATTGGAATTAACATTGATGAAGCATGTTGAGATTATGTTCCTAGAGTTGCTTTTCATATTTGTTTGAAATCTTGTGAAGTTCGGGTTTATATATTCATTTGATATTTTTATTTTGATAAATTAGGATTAGTTTATATAATCAAATTTTGATTTTCGACTGCTTCAATAAAATTGAAGTACGAGATTATTGTACTTTATGTGTTTCATATTCAATCCCTGAGGAATACGACCTTCCCCGCTGCTATCTACTAGATACACCATACACTTGCGGTATACTGAAAAGATTTTCATGATCACATTTTTGGCGCCGTTGTGGGGGATCAAAAGATTCTACATAAATATAGTAATAAGTAGTTCAATTTTAGTTAAAGCAATATTTTTGTTTTTTGATTTTTAACATTATTCTTATTGAGTGCAAGGTAGTGCATGAGTACGTGTTCATCATCGGTTGAGCCAGAACCCATCGATTTGGAGATAAAATGAAGATCTAGACAGTTGCAAAACAATCGAAGGAAATGGTAGATGAGGTGAACCGTGGAAACAATGGCAACAATGAAAATCAGCCATTGATACTACCGAGGGAAAAGAAACCATCTCTGGAGAAGATGTTGGTTTCATTCATTAATGAGACACGAGCAAGATTAAACAACAATGAGGCAAAGATAGATAGGATCGAAGAACAAGTTTCTCAACTGAATACGATTATAAATGCGAGGTTAAAATCTTTGGAGACACAAGTGGCTCAAATTGCAACAATAATGGGAAGCCAACATCAAAGAGACAAATTCCCAAGCGATACTGGAATTAACCCAAGGGAACAATGTAGTGCCATTCATCTGTGGAGTGGTGTTGAATATGAGAGCCCAAATATATCAACCAAGATAGTGCAGAAAAAAATAGATGAGTAGCCTACACATACTTTTGTCCCCGAAGGGCCAAAGATAGATGTTCCGATGAGCAACCTAAATGGGTCTCAAGGTATGTGTTTCGATGTTACCAATGATGATATACTTGAATATGTGGTTGCTCTAGATTCAGCGGTAGAACATATGCCAAAGAAAGGAGCTCGGATAGAGGCACATGGCCGTGTGGTTTCACACAGACAGGCCGTGCAATTTAAGTCTGAAGACAACACAGATGCACACGGGCATATGAATTCACATGACCCAATCGTGTAAATTGCTCCCTCATATACGAATTTGATGGACGAACTCTCCTATTTTACCGGAACATAAACCTCTTCTGGACCACTTTTCATATGCATTCAAGGGCCCAAGAGAGACCTATCTAAGGGCAGAGGAACTATTATTTCCCACTGAAGGTGCAAAATCATATGATCACTTTGACGATTTTCGAGCAAACGTATTAGAACTAATAAAAAGAATGGAGCAATGGCAAAGTGTGCAAGGCCACTATCCTCTGCCACAATAGCCGATGTAAGTACTTACCGCGCTTTCCTCTTCTTTTGATAACTTTCCAATGTTTTCAGGATGAAACATAATTTAAGTTTTGGGGGGTTGTCAAGAATGTACGATATAGTATTGTTGCATGTTTCCATTGCATTTAAGTTGTATGTAGAAGCATATAAAAATTGCCTATAATTTTTAAATTTTGTTTTTTATTAGGCACATTTATTATTTTAGTGTGATTATTACTTTTTTGTGAATTAGAATTAGAGACAAGAATTAGTATAGAATGCCTTTGTATGATTTACTATGAATAATTGGCTTCATGAAAAGAAATACTTGGTGAATATGTGATGAAATTTGCGAAAAGATGTCTTTTGCTTGTTTAATTGATTGAGAAAGTTGGGTATTTGACATGATGTGAAAAGTAAACATGTGAGCTTTTGTACCTTTAATTGCTTTATCACAAGCAGTTTTATTTTTGTTTAGTGTGTCATTGATGTTGTTAGAGCTCTAGAACTTGCAATGGTATCTTTATTGAAACCACATGTGTGTGCAATTTTGAAGATGATTTAAGGCCATTTTTGTTTAAGCCTACTTAGTCTAAAAAGCCTACCTATGAACTCATGATTCCCTAGGGATGGCAATGGGGCGGGTCGGTCAGGACCCAGGCTCGCCCCGTGCTTAGAATGGGGCGGAGCGGGTTGATCCACCATGGGTCGCGGGGCCGGGCCGGGCCGACCCGTTTTGTTTTGCCCGTTTTAAATTAAATTAAATGAAAAAAATTAAAAAAATTATATTTATAAAATATTATTTACAAAATTTATTATTATCAATTTATAAATATTAGATATAATATAAAAATACATCAAAATTATATGATAATATATATTATATATGCAAAATATATATTAAAATATATTTTAAAAATAAAAATACTAAAGCGGGGTACTCGCGGGTAGAAATGATACCTGCGGACCCCCGCCCCGGGTCATGGGGAGGGCCGGGTCAAAATTGCCATCTCTATGATTCTCTAATTAGCCAATTTGATCATTAGCTTTGTTTATTGTTAGACACATTTTGAGCTTTAACTTAATATATTCTTATCCCCAAAACTTGAGCTTACAAAGATGTTTAAATTTGAGGGAGATGTGGGCTGGCTTTGAAGGGAAAAAAATTGTTGGCAAAAGAGGAATGAGCAGTGAATAGGTGAATGATGAAGCTCGAAAAGAAAGCAAATTTGAAATCAAACATGAAAAGAAAACGATTTTGTTTAGAATTAAGAGTTTAAGGCAAAAGAAAGAAGGCAATGGCCTAAGTACGAAAAAGAAGAAAAAATGGGTGGAATAACAGGTATGAGTTGAAAAAGAAAACAATAAGTGAATGCTTCATTAGAAGAATTGGGTTTGTGAGTTGAAAGTCTGTGTACTTAAATTCTATTTGCTCAATTCAGGTTACTTAATCCATATTTTTCCTACACTAACCAAAGAGCCTATGTTACAACCAAAGAAAAAGTCATTTTTGATTCTTGAATAGTGCACTTGAGTGGTAGAAATGTTAGACGATTTGCAAGCATATGGTAGTTCTATTTCATTGAATTGACTTGAGAGTATACACTTTCTATTTACTTTAGGAGTTGAGTGATACACTTTATCTTGTGAGTCGAGATGTCGAATACCCGAACAAGTATTGATTGTGCCGAATTTGCAATTCATGACTACTAAAGTATGGATTTGATTGGGTTGAGTATTTTTAGTGTTCTTGTTGTTTCATCCACCCCATTGCATGAGGTTATTTTTCTTAGTTTGCTCGAGGACGAGCAATGGTTTAAGTTTGGGGGATTTGATATGTGTAAAATATAAGTGCATTTAGGGGCATATTTTGGGTACATATTTGATACATTTGTATGTATATTTAGTGTGTTTAGGCTAGTTTCCTTTGTTGGGCGTGATACTGTGAATCTTTGTGTATTTTTACAAGAAATGGAGCTAAATTGGACAAAAAGCAATATCACGTTTCAAAGGATATGTCAAGAACCAAAAGACGAATGAATACATGAAGAAAAGAAGCATGGAAGGTCGAACAAACGGGAATTACTTTCAAAAACATCCAAACGCGTCAATTATTTTCAGCACTGACAGGATTTAGTATTTTAGCCACGACGTTCTCTACAAAATTGATATTGAGTTGATTCAAAGTACTATGGAAAACTAAGAGAAAGGCTACAACTTTCATGAAGATCCCATGAGCAAATTCACATGTTTGCATAGTACACGACCATGTAATAATACATGACCTGCGCGTGTATTTTGTCCCGTGCCATTTTACATGTCTGTGCAACTTGATTTTCAAAGACAAAGTACACGGTCTGCCCGTGTATTAATACACGACCATGTATTCTGTCCTGCAACTGATTTTGTTTCCTAACTTCGTCGGAACTCTACTAATGATCTCTCAAAGCATCTATATAAGGAAGACCAAACCCTAAAGCTGGAGGAGAACCAGTACACACGAAATTTATACACTTCTAGGGCAAATTACACTACAACAAAGAATGACGCAAGACCTTTCATATTTACGAAGGCGCAAGAGTTCAAGACTTTGAAGAACGATCCATCCTAACAAGAAAGGTTCTATCCTTATAGTTTAGATCTTTTGTTTTATACTTAATGCGATGTCAATTTATTTGATTTCAAGTTTGTATATGGATTTGTTTTCAAATATGTTAGGCTAAACTTCTTAATGCTAGGGCATGATCAAAATTATAGATTCATGTTAATTTGAATCTGATTCTTTCTTCTTAATTGGTTTCTTGTGTTCTATTTATGGATTCAAGTGCTTATTTCTTGTAGATTATCTGACCAATAATTTGCATGTCTTATTTGTTAGTTCAAAATTCGGGAGATGAGATCTAACTTACGAAAAATGAGATGAGATCTAACTTACGAAAAATGAATTCATAACATAAACGGGAATTGAGTCAGGAGACCTATAACTGTTTGTGGAGATTTATTTCAATTCTAAGATCTTTTGAGAGTTAATATTAATTGTTGAGTAGGGATACCTACGATTCTTATTAATCAACAGTTTATGTGCCACTCGGGAGAGAGAACAAACTAAATTTGGAATTGAACCCATAGATATCAGAAACTGATTTTGATGAAACATTAATTGGAAGTAACATTGATTAAACATGTTGAGATTATGTATGTTCCTAGGATTGCTTTTCGTATTTGTTTGAAATCTTGTGAAGTTCGGGTTTATATATTCATTAGATATTTTTATTTGATAATTTAGAATTAGTTTAGATAAATAATTTTTTATTTTTGGCCGCTTCAATAAAATTTAAGTATGAGATTAATGTACTTTATGTATTTCATATTCAATCTCTGAGGAGTACGACCTTGCTCGCTGCTATCTGCTAGTTACACTGTATACTTGTGGTATAGTGAAAAGATTTTCACGATCACCTACACCCTCCCAAAATTGGGAGCAAAGAGGGAATAAAAAAGGTATTATCCCACAACACCTCACCATTAATCCCCATGATAGCAGGTTTGTAAATTTGCTTGTACACTTCAACACTGTAACATGGGTGCACATAGTCCACTAGATCACCTCTTTGGTCAACAATTGCCCTGCATGCATGTTTGGAAGGTAGCCCACTATCTACCACATCATACAACTGCCAATCCACTTACCTAGGTCAACTGTAAACTGTGAGCCATGGATACAAGTAATTTGGTAATGCCTATCATCACTCTTTATAGGGAAACAATCTGGCACTTTTGCTATATGTTTTTGGACAATTAGGTTGATTCTAGGACATATTTTTCCTTTTCATTTCAATTGAATTGTATCCCATTGTTTTTGCAACTTCTTCATCAGATACTCTCTTATCGAGTCAACCAGGGTTTATATGGGCTTTTATCTAGCTTCAAGCATGTTGCTATTAAATGTTTCACATACATTATTTAATAGCATGTCACATTTGACATCATCATCAAATGAGATCTAGACCAATACTTTGGAGGCTTATCATTAAATCAATCAAACAACATTTTCATTAATATCCCTCATTTGTTTCATTCTGACATTAAACTCACCAATTGTACTAGCTTGAGCTGCACTATACAAAGCATTCTTAAATGCTACAGCCGAAAAAGCAGCATTTTTAATGTTATTATGTAGATGTCTCACACATAATCTGTGACTTGACCCATGGAACATAAATTCAAAAGCCTATATCAATCCCTTTTGCTTGTCACTAATTAAAGTGTACTCGTTGTCTTCCACAATATTCAGATCGCTTTTTAATACAGTAAGAAACCACTGTCATGTATCTTTGTCTCTCTGCCTACTATAGCAAATGCCATAGGGTAACGGTTATTATTGGGATCCACACTAACCGCAGTTAATAAAATACCTCACTAACCGCAGTTAATAAAATACCTCCATACCCATCCACCCCAATTATAGGTCTTCAACAATTTTTAAATCCTTGCTTCAATGCAGAATAAACAAACATAAAATTTGCTAAACTTATTAAAACCCTTCTGCTCTTCTGTTACAATAATTATTGTAGAACCAGGATTTGTTCCTCTCAATTCTTCAGCATAATCCCATATCTTAGTGTACTGTGAGTCAGGGTCCTCCTCGATGATGGACAAAGCCCTTCTTTAGCTCTATAAGTCTGGTCCTTGGAAACATTGCATCTAATCTCATGGAATACACCAACTCTAAATTCCCTAACATTTCTTTTGGGTCTGTCATGAATTTCTGGAGGGACTTCTCACTCAACCATTTTGATTTCACATTCTTAACATGGTAACTTGGATGGCATGAATGGTTTGAATTATATTCTCTGATTTGAAAAGTGCATTCATCCCTCAATTTCAAAGAATTTATTTCCATTCACAATCTCCTGTTTTACTCTGACACCTCATATACACCCTTAGCTTGTCATTTTTTGTGAATTTTAAAGTCCTATGGGTTTTTATTGGATACGATTGAACAACTTTTCTAAACTTTTCTTTAGTTCCAAAGACCATTCATATGTCAAATATGGGGTCATAAATTAAAGCAGGATTAAAAATTGTATACTCTTTTGCTTTACCCTCCCCATCAGACATGTACTCATCAAAGTTAACTGGTATCTCTACTAAATCATCCTCCCCACCATCACTCTCATTATCATTGCCCCATGGATTCATTACCTACTTGATCAAAATGGTCTACATCCTCAAATAGTGCATCATCATTTTCTTCACTACTTTCATTCATGGTCTCATAATCACTATCCAATAACTCATCGAATTACTAGCATTTCCGTCAATCCCCATATTAACCCCATTTTCTCGCTTCACCATTAACATCATTTTACATTAAAAAGACCCCAAAAAAAAAAAAAAAAAAATGCAAAAACAACAAAGAAGGCATAAAAGGTTCATCAGTCCAACATGAATTGCCCACATATTCCAAAGTATAACAAAATAACAAAAGCGAAGAAAAAAAGTGATACACAAATGAGGACAAACAACATTAAACTCATAGGGGACCAGAAACCCACTTTGATCCCAAACATAGAATAAAAATAAGGGTTTAATTAAAAAAAAACTTGGTTTTTAATAATAAATGAAAATGTCAAACACGTATCAAGTATAAAAATAACCCCAACCAAAGAAAAAAGAAAAACCATTACCATAAGAATGGGGCCAAGTCACAATTATTGTTCTTTCGAGTGAAATTTTTTTCGGACACCATTGTCTTCGAATCTTCTGAGATTTCAAAACTTTGAAGTCACAATATGGGGGCCACGTGATTTCAAGAGAGATTAGGGTTTCATAGAGTCACAAGTTCCGTTATGATTTTAAGTATTTAGAGAGTAGTATGTTATATTGAGAAAAGAACAGATCCCGTGAGAGGGAAGATGGATTTCAACAAGTTGATTTTCCTCAAAATTTGCTGACATGGCAGATAAAAATAAATATTCTAACTTTAAATTTCAGTACACGTACGCACCACATAGGTCACGTGACCCTCACATGAAGCATTTTGGTCAAAATTTAACTTTTCGGCGAGCGTGGGATCAAAATTGAGAGT
Source organism: Rehmannia glutinosa (assembly GCA_016081115.2). Taxonomy (NCBI): domain Eukaryota; kingdom Viridiplantae; phylum Streptophyta; class Magnoliopsida; order Lamiales; family Orobanchaceae; genus Rehmannia; species Rehmannia glutinosa. Next base: position 77,471,118 of record CM071927.1, on the reverse strand, counting down.
TTAACATAAATTACAGGACTAAAGTGCCAAAAACATTACTTACAGGACCAATAATGAAACACTCCCTTATATACAAGACTAACTTTGCAATTTTCTTCCAATTTCGTCTGGGGAATAAAGAATTATTTTCAAAATGAAAATGAGAAGCCCATTACATCTCGGGTCGGGTAACTCGGTCCGAGGAAAGCCCATATTTCTCTCCGTCGTCTTTCCTCATGCTCTACAACTACAGTCTGTATAAATTCTTTCTTTGAATTTTCCAATATTCCAAAAGAAGCAACACTGCTCCCAGTTATCGAGAATAGGAAATTCACCACCATTACATTTACTTGTGATATTCTCAAATCACCCCGCAAAGTTTTGCCAACCCTCTCAGGCAGATCCTCCTTTTTCTTCCGGTACTTCGTTGATATCTTTCTACACTTATTTTTTAACTTTATAATCATAATTCATAAAATTATTCGTAAAATTCGTTCATCTCTGCAGGAAGGATAGGGGGGTACTGATATTTTGCTCGGATCCGATCTGGATTTTTCAGTTTTTTCCTGTGTATTTGAACGTGAAAAGTGGGGGCATGGGAATAGTTTTTACGCGGCTGTTTTCGTCGCTGTTCGGAAACAAGGAAGCTCGGATCCTCGTTCTGGGGCTTGACAATGCCGGAAAAACCACCATTCTTTGTATGAATTATTCTTTTGTCCTTCCCATTCTAGGTGATTCTCCCCTTTGTAATGATTTTAATCTTCTTTTCTGTAATTGTTGTTTTTGCAGATCGACTTCAGATGGGTGAAGTCGTCTCCACTATTCCAAGTAGGTAGTTTCAGTTTTACTTTTCGCTTTCCTTTCAAAATTTTGATTCTATGATGATAGTAAAATTGCATCATTTTTATAAGTTTGGCAGTCTTATTTTATCAAGGTGACTGATGGGAGAAAAAAAATAAGACTAGATTTTGGATCATTTACGTTTTTTTATTCGTTATTTGAAGTTGTTCTGTGTTCTTAAGCTTATTTTCATATCGGTTAAGGGTGTGTTGACTCCATGTTTTTTGTTGTATCAAATTTGAAGTCTATGGATTTGTGTAAATGTAATGGGGGGAAACAGATCAAGTGAGCTTGTATATTTCTTGGTTAACAGTCATATTTATTCTTTACAGCAATTGGGTTCAATGTCGAAACTGTGCAATACAACAACATAAAGTTTCAAGTTTGGGATCTAGGTATGTTTATCCACGCTTCTCTGGATGATATTCTCGAACTTGTTTGGCATGTACGACGTATGTTATTTGACTTGGCTTTTTAGCATTTCTTTCCATTAGAGTATAACTGAAATGTCCTATTTTCTGTGACATGGGAGTTCATGAGTTGTCGACTGTTATGACAAAGTAATTATTCATCCTTGAAATTTGTTAGAACACGTGGAGATTTAAGGACTACTAAGTTTTAACAAATCATTCTCATAGAAGTCTAAATATGAAGAGGAAAATAACGAGTCTTGGTGAGTTACTTGTTGTTTGTTAGAGCTCATGGAAGAAAAAAATGATTGTATGGAGACTCTCACTCCATGGTTACTCTTACTATTATCCGTCGTATTAAACCCCCTTATTGCTAATTCTTGTGCTAATAGAAGTAGATTGTGTTTCTAAGTGTTCTTGTTCTTGTTTTCTAATGTAACGTCCCACATGGATATTAATTTAGTGGGTGCAATGGTTTTATCTAACAACTTGTGAATTATTTTCGTAAAGTGAGGACGAATATGAATTATTTCTAGCAGAGCTCATGTTGTTGAAATATCAGTTGGAAGCCCTTACCCTGTGGTTCTAAGGCATGACAAAATGGTATTAGAGCCAATTTCGAAGGTATTATTGGTGTGGTTGATGTAGTCCGGTGTATACTGGGTATGGTTTTGGAGTGTGGACGGAACATGACGAGGATGTTGCGCTTCCTACGGGGGATGATTGACATGTCCCACATAGATTTGGGAGAAATTTTTGTGATCTTTTATCAGTGGGTACAATTATCTTCTCTAACAACTTGAGTTTATCATTTTTACAAAGCGAGTGCGAAACAGTTGCGGGCGGAGACTATTGTGCCGAAATCTCAGTTGTGGGGCCTACCTTATAGGAGTGTTGCAAAGGCTGACAAGATCTTTTCGTTGTTGATATAAACTTTTTACTGTCGTTGATATAAAACATTTTGATCCTTTATAGGATGAAACTGGAAAATTACTTGGTTGTGTTAGGTTTTATTTGGGCTTTCGGTAAGGTTCATTGGCATGGCTCATTAGAATAGTCATTCTTTTGCCTTAGCTGCTAGCACAAATAGGCTGAGGGAAGCTTTCAACTATTGTTTCCTTTTTTGTTTGACTCATTATCCGTTGGTGAGATACTGAGCAAGATCCTGCTGGAAATGGTCTTCATTGAGCTTAAGGGAACTACACCAGACACTTATACTTGCTGCCTAGGGATGAATGAATTTAAATAGGAAGTAAAACAACTATGAGGGTTAGATGAATTGATACATGTAACTTTTGATTCATGAACCTTCAATTAAATTATGACTTATTTGTTTTTAAAGGAAGACCTTTTAGTCCACCAGCTGTATCTGATAGAGATGAGAGTCCTAATTAGATCGGATGAGACGCTTTTCGGAAATGCGTTTGGCAAGTTCTTGTGTCTGATAGCTTCTTTCATGAGTCAAATTTATGTCTTGGAAAGGTGGATTTTGGGTTGCACCATTTACTTTGTAGGACTCTAGTTGTGGGGCGCAAGGTGCACCGAGGCGCAAAGGCCATGGTAGTGCCTCATAAACATTATTGAAAAAAGCATAAATAATAATGAAAATGATAAATTTGATTAAAACACACTTCAAGTGACCAAGTTAAGTACCAAATTTCAGATTAAAACACACAATGTTTATCAAAGCAAGTCCATTAGCATAATAAGCCAAACTAATCAATCATCAAGCTCAATATCAATATTGTTATTACCATCATCATCAAATACTTCATCTTCTTTCTATTCTTCTTCATCATCATCTTCTTCATAAAACACAAATTTTTCTTCATCAGTTCACCTTAAAGTTTGGTTGGAAGATGTTGAGATATGACTTATGAGAGAGTAATGGATGTTTTTGAATAAAACCCTAGCCCCATTTTTGTTGTTCTTTTGTTATGTTCCTTGCCTCCCGTGCCCCACCCAAAAAACTAAACCCTAAAATCATTTCAGCCTAAAAAATGTGATTTTTTAAAAGTGATGGTCACCTAGGCGCGCCTCACCGAGACGGGAAAAAGAGCGAAGGCGCTGTCGAGGTGTGCTCCTGGCTAACATAACCCACCTCGTTGTTGGAAAGGCGTAAGGCCTTGCGCCTTGAGGTGCATCTTTAACAACTATGGTAGGACTACCTTGCTGCTCTATTACTCTCTAGCAAGGATTAAGTCACATTTCAAACATTTTTTTTTCACTAATTTAAGCATCTTATCATGATTTGTGGTTATGATCCTAAATTAATTGTTCTTTAAATGTCGTTATCTGTAAAGGCATCAGTATTATATGTTGTTGTCTTCTGTCTTCTATTTGTAGGAGATTGGTTTGGCTCTCTTGAGATTTTATGCCAATGGTGTTCTTTAGGAAATTTGGAAATTTTGCTATAGTTTTGCTACGTAGTATAAGTATGAGTATTCACTTGATTTTGTTTGTTACGGCTTGAGCAATTGCTAAATTTACTGGCCTTTCTGCCTATTTAGTTTTGTGAAATTTCTGATATTTGTCCCTATTTTGTGTTTCTTATTAATATGATTTCATCATCCTGAAGTTCATGTCTGACACAGGTTTTCTTTGCTTATTGCAGGTGGTCAGACTAGTATTAGGTAAGTTATTTTTTATTGTCTTATTCTGCGAGTTGTAGCACTTATTTTTCTGGTACACAAGATAATGATACACACATGTATTTTGCTGATTGATTTTGTGCATTGTTCTATTGTCAATTAGACTTTTTGATAGGAAATTCCACTTTGTTGATTGAGACGGGCAGTTGGCGACTGCCTTTTTATAATTGTTAGCTTCATTTATTTTTGTTTCTCATGTTTTTCTGTATTTCAACAAAGCGTAATGCATATTTGCATTCAGTAGTGAGGATTTATCAGGCATTCTATTACATTTACTATGATACTATGGCATAGAAAGTTAATTTATTAATCTAAGTCAAATAATCAGAATTAGATTTTTTCTATACTAGTTGCCATTTGTTTTCTGTGTTATCTTTTCTTTTTGCGTTGTATTATGATAGTTTTTTTTAGAACTTTAGACAAGTTCTATCTGTATTTCCATGACTAGATTAGTAAACTATTCTTTCTGCAACATTTTCTTGGTTCTTCAATATCTTGAGGATCTTGTCCTTCTTGTGAAAGAGGGAAAATGTGTAACACTTCATAGCGTTCAATCTTAGTCTTGGGGATAGATTTTGTTTCACCTTAGGGAGATAATTAATTGCAAGTTATTTCTCCATGCGTTTCATCATGAATGTCTTACTGCAGCCCGAGGCTTTGTCTGCTTCCATCAAACATGGGAAAATGAACTAGGCCAAATCCTTCAGTTCTTATGCTACATTCTTCTTGTTAGTTGTTACTTTCTTCCATCAAAACAAACTGAGCTTTCGTCAGAAACCAATAAGTTTTACCTTCTCTTGTCACCATCAAACTATATTACTGCACAAACTGGCCTTTTGTTTGTTTGTTTCTTAGTTATGCAGTTATCTAATCTGGAGACATTTCCAAGAGAATGCATACAGGACTGTTTTTTCATTTGTTCAAAATGAAAGAAGTTATTCTGGATTTTGTGATAATTGGAATCTTTCGATATGGTTTCGGGCAGAGGTAATAGGTTTAGTGTGGTATCCGGTCATATCTTTATTAGGAATTCTTTCACTTCTCAATATATTATCTGGATGTAGGAGTTATGCTTATCCTAAATATTCACTTAATCTTTGGTATGACAAAAATTACATTGATTAGGCCTCATACCGAGATGTTTGATATGACAAAAATTTTTGTAGCAGCTTTCCTTAGCTGTCACTTATTGTATGCTTGGTTTATTTGTTTTGCTATTTAGGCCATATTGGAGATGCTATTTTCCCAATACGCAAGCTATAATATATGTTGTTGATTCAAGTGATACTGATCGGCTGGTGGTTGCTAAAGAAGAATTTCATGCAATATTGGAGGTGCTCTTGCTTTTCTTCATCTTCATCTTTTTCTTTCTGTGGTAATTCAGTTTCCTTCATCATCTTCAAACAAAAGAAGAATTCTCCCCAAAAGATTTCGAAAGGATGCTCTGTGAGGAAGTTCCCGGCCAAGCCGCCTGGAATGACCATTTAGCCCAAAAATGAGCATCAATATATCTTTTTCTAGGAATCTAAAGAATTTGTCATGTGGCCACCTATTTGGACTTAGCATTTGTTCATCTCACCATTGCTCTATACAACATGAGTTTGAATACTTGGTATCAAGTATGTTTCATGCTCTTGATTAAGCACATTGGACATGCTATTGTTGGCAGTTTTAGATAATATGCTGCGGTGAATTGAAGCGCACTACTCCTATCCTTTCAATGCATTTTAGACTATGATTAACCGTGCAATTTGCAAGGAAGAAAAGTTATGACAAGCAGAAGTAGTTCCATACTTCTTCCACTAGATTTTATTGCAACTTTGATGCCTACATAAGGATTTATGTGTAATTTGATTTTTAAATCTCAAAAGGAAGTTGCAATTGTCCTTCAGCATTGCAAATACACTTACCTTGCTAAATGAAGGAATTTCCTCCATTTTGAGGTACTAGTTAAGGCAGTAGGAAGAAAGAAGATGAAAATCCCTTTGACATTGTTGACTATATTAGGTAACTTGAGTTGAAGGATAGAGTAGAATATATAGGCACGTGCCTGAGCAGAGGGCGGGTATTAGTTGCTGTTCAGCCACAATTACTATTGGTTGAGTTTTCCAGTTTCTTTGACTATGATAAAAAGCAGCTTGAACTGGGGTACAATTTGGAAATATAATGAGTAAGCTCATAGGAATGAGACTCAAACAAATTGCGTAGTTAAAGTCGTATGTTAAGATAGTGGGGGTGGGAACTGGGGTGTAAAGCCAGGAGGTAGACAGAAGCCTCCATATATACATTTTCTCTTATCTGGCTCAATGCCATGTAGTTGTTACCACCCTCAATGCTATAGGCCACAGCAGAATATTGACAGAAATACAAAAATTCGGACTGATGTTAACAGGATTGACCATTATCTTTTCGTTTTACGTTAGATTTTGAGTTGTTGTGGAACTGTTTAGACTTTTTTCTTTTAATATAGATAGCTTTCTACAAGGTTGAACCTATTGACACTGTTTTCTGTGGTCACTGGAGGTGTGTTGGCTTAACTTTTGAGATCTAGCAAATGTAGATAATTGATTACAATGAGTCATAAGTCCTCAAGTTTTTATTATTCTTGTATCAGAAAATTTGCTGAAACTTTTTGACACTTTTTTGCTGAATCCTGGCTAGTTGATCTGTAACAGTAGTTTACTGAAATTATGTTGTTGCTACACTTAAATGAGAAGATATTATTCTATTCATTCAAATGGGTTCAAAGAGGGTTCTTTCTCACGTGAACACTTAAGTGGGTGGCTGTGGAAGTGGTCGTAAGCCTCTTAGCTGTGGGTTTTAACTACTTTAATTTTTTTTCCCAGAACTTTGTGATTTAACTGATATAATTAACTTTTTTGTCTTTTTTTTGGCCTTTATCCAATCAGTTTCATGCTATAGTATAGTGGTTACAAGTTTGAATTTAACCTGTGTTTTACACTTTTACTCTGTTCTAACATTTATTTGCAATTATAATGATATATTTTCAGGAGGAGGAGCTAAAGGGTGCTGTTGTCCTCTTATTTGCTAACAAACAGGTAATTGGATGTTTTTTTCCCTTATTTTTTTTTACTGTTGAAGTATGAACGACTTTTGCTTTCTAGAGAGTATGTTTAAGATTCGTTGTTGATGCTGTAGGCCTGCTAAAGCTTGGTACCACCATACACATGTATGCATTCATTTAGAAAAACATGTTTACGTATGCTTATTGGTTTACAGGATCTTCCCGGGGCCCTCGATGATGCTGCAATAACCGAGGCCTTAGAGTTGCACAAGATTAAGAACCGGCAATGGGCTATTTTCAAAACTTCTGCCATAAAAGGAGAAGGCCTCTTTGAGGGCTTGGACTGGTAAGGAAGACTAACTATTCACATGTGATTTTTGCATAATCTGTATGTCTTTTAGATCACCAATGCATTTATCTGATTATGTGTCATCATTTTCTTTTTCTATGAGTTTAACGTTTGTAGCCAATGTTACTAAAACATACGTATCACCAACATCCATCTTCCATTATTTAATATCACTGTCGAACAAATCATTATATTTACTAATCTCTTGCCTTCCTCTTTATTTTGTCAATTGAATAGGTTGAGTAACACACTTAAATCTGGAGGTGGTTAAATTTTTGGACAGCAGTCAGATGACTTTTGTGATTGTGTCAAATCTGATCTGAGATAAGTTTGATTACTGGTATGGTTTGTATTCAGATTCCATTTGTAGATTGTCTTGTTACATTTTCCTGAACAAACAATTGATATAAAATTATATTTTAAAGTTTCCCTTGTTGTCTGTTCTTTAGTTTTCTCTTTTATAATATAAATAAAATCAAATAAATAAATCAAAAGCTTGAGCTGGTTTACATGGCTTGCTTTATTTGGCGTACTGATCAATTAAATCAAAGCTTTTTATTATCTTAAACAATTTCTTAGTGCTTCGGAAACTATACGGATTTTCTCTGATCCATCTTGGGCTTCTAGCTTTATAATTTCGAATTTGAATTAACACTAATATTGCAGACTGCTTGATTAGCTTACGAGCTGACCCAAACTTTTCTCCATCGCAAGGATTAGAATAAAAAAGTTCCACAGTGCAGAAAATGGCATACGAATGAAAGAAGTCATTTTGGTAGCCTGTCAACCATAATAAGAATCCATTGAATCAAATATGACATATATGAAGCTAAAGATGGTGATGAATGTTTATTTGAGCACTTTCTGTCAAGTCAGGAGACTGGGCTACGGGACCTCAGACCAGCACTTAAGATGGTAAATGGGTTCGAAAGACACTTGGAAATATGAGGATTGATAAAGTTTGAAGACATTGTTCCAAACCAGTTGGATCGGGAGGCCCAACTGGCTAAATCTAGTTAGCCTCCAAATCAGTTTTTGTGTTTTTTTTTTCCCAAATCAGTTTTGGTGGTTGAACTGACACTTGGAAATATGAGAATTGGTAAGTTTGAAGCCATTGTTCATCTAGAGGAATTAGACAAGGGGATACTATCTCCCCTTATCTTTTTTATTATCTCGAAGCATTTTCTAATCTCATTCAACAAGCTAAGAGAAGGGACCTCGTTCTTTGGATCGAAAATTTCAAGAAACGACTTCAATTATTAACCATTTGTTTTTTGATGATGATGCTCTTATGTTTTGTGAAGCTTCTTGTGATCAGGCTCATAATTTTAAGCTCATTTTGGAGAAATATTGTAGGGCTTCTGGCCAAATGATTAACTTTGAGAAGTCCTCAGTATTCTTTGGAGTTAATCTTCTGGCGAGGAGCCGAGAAGAGAGATCTGTGAGGTTTTGAGTGGGATGTAGGAGCACAAGAAGATCAAGCATTTGGGGCTGCCATTAACTGTGGGGAGATCTAAGAAAGAGGTGTTTAGATTTGCTGTGGAGGTGGCAAAAAAAAGAGTGCAAAATTGGAAGTCTAATTTCTTAAGTATGGCAGGTAGGGAAATTTTGATAAAGTCTGTCCTGAGTGCTCTTCCAAACTATATTATGTCATGTTACAAACTTCCTTGTGGTATCTATGATGAGCTTAATAGAGTTTCCTCAAGATTTTGATGGGGTGCTAGGGAAGAGGGTTAAGCTAAGATGCATTGGATTAACTGGGATAAAATGACTTGGCCTAAGGAGGAAGGTGGGATGGGGTTTCAAGATACCAGGTTGTTTAATGATGCTCTATTAGCAAAACAATTATGGAGGATCATAACACAACCTAATACTATAGTTAGTAAACTGCTGAAAGCTAGGTATTTTCATAAGGGGGGGATCATGAATTCAAGTATCAAGCCCACTGATTCCTGGACGTGGAAGAGCTTTCTTAAAGCTAGATATGTGTTGGACTTTGGCTTGAGATATCTATTGCTTATGCAAAGCAACAAGGGTGGGGGTCTTTGAATTTTCATTCTTACGTACTGGGGAATAAGGTTGGAGCATGGAGAGGTGCATTGGGTCTGTGATCATCTTCAAAATTGGGGCAAGGAGTGGAATGATGGGCTGATTTTGCAGCATTTTGATTCTCAGACCATTTGCTCATTACCTTGGGACCTGTCTTTTAGGATAGAATTAACTTATCAACTTATCTTCTATGGTGGTTACGAATGACACGTAATGTGTGGCAGTTCCGGAATACTCGAACCTCATAGGCTAATTTGGTATCATCTGCGCAAGGGGAGTGGGTGGAGTTTGAATCTGTTAGTTAGTTTTGTTGAAGGTATTCTTAGGGGATGTTATCCCAGTTGGAATATCTTTCTTTTCGACACTCTTGTTTGGGCCTGCTTCTAATTCTCAGAGTAGTGTAGTTGTAGTGAGCTATGTACTGAGCTGTGTGTACTTATTTTTCCAGGACCCTTTTGTTTTGGCTTTTGGTTTGGTGCCATGTTGTTTGTGGTTTTCCTCTATTGGATATTTGTTCCATGGTGGCTTTTTGTTGGGCATGTGTGCCCTGTTGTAAATCTGGTTGACTTCTGAATATAAAATTTATCGCTTATTGGTAAAAAAAAAAAAAAGAAGAAGAAGCCATTGTTCAAAACCAGTTGGATTGGCAGGCCCAACTGGCTAAATCTAGTACAGTGGGGGCAGGGCTAGGAAGCACGAATACTTCTGTGAGAATAGCATACCCGTACCAGATACGATTCTACATTCGATACATATCTACACGTACCCACAAAGTGTCCAGCTGAAAGGGGAAAAACACGGCATAGACATCCCAGTTTAAAAGAAACAAAGTCACATCCATATAAACTTCTTATAGATCCACATATTGGAAGAGATGGAATTTAAGAAGAACAAACAATGTGTAGTTGAGTAATGGGTAGTACAAATGTTTGTGGTTTAAAAAGAAATTAATTGATATTCTATTGCTGATATTTTGTGTGTCTATGTGAGTTATCACATTTGAGATTTGAGTATATATGAAATTTTAGTTTTTTATGGTTGAAATATTCTTTTTGATTGTACTTGGTACGTCTGCATTTTCAATATAAAATACACAATTTTATACGTATATATATGTCAGGTATCCTTAAAATTTTAAAATATGACGTATTCCCATCCCCGTATTCCGTACATGTGTTAGTGCTTCATAAGGGTAGGGCCGATCCTATCAATTTTTGAGTTTGATCATTTGTTTTACAAACTTAAGGACAACATAAAATAAAAGAAAGAATAATGTGCAATATGTAGAACAATTCTATTATAGTTAAAATAATATCACCTCCATGTTCAAAAATCAAAATAATTATTTAAATATAGCTAACCCATTCAATCATTCTTTCTCGTGACATGGTTGATCGGAGAAAAGTTTTAATGAGCTTCAACTTCGAAAAACTTCTTTCTACACTTGTTGTTTCGCACGTTTTTGTGTGTGGTTTGTGTGATGATTTGTGCATATTTTTGGTGTATTTTATTTGAATACATGTTGCATGTTTAAGGATGATGTTGTATTATTTTGATGATTTTCTAGGTGTTGGTGGATTAAACAAGTTTTGGGGCAAGAAACTTCCAAAAGTCATTTCGCGCATCCTTTGACAGTCGTCGTATTTTGGATATGACGGTTTTATCCAAAGTCCAATTGACATAATTCATGCACCATTGGAAAGATAAGATGAATATCTATAATGTCTATTTATTCTAATTGCAAATAAAAAGTTTAGGATGAGTTAAAATCGCGTGCAAGTGGAAACAGTGTCATGAAATTTCGAAAATGACACATCTTAGTATTTTGGTCATAACTCTCTAGAAAATTGATATTGTGGTGATTCAAGCAACTATGGAAAACTAAGAGATAGAGCTACAATTCATATGAGGACACTAGAGCAATTTCTAAACGTTCAAAGCCGAACGGACGTTCACAAGCATGCGAACGCACGTTGAAGAAAAAGAATGAGGAACGCGTATGTTCAAGCCAAGAACGTTCATTTTGAACGATCGTTCACAAGGCAAAGCGAAAGATACGTTATTTGTGTGTCGCTCGTTGAAGCAAAATTCGACCTGGACTTGATTTTATTTATGTTGTTTATAGGATTTGGGCTCTCCCGAGTTGTTAGGCAGGCTTTAGGCTATAAAAAAGGGAATCTATGATTAGATTTACATTATTCAAGCTAGCAACACAAATTGGATTTCTCTCTTTCTCCCTCTCTCTTTGACGTCAAACTTGAAGTTTCTTTTGGAGATCTCTTTACAACTTGAAAAGGTGTAATTATTCAACAACTTTGTTTATCTATTTGATATTCTTTTGATATTAATTGCTTCATGAGAATGTTTGTATTCATTATCTCGTGTTTAATTGAATTGATAAATTTCTCCATGAGCTAGTTCCTTTTTTCTAGTGTTATGATGAGTTGAATCAAATAAACAAGCATGAATATTGATTGATTGATTGTGTCTTTCCTGATTGAATTGTTTTATTTTATAATTGATTGTCTAATCAACTTTTTATTATTTTGAGAGAATTATTGAGATCAAGAAATGATATAGTCATTAGACTGAATTCAATTAGGGGTTAGATATGAATTAACAACGTATTATCTGACTTGGTTAATTAATTGGGTTAATTGGATCAAACTAGACTTAATCTATGAATATGAGAGTTATCAGATTTTGACCTCATACTTTATGTCTATTTTCTTGATTGTTTAACCGCATGATGAATTTATTGATATTATGCTGGGTAATTTGAGGATACAAATCTGAAGCCCTAGACGCTTCTCTATTCGTGTTTAATCTAAATTTTTAGTTGTTAATTTTAAATTTTCGTTTTTAGTAATTAGTTTAATTATTTTCAAACCTTAAAAATTAAATTAGAGTGTCTAAGATTTTCTTTTCTATTATTTGTGACACACAATATTTATTTGTCGGCTAAGTCTTTCTTGAGAAATGAATTGGGATTAACTTGGTACCCTACATTTGATCTCATACTATTGCAAGGATCGCTAGATTAATTTAGGTGTTTAGCGGTTGAACACTTGCTATCGTAACTGATATTCTCTTATAAGATTTATAAGTAATGTAAGCATTTAGAAAACACCCATTCATTTTCTTCAAATAATCAACCACATCAGTTGCAGATTTTGTTTCTCTTGGTAAAAAATACTTGATAACTTTGAACAAATCACTCCCATCAATGTCAAAACAACCATTATGTGTTAGATAATTTTGACGATTCTTGCAAGACTTTAACAAGCTTTCACCATCAGCACTTTGCAACTTCTACAAATTAAACAAAAAAACTAAAAAATATCATATTTTTTAAGCTGTGCAAATTGGGTTTTTTATAGAAGAGCGAGCTTGATCAATTATATAGAGAAAATAGTTAATTTAAGAACACTTGAAATTGTTGAGCACTCATTCACTCTTTATCCCCTCTTACTTGCTTTAATAATTTCTTCTCATTGTCTACTCTTTCCCCTTCTTTCTCTTCTTGTTTTCCCTCTTTTTTCCCTTCTCATTTCTCTTCTTTTTTCACCCCTTTCTTCCCCCCGTTCTTTTTTGTTTTCCCCTTGCGGGCGAACCGCCTCTGCTCCTTTTTTTCCCCAACCTTTCTAATTCTGGCAGGCTCCCTTTTTTGAATTTTTTGTCTCTTTAATTTGATAAAATTAAATTTAGGGTCTTAGAAAAATTAAATATGATAATCCATTTTCAGCTACAACAACGCACACGACACAAGGGAACATGGGCCCTTCATTCTTGGTGAGGAAATACTTGCAGTCAAGAGTATTCAAATACGGAATTCTTTTAACATGTTGAATGATACATCGGATTTGCATGGAGAGAATGAGCCCTCACACGTCCATGTAGATGTGGGCCACAAAAGTTCGAATGTCAATCCTGATAGGACTATGGTTCTTTATCAATTACCAGAATGAAGTTCGGTTATTGTTCATGAGGACACGATGATTGCACCAAAATTAGATGAAAAGAGTCAAGCGGATCTCCAGAGTGCCGTGGAAGCTGTATCTAGAAATCGTACGCTTAATGATTATGTCCTTAGCTTTAACGATCCGTCATAAGGTTTAAAAGCAATGGGCACAAAGACGAAAGCTTTAAAGGCCAAGCTAGCGACTCCTCAACTACTCCGCTTATCATTCACTCATGTGCCTCTTCAGAATCTATGAAGGCTATGGAAATTGCAGCTCGAGGATCCTGGGTCGACATTCCACAGGTTACATCAGACCATCAAAACGATACTCGAGTACGTGCAAAAAAAATAAATGACAATGTCACTTAAAAATCCTTGAGACATAAACACCCTTCATTTAAATTGCGTCTTTAAATTATTTTTGTTGTTTTTTTTTTCTGAAGTTTTGCATTGTTTTTCTTTTGCTACCTGATTAGCTTGTGACCAGGATATTTTTCTTTCTTTTTATATATTTCCATTTATTTAAAAAGAGGATTCAAACTTGGATACTTGAAGTTCCAACGTTTTAATGTGGCAGACATTAATCACTATGTTGGACTCATTCTTGGTTCAATAACATAAGGAGTGACCCTAAGTGGAGGATAGTAGAGGAAGGGACACACGGACTCTTATGAGATCGAACATGGGTTAATTGTCCTGACAACACAAACTTCTACTAATGGAGCACAAAATTGATCCCAACTAAAGTTATACTATACTACAAGTGTGGAGCAACTTATTTGACATATTTTACAAGCTTTATCTTAGATTTTTATCATATGCTCTTAAACTATAGATATGAGTGTCTATATATTGTTGGGGACAAAAACAGTATTTTATTAATTAAATATATAATTTATTTTATATATATTTATTTGATATTAATTGTCCAATGGGCTCTTAATAATTAAACCGGCCTAATGGATTCCGGGTTTTGCCCATCGGTCATTTTCTCCCCGCACCTGATCGCCCATAGGCTAAATTCTCCTACACTGCCAATGGGGCCCATCTCCCAGGTATTAAAAGGTCCTCCTATTATCTGTAAGTAAATTAATTCATTATTCTCCTATGTATTATTTTACAGTATTCGTTTACTGTTATTTCTCTCGTTCACTGTGCTGACTTGAGCGTCGGAGGGGCCTCTTTGGGACAACCCTCGGGACCCTCTAACGTTTGTGCATGTGTGCAAGCAAGTTCCCATCAAAAGATTTTCCAGCTCAAGGAGAAGAAGACAAGAAGATTTCCCCTTCAGAAAAAGCAAGAAGAGAAGACTTCCCCCTCTGGAAAAGGAGTGACGTGAAGACCTCCCTCTTGGGAAGAGGATTTTGGTTGACCCCGTTGACTTGAGTGATTTACCTTAAAAAAAAAGCATCATTTTGGCACTGTCTGTGGGAATAGTCAAAGTACACTAGGATGCAGACTCGACCGCAAACACGGAAAGTTGGATCTCAAGCTGAAGGCCATGGTGCCAGAGATCAGCATGAAAGAAGACCATCAAGACGACGAGAGGCCAACGACCATTCCATTGGAAGGGCACCGCTGCTCCCGCTAGAAGGAAGGGCACCGTCGCTCCCCCCGGAGGTGCTCCGCCCAGTGAGGAAATCCGTCTAACCAAGGAGACTCTCCAAATCCTGTTAGAAGAAGCTGCACGAATGCCTTGAGACATCAAGTTGCGGCCAGAACCAGGAGAGCCCCATCCCTGGCTTCGCCCACCATTGAAGACCTTAACCTAGAAGGACACGAAAAAAGAGATGAAAAACGCGACAAAAGCCAAGAAGAGCCGCCAATAGCAGAAGGAGCTTAAGCGACACTGTACAACCATACTCATTCACAAGCTACTGCTTCGAAGAAAGGGAGTCCAATGATCCCTGACATCCTGGAAGAACAGCTACCCCCAAGAATTAAGACATTCAATCTCACGGAATACGATGGAATCGGAGATCCATGAGAGCATTTGAATAAGTTCTATGCAGAGGTCCCACCTTACGGAGGCTTTCGTACAACATTTTTCCGTCAGCATAGAGGACCACAAGACCATCGCAAACCTATTCCAGTATAAGGTGGGAGAGCCGTTACGCAATTTCATGGGACAACTCGTGTAGGCTGTAAATCAAGTAACCAACATCCAGCAAGAGATCCTGACAAGGATTCAACAACGTGTCACCCTCCAAGAGCGTGCTCAAGGCATATCAAGGGAAGGAAAAATCACGCACTCCAGCAGAGCACCTAGCGAGAGAGATGAAGTATTAAAGCCGTCACGAAGGAACAAGCGTAAGACCGAAGAGGGCGTCTAGAGTCAACCTCAAAGCTATAAGAAGAATTCGGGACAAAAAACAATCTCGTTGAATGCACTGCTATTGGAGATATTAGCCACCACTCAGAGGCAAAAAATCATAGAGCCCTTGCAGGAGATGAGAGACAGTTTTGGACTACGTCGGTCCAAATATTTTTGTTACTTCCATTGTGACAAAGAGCACACCACCGAGACTTGCGTCCAGTTGAGAGCCACTATCGAAAAGTTAATTCAGAGAGGCCATCTACAAGAGTACGTGGATTACCTAGATCATGATTAGACTCGGGAAAATCGTAGTTGGGGATGCCCTACATCACACAGGGAGGACAGTCAGACTCGCCACTTTGGAAGTACTTTTCCCCCACGACATGAACTCCGGACAACACCTCATGGTCGGCTTCAGATCACTTTACCAACCCTTTTCCTTTCGCCAAAACTCGTCAAGAAGTAAGAGACAGGCGACACAACTGAGGACATAGGGACTATCCAGAGACAGCGACCGACGACAATGAAGATGAAATAAATTCTCCCAACCAGCCAGCAAAGACCTCCATGGAAGTCGCGAATCTCCTTAGCCTTTGATGAACGTTAAAAAATATACAATTACTTTTGGTTTATAATAGTATTTTACCTTATTAATTTTAGGAATTATATAAATTTATAGTATTATTATATGTTATAAATAAAATAGAAAATCAACACAAAATTGTAGTTGGATGCATTTTTAATGCAGGTTCGGATCAATGCGCATAAATTTCAATTCCGACATGATTTAGAGATGATTCTTGAAGATATGGATTCACAATCTATTCTTCTACAAATATTCACAGATATTAAAGCATAAATCAAAGTTTGGAATGATATTTTCTTGGATCAAAAGTTCATCACAATTTGAAATTTGAAGAGACTCATTTTATGTCAAGACTTGGCCAAGGTTCGTATTTTGGGCATCACTCGAAGACCACATGTGCTATGGTGCTGAATTTTTACTGAGTATCCCTACCTCATTTGTCTACAACTCTCATTAAGACTCCAAAGTCTAATTTAGTCGGCAAGTAGTTTTAAAAATACAATCGCTATCTTTGTCACAATCCGCAGCCTACCACTCCACACTTATTACACCATATCTTGGCCTATAGTGCTTGGAATTCATTCAAATCAGTGGGAGAATGCAACCAAGACATGTGAAAATGGTTTTGTTAAAGAAAAATCAAGATGACTCAAGAAGAATCCTTTCCAAAAAAACCCGGACAAATGAGGTGTTGAAACCGGTTTCAAATTTTCAACATTTTGTCAATTATCTTGAAAATAAAGAATAAAATAATTCCAAAAGGAATTATTGTGTTGCCTATAAATAGAGGGCATTTACACTTGTCAAACACACAAGTTTGTATAGAAAATTAGAGTTTCAAAGAGAGTTTCATTGTTGTTTTCCTATATTATAGTAGATTTTCTTTATGTCTTTCTAAGTTTATTTTGTTGAGTAATAGAGTGAAACTCTTGATGGAGGAAAAGAAATGATTTTAGCTCAAGTGGTATCACTAACCCTTCATAAGGGTGTTAACCAGGATTCGAACCCTGTATCTTTCAGTTTATTTGAAATTTATCTCATCCCCTCAACCAGTACTCCTAGCTTATTAAAAAAAACTAAATTTTATTGTTTCTATCATCAATTTATCTTTTAGATTATACCCTGTAAGTCCAAGCGGCTACGATAATCTAGAGGGGGGTGAATAGATTATCTCCATCTTTTCGATTTTACCATCTTTTTCGAACCGAAAGCTCAAAGACAATAATAAAGGTGCGGAATGTAAACAACACATGTCGATTTATAGAGGTTCAACCCACCTAGGGCCTAATCCTCTACCACCCCAGTATATCCTGGATGAATTTCAAAAAAAAAAAAAATTAATACAACACCAACTTACAACGACACCTTGAAGAGCACCACACTCTTCTTCAACACCACCTTTGAGATTACCACAATCTCTCTTGAAGATTACCACAATCTACAACGGCACCCTGTGAAGATTACCACAATCTTCAACCTCAAGAATACCAAATTCTTCAACACCTCAACAAGAAGATTACCACAATCTTCTTACACCTAACACCTAGATCATCCAAGTGTGTTCTTACCACAAGAACACTCACAAGGATATCTTGTGTTGAATGATAACCCAAAAATTCAAGATTACAACTCGATAATGAATTATACAATTGAGAGCAAGTGTAATCAAGAATAGCCTAGACCTCAAGGATGTGAAAGTGATAAGCTAGGCAAATTACAACAAGAATAATAACAATGGAAGACCAAGTGTTTGCTTGAGTATATCTTGTTGTGTTGTGTTGTTCTCTCTTATCGCTGTGCTTCAAATCTTCCTCTATTTATAGGAGATGATTGATCCTTGATAGGCTCCTCTTGGAATCGATATCTACAAAAAATTGCAATTAAAATCAAGATTATAGTTTGTTAGAAATCAATCCCACAATTTAGGGAAAAGTTGTCTGTTTGCACAACAGATTAGAATTTTCTTTGTCAAACATTAGGGGGTTCGGCCGGTCGCTGTAGAAATAGACGTTTGAAAAAAAAAACACAATTTTACATGGGCGGCCGGTCGACGGGGTCCGACCGGTCACCCTAGGATCCAACCGGTTGCCCTCTTAAAAATCAAAACAGAGAAGTTTGCAAATTTGAACCAACCTTCAGTCTGGGGTCCGCCCTATAGGTCGGCCGATTAACGGCCACCATCAGCCTATAGGGTGACCGGTCACCCTCAACATTTTCTACAAACATGAAGTTTTCTGTTTTGCACAACTTTCAGGTACGAGTTTCCCTATAGGGCGACCGGTTGACCTCAAAGCAAAAGTGTTGTCCAATTTTATATCGAAAATAAATTTCAAGAAATACTCCAAAAAATAGTAAAAATATTTTAGATCGATCGGAAGTATTAGGACAACATTTAGAAACATAGTTTTGATGTAAAAACCCATTGAAGCAATATCATTAAATGTGTTGTCCAATTTTGTCAGACTTGAAGAAATACTCCGGAAAACATTAAAATCATTTTAAATCATTTAGGAGTATTTGGACAACCTTTAAAACCATTGTTTTGGTATAGAAACAAAATTATCAAAATCATGATAAAACCATTTATCAAACAATCTCCCCCTTTTTGATGATTACAAACCAAAACAATTATAACGAGGTCGATTTTGAAAACAAAACAATTTTATCGGTTAAAGAGAACTATCCGTTGTGAGCGACAACATTCCACGCAATATAATCACAAGGATGGGAGTAAAGAAATTCAACCACATATAGAAAAAGCTCCCCCTATCAATATGCACAACAAGAGTAATATAAAAGCAATCAACCACAAGCTAAAAGCTTAGCTTTTACATATTGATCTTAAGTATCAAGAGCTTAAGTATCAAGAGCTTATAAGCTCCTCCTGTCAACTTTACATGAATATGAGTCCATAATACACCAAATGGACTAAGTATAATCCACAACTTATGGCTTTTAATAGCCACAACTTATAGCTTCTTTCTCGAGCTTATTTTAGCTTCTTTGAGCTAATAAGCATATAACCTATTTCTCCCCCTTTGGAATCATCAAAATAATGTTAGCATGATAAAAACATCATATAATCATATCAAAGTGTGCAACTAAGCCGATGTATCGAGCTATTTGAACATTGAAGCTTATAGACCAAATAGGAGGAAAAAGTCGATCATACGACTTGTAGAAGCTTATGAAAAGTCATTTGATTTGCAAAACATGATCTCTATAAATATATAAGACATTTGAAAATGAGAGAATCATGTTGGTGATGAATTTTTCATTGAAACATTTTATCAAACACTTGGCGGGCGTCAAAGATTGAAAATGATATATATAGCCCTTGTAAATGTAATCAAGCCAAGTTTTTCATCACCAGAATCAGTTCAAACACAATACAATACATCATAAATGATAAGTTCATCAAATTCATATGAAACTTCCATCAACAATATAACAAATAAGTCACAATCTCAAGGGTTCAACCCAATTGAGCAAAAGAAGTAGAATTCTTACCATTTGATCGGTAAAGACGAGCAATGATGATGATAATCGAGCTAGATAATACCCAAAATGTGTAAATTATGCAACAAAACACATTTGAAGTGAATTGTGTGTGAAAATGTCAAAGGGGACGAAAATAGAGTTAAAAGGGCCAAAATGCCGAAGTCTGGAAATAGAATGTAATATATCTGAAAAATCCCTAAGGGCGACCGGTCCAGGGCTTGGCGACCGGTCGAGGTCAGGTGGGCGGCCGTGGGTGACCCCGCCGCTGGCGGCCCACTGTTCACTGTTTTGAAGATCTGAAATTTGATCCAAAAATCCGATTTTTCGCCCCTAAGTTTTAAAAACGTGCAAAATGCAAACGTAGACCTCATTCAATATGCATTATGTCTTAATCAAGCTCGAAATGAGGTAAAAGACTCGACGGTTAATGATAAAAACTCCACGAGTTATCCTTGAGACGGATTTAAACACATCTCAAGTTTTTGTTAAATATGCAATCCCTTAGAAAAAGATATTGAATCTTAATATGTTTAGTTCGATTATGACGAACCATATTTTGAAAAATTATTATCACCGAACTTGTTATCTCGAAAATAAGAACATTTTTAAGACTTTGGATACATCAAGTCATAAGAAAAAGTGCCTTTCAAATATTTGAAAATTTCTTTTAACGGCACTTTAATGAGATTCGTTGGGATAGCTTTTGAGCTCGCGCATATAGACATAAGGCATATGGAATGTCGAGTCTATGGGAGTAATGAACGAAGATAAACATACCTCGAATTTGTTTGTCACCCGATATGCCTTCCTCAATCTTTGTCAATCTTTACATTGGTAGCCATAGAGGTTGAGATGGTTCTTTCTTCTTCAATGCCTCACTTCTTCTTTTGTATACTTTGAGTGTAGAATATTACAACCTTCTTGGCATTGTTGAACTTGAATTCCAATGAAGAAATTGAGCTCATCCATCATGGTCATCTTGAATTTACCTTGCAATAACTTAGAAAATATCTTGTACAAAACTTCATTAGTAGCACCATAAATGATATCATAAATTTGTACAAGTAAGCATGGCCCTTTTTTAAGAAACAAAGAGAGTAGATTAACTTTACCTCTTGGAAAAACATTTTGCAAAAATAGCTAAGTCTATCAAACCATATATGGGGTGCTTGTTTTAAACATAATAAGGCCTTTTATACAAATCATTTTGGCCTAAGAATTTTCAAAACCCCGATTTTTTTTCATAGACTTCTATTTGAATAAAGCCATTTTAGAAAATTGGATTTAACATCCATTTGGTAAAGCTTGAAATTTTCTTAAAACAAGAATGGGCAAGTAAAATGCAAATAACTTCTAAATGTGCTATGAGTGCAAAAGTTTCATCAAAATCAATACCTTCTTCTTGACAATACCTTTGAGCTACTTACCTTGCCTTGTTCATCATACTTGTTCCGAAATACCAAAATATTCTACAAAATCTCAACCAAGAATTTTGCACAAGAGCATAGTAATATAGAATAATGGAAACATTATAGCAAGTAACACATACTATGCTTAAAGAAAATCATCAAGAATATAATACAACGTGTAAGTCCAAATAAGCTTATAGAAAGCTATATAAGGTCTCTTTTAAAATTTGAAAATCCGAGAGAAAATATTTGAGACCTCATTAAAAAGAAGTATTTGAACAAGAGTTGGCAAAGCAAATATGTGCAATCAATTATCGAATAATGCCTTTCAAAAAATAAAGAAAATCCTTTTAATGGCACTTATATGAAATACTTTGAAATAACTTGAAAGACAAGCACATAGGCATATGACAAAAACATATCGAGTCTATAGGATGAATACCAATGATGAGCATACCTCGATAGTTCAATCATCTCTTGAAGAGGATGAGGAAAAATATATCCTACACATATCTTAAACAAGTATATCACAAAACGAACATGATACAAGTGTAGGCTAAAAACAATAAAAAGATATCATAAGTAAGCTCTTGCCATAAAAACCCATAAGAGATTATAAAACAATTTAGTCTAAGCAAATACTCAAGAGTTTTAAAAACATCATGCAAGGTCTTCTTTTCAAAAATATTTAAAACCACAAATATATATATATTGAAGACCTTAATTTTAAAATTATGAAAACTCGTTTTGCAATTTAGACACAAATAAAAACATGCATAGAAAGATAAAATGCATATTTAAATAGGGAGATACGGTTTACCAATTTCGCCATTTCCATGGGTTGTGTCGTTCCCATTGTTGATGATATCTTCCCCTTTGAAAATCGTCTTGTTGATAATGATTTCTCCAATTGCTCCATCTCCAAGGATTGTATCCTTCCCTTTGTTGATAATATTTCCTTCTTGGAAATTCATTTTGGTGGTGTCTTCTTCTTTGATCAAATGAGATGGTCATTTGATGTCTTCTAGGCGGTATGAATTTTCCTTGATTATTGTTCCTCCGGGTACCTAATATGACATTGTTTTGTGGTACCCTCAAGTGTTTGGGTCCTTTGGGATTAGCTTTGAGACTTTTAGGTCTCCAAAAATAATTAGAGCTATTTCTAGCCCGACAAGTATTTACCGTATGACCCTTTTTACCGCAATAGAAGCAAGTAATAATTTTTGTAGCATAATGACCAACATGCATAGGGACTTGATTTCTTTTTACATAATTAACAACACTAGGCTTATGATCAAGTCCTTTATCACAATTATGAATATCAATAATCTTGGTCATTTTATCGGTACTCAAGTTGGATTTTGATAAATCCTTTTTCATACAATTAATATCCTCAACAAGAGTACTATTTTCTTTTTCAAGGTTTCTAACCTTGTTAAGTGTGGTGGTGTGAGCACATGATAGGGATTCATAGGAAGTAGATAAACTATCCTTTTCATTTTTCAAAACATTGAATTCCTTTTTCAAATTTTTGTACTTAACTAGTAAACTTTGGAATTCATTTTGAAGGTCATCAAAATCATCTTGTCTATAATCATTTTGTATAACAATATCATAGGAAGTAGAGGGTTTAAGACATACCTCGTTTTCTTCTTCGATGCCCATAAGACATTGTTCGACTACTTCATAGTTGGAAGTTGTAAAAGACTTGTTCCTTAGATTTGAACTTGTATTCCTTTGAGAAGTAGATGCTTTTGAGTTGCTCTTATCATTTGCATATACTTCATGAATGACTTCTAATTTTTGCCATACTTCATGAGCCGATCGAATTCCTACAATAAGATCATATTCCAAATTGGTAAGTGAACAATATAAAATATTGAGAGCTTTACCATTTAAGGAGATGATTTTCTTTTCTTCATCATTGAGCTCCTTGAGAGCTTTGTAGGTGTATGGTGTGTCTTTCATCGGAATGGATTCTCCATTTATGACGATGTTCCAAATATCGAACCCGCAACCTTGTAAATAGCATTCCATTCTTTCTTTCCAAAATGTAAAATTTTTGGAATCAAATCGAGTGGCTTGGTGGTGGAGGTGCTTAAAGGTGAGCTTCATTCGTAGCCGACGATCGTTCCTCTTCACTCGCGATGTGAAATGAGCTTGCCAAAGATTTTGGCTCTGATACCACTTGTAAGTCCAAGCAGCTACGATAATATAGAGGGGGAATAGATTATCTCCATCTTTTCGATTTTACCCTCTTTTTTGAACCGAAAGCTCAAAGACAATAATAAAGGTGCGGAATGTAAACAACACACGTCGATTTATAGAGGTTCAAGCCACCTAGGGCCTAATCCTCTACCACCCCAGTATATCCGGGATGGATTTCAAAAAGAAAAAAAAGATTTTATTAATTACCAAAATTAATACAACACTAACTTACAACGACACCTTGAAGAGTACCACACTCTTCTTCAACACCACCTTTGAGATTACCACAATCTCTCTTGATGATTACCACAATCTCCAACGGCACCCTGTGAAGATTAACACAATCTTCAACCTTGAAGAATACCAAATTCTTCAACACCTCAACAAGAAGATTACCACAATCTTCTTACACCTAACACCTAGATCATCCAAGTGTGTTCTTACCACAAGAACACTCACAAGGATATCTTGTGTTGAATGATAACCCAAAAATTCAAGATTACAACTCGATAATGAATTATACAATTGAGAGCAAGTGTAATCAAGAATAGCCTAGACCTCAAGGATGTGAAAGTGATAAGCTAGGCAAATTACAACAAGAATAATAACAATGGAAGACCAAATGTTTGCTTGAGTATATCTTGTTGTGTTGTGTTGTTCTCTCTTATCGCTGTGCTTCAAATCTTCCTCTATTTATAGGAGATGATTGATCCTTGATAGGCTCCTCTTGGAATCTGATATCTACAAAAAAATTGCAATTAAAATCAAGATTATAGCTGTTAGAAATCAATCCCACAATTTAGGGAAAAGTTGTCTGCTGCACAACGGTTAGAATTTTGTTGTCAAACATTAGGGCGACCGGTCGCGCAGAAATAGACGTCTGAAAAAAAAACACAATTTTACACAGGGTGACCGGTCGACGGGGGGTCCGACTGGTCACCCTAGGGTCCAACTGGTTGCCCTATTAAAAAAACCAAAATAGAGAAGTTTGCAAATTTGAACCAACCTTGGTGCACGGCCGCCTATAGTCGACGTCGGCCGACGCCACACGGCCGCCCTATAGGGTGACCGGTCACCATCACCATTTTCGCAAACATGAAGTTTTTACTGTTTTTGCACAACTTTCAGGTACGGGTTGCCCTATAGGGCGACCGGTTGACCTCAAAAGAAAAGTGTTGTCCAATTTTACATCGAAAATAAATTTCAAGAAATACTCCAAAAAATAGTAAAAATATTTTAGATCGATCGGAAGTATTAGGACAACATTTAGAAACATAGTTTTGATGTAAAAACCATTGTTTTGGTATAGAAACAAAATCATCAAAATCATGATAAAACCATTTATGAAACATACCCTTCTTGTTTTGTGGTATTCTTGATTTATGCATTTTATTGGCACAATAAATACTTGGTTCCATTTAGTTAAATGTCTGGTTTTACTTCTACCGACTACTAACGTGGATACCTTGATTTGTTGTAGACAAAAGAATGCATGGATACTTGAGTCCATAAACAAGTATTGGCGTTATGAGATGAATTATAATTGGTAATAAACATGTTCACCTTATTACATGATTTATATTTAGAATATCTTCCTATTGGAACCTTCGTTGTGTATGGATTCTAATGGTAGTTATTGATGAGGTAAGAAAATATAATCATTCATTTATCCAAAATCAAGAGTGAACATCTATCCTCAACAATTTTATTATTCAAATTTATCGCAAAAAATATTTTTACTAGTGTAAAATATATCTATTTATTTCTCAAAGAAAATATATTCTCTGTAAACTTACATAATCTTCCCTGCGGATCGACCTCGGACTCACGAGAAATTTATTACTTGAGACAATATGCACTTGGGTTTGCAACTTTAAAGTTGCAGCAAGTTTTTGGCGTTGTTGCCGGGGAATGCAAGATAGGTTTCCAGGTTTATATATATATATATCAATGTAAATATTATGTGTTTATATGCTTACATGGTGTCGTAGTCCAATATCTCGCCGTTTAGTTATATTTAATTCAGAAAGTTTGATAAAATATTTTGATTCACCTCCACATACACCAATTATGGCTGAAGAAGTAATTGTTCAAAATGAGATGGAAAGAGTGGAAAATCAAGAAGTGCATAATATGCGTTATTATTTGCAACCTCCTCGAAATTCTACTCCTTGTTTCATTTTTCCACTAAATGCAAACAACTTTCGATTTAAGTCAGGGATGATTCCTTTACTTCCTAATTTTCACGGTATGGATTCTGAAAGCCTATATTTACCTTTAAAGGAGTTTGAAAAAGTATGTGCCACATTTGATGATCAAAATTGCATGAATGAAATTGTTAAGCTCAAATTATTTCCTTTTTCTTTAAAAGATAAAGCAAAAACTTGGCTTAGCTTTTAAAACCTAGATCAGTCGGTACATGACAAGAAATGCAAACTGAATTTCTGAAAAAATTCTTTCCAACTCATAAAACTAATTCTTTGAAAAGACAAATTCAGAATTTTTCTCAAAATCCTAAAGATGTTTTCTTTGAATGTTGGGAAAAGTTTAAAGAGCTGTTGAATTCCTTCCTACATCATGGTTTTGAAAATTGGCATATAATCAGTTTCTTTTATGAAGGTTTAACTCCTGAAACCAAGCAATTTATTGAATCAATGGGTAAGAGTCAATTTCTTAATAAAGAACCCAATGAAACGCTAGAATATCTTGACTATTTGGCAAAAAAATCTCAATCTTGGCATAGTGTTGATGAAAATAAAGGAAAACTCAATCTTAATCAAGAAGATAGTTTAAATGCTAGGCTTGCGCTTTTGGCTAAGAGAATCGATGACATGGAAGTTAAAAAAGTAAAAGAAGTTAAATTTGTGCAAGATAAAAAAAGTTTGTGAAATTTTTGGACTTAAAGAACACTCAACTAATGATTGTCCTCACATTCCTGTTGAAGCAAATGCCATGAATGGATTTAGAAAACCTTTTCAATCTCCATATTCTGAAACTTACAATCCACAATGGAGAAATCATCCTAATTTCAGTTGGCGTGATAATAATCAAGCTGAACCAATAAATTCATAAAAGGCACCAAATTTTCCTTCATATCCAGCCCCACATGTAAAATCAATTGAGGAGACTTTGCAAGCATTTATGAATGAACAAACAAACATCAATAATAAAACTTCTCAGGCTATCAATGAGATCAATAACTCACTTTCAACACTCGCAGCTTCTTTGCGAATTCAAGAAAAGGGTAATTTTCCTGATCAACCTCAACCTAATCCTTCTACGCAGTGTTGTGCTTCTACTTCAGGTGAAAATCCAGTAAATGAGGCCAATTTAGTCACAACACTTCGATGTGAAAAAATTATTTATAAAACAATTCATCCTAAGAAAGTTCTAAATTCATCTTCAGAAATGAAGAATGAAATTTGTGATGATGGGGAAGGTAAGTTGAATGAAGGTAAGTTTGAAAATGATGAAACATATTCACCTCCTGCCCCTTTTCCTCAAAGATTGCAACCAACTCAAAAATTGAATTCAAATTCTGAAATTTTTGAGCTTTTTAAACAAGTCAAAATTAACATTTCTTTGTTGGATGCAATCAAACAAGTCCCACCTTATGCAAAATTTTTGAAAGATTTGTGCACAATTAAAAGAAACATAATGTGACGAAAAAAGTATTTTTAACTGAAAGTGTGAGTTCAATTATACAACAATTTGCTCCACCTAAGTACAAAGATCCAGGTTGTCCAACAATTTCATGCATTATAGGAGACACTAGAATTGAACGTGCTTTACTTGATCTTGGTGCTAGCGTAAATCTTCTACTTTTTTCAGTCTAGGAACAACTAGGTCTGAGTGAACTTAAAGAAACTCCAATTGTACTCCAACTAACTGACCCATCAATTAAAATTTCAAAAGGAATAGTAGAAGATGTGTTGGTACAAATTGATAAGTTTTATTTTCCCATTGATTTCATTATTTTGGATACTCAGTCGGTTATAGATACAAAAACACAAATTCCTGTCATTTTGGGTCGTCCATTTCTTGCAACTTCAAATGCATTGATTAACTATAGAAATGGTATTTCGAAGGTATATTTTGCAAATATGACTTTGGAATTAAATGTGTTTAATGTTTGCAAACAACCTGCTGATGATACCGAACTACATGAAGTGGATTTAATTGAGGAAATTGTTCACGAAAATTTCACTATCAATAATTCTTTTGAATTTACTGAAACATGTTTTTGAAAGTGAGAGAATTTGTGATATGAAATGTTGTGATGTCTCCAATGAATTTTTACAAGCACTAGAAAACCATTTTTGGAAACCAAAAATTGAAGAGTTGTCATCATCAGAAGTACAACCTATTCCTTCAAGCATAAAGCTCCAAAAATTGATTTGAAATCTTTAC
The DNA here is from genome assembly GCA_016081115.2 of Rehmannia glutinosa. NCBI lineage: Eukaryota > Viridiplantae > Streptophyta > Magnoliopsida > Lamiales > Orobanchaceae > Rehmannia > Rehmannia glutinosa. The sequence goes on along the minus strand of CM071927.1, from coordinate 77,443,423 downwards.
CATCTGATTTGAAACACTCTTTTCTTGGTGAGAGTGAAACTTTGCCTGTAATAATTTCTTCCAAACTTGATGCATCTCAGGAAAGTAAGTTGATCGAGATTTTGAAAATGCATAAAAATGCCTTAGGGTGGACCATTGTTGACATAAAAGGTATTAGTCCTCTAATTTGCACACATAATATTTATTTAGAGGAAAATGCAAAACCATCTAGAGAAATGCAGCGAAGACTAAATCTTAATATGAAAGAAATAGTGAGAAATGAAATTATTAAACTCTTAGATAATGAAATAATTTATCCTATTTCTGACAAGAAATGGGTAAGTCCTACTCATGTTGTCTTAGAAGAAGTCCGGAGTTACAAAGTGGTTAAAAATGAAAATAATGAACTGATTCCAACTAGAACCATTACTGGTTGGCGTGTGTGCATTGATTACAGAAAACTTAACTCGGTTACTCGAAAAAATCATTTTCCATTGCCCTTTATGGATCAAATTTTAGAAAGAGTTGCAGCTCATAAGTTCTACTATTTCTTAGATGGATATTCTGGGTATAATCAAATTAAAATTGCATTTGAAGATCAAGAGTAAACAACATTTACATGTCCTTTTGGTACATTTGCATATAGAAGGATGCCTTTTGGATATGTAATGCACCAGCTACATTCCAACGATGCATGCTTAGCATTTTTAGTGACATGGTTGAACGTTTTTTTGAAGTCTTTATGGATGATTTTTCAGTTTTTGGTGAATCATTTGAAGATTGTTTGTTGAACTTAGAAAAAGTGTTGATAAGATGTGAAGAAAAGAACTTTGTGCTTAATTGGGAAAAATGTCATTTTATGGTAAAAATTGATATTGTTCTTGGACACATTACTTCAGTAAAAGGCATTGAGGTAGATAAATCCAAAGTTGAGTTAATTGCTAATCTACCAAAGACTAAAAATCGTGAAGGAGGTAAGATCATTATTAGGGCATACAAGTTTTTACAGAAGATTTATCAAAGACTTAAGTATAATTTCTAAACCATTGTGTAATCTTCTTACAAAAGATGTTAGTTTTGAATGGACTGAAAATTGGGAAAAAGCTTTTGTCAAACTTAAAAACATGCTCACATCTGCCCCAATAATCCAACCTCCTGATTGGACTTTACCTTTTGAAATAATGTGTGATGCTAGTGACTATGCCGTTGGAGTTGTTTTAGGGCAAAGAAATGAAAAGAAACCATATGTGATATACTATGCAAGTAAAACTTTGAATGGTGCTCAAACCAATTATTCAACCACTGAAAAAGAATTACTTGTTGTAGTATTTGCATTGGAAAAAATTTGATCCTATCTTGTTGGTTCACCAATTGTTGTTTTCAGTGATCATGGAGCTTTAAAATATCTTTTATAAAAAAAAGATTCCAAACCAAGATTGATTAGGTAGATTCTCTTACTCTAAGAGTTTAATATTACCATTCGTGATAAGAAATGTGTAAAAAACGTTGTAGTTGATCATTTATCAAGACTTATTTGTGATGATTCATTTCAAACTCCACCTATCAATGATACTTTTCCTAATGAACAACTATTCCATGTTACTGTAATACCTTGGTTTGCAGATATTGTTAATTTTCTTGTGACATGAATGATGCCATCAAATTGGAATTCACAAGATAAAAAAAAGTTTTTGACTGAGGTAAAAAAGTTTTACTGGGACGATCCCTACCTTTTCAAATATTGTCCAGATCAAATCTTTCGTAGATGTGTACCCGACAATGAGGTAGGTAGCATTATTCAATTTTGTCATTCCGAAGCATGTGGTTGTCACTTTTCAGTAAAGAAAACCAGTGCAAAGATCTTACAATGTGGATTTTATTGGCCAAATCTTTTCAAAGATACTTACGCTTTTTGCAAAAGTTGTGAAAATTGTCAAAAGTTAGGATCAATTTCAAAACAAAACATGATGCCTTTGAATCCTATTTTGGTGATTGAAATCTTTGACTGTTGGGGTAATGATTTTATGGGGCCATTTCCAGTATCATTTGAGTTTATTTACATTTTAGTCGCAATAGATTATGTTTCAAAATGGATCGAGGCAATTCCTTGTCGAAACAATGATCATAAAACTGTGATAAAATTTCTAAAAGAAAATATTTTGAGTTGATTTGGAATTCTTCGAGTCATTATTAGTGATGGGGGAACAAATTTTTGCAACAAAGTTTTTGCTTCTTTAATGAAAAAAATATGGAATCACACATAAAGTTGCAACCCCTTATCACCCACAGACAAATGGACAGGTTGAACTTGCAAATAGTGAGATAAAACAAATATTAGAAAAAACTGTTAACTTGAATCGTAAAGATTGGTCTTTTAGACTTATCGACACACTTTGGGCATACAAAACTGCTTTTAAAACATCATTGGGAATGTCTCCTTATAGAATAGTTTATGGAAAACCTTGCCATTTACCAGTGGAACTTGAATATAAAGCTTATTGGGCAATTAAAATGTTTAACTTCAACGTTAACAGTGCTTCAAAATTGCGAAAATTGCAAATCAATGAGCTTGAAGAATTGAGAAATGATGTATACTAGAATTCAAAAATTCATAAAGCAAGAATCAAATAATTTCATGATAATAAAATTACAAGAAAAACATTTGAGATTGGTCAAAAGGTTTTGCTTTATAATTCTCGATTGCATTTATTTCCTGGAAAATTAAGGTCAAGGTGGAGTGGTCCTATTATTGTGAAAAATATATATCCGTATGGAGCTGTTGACATTGAGAATCCTAGAAATGGTAATGTATTCAAAGTTAATGGACAAAGACTTAAACTATTTCTATAAAATCAATTCCTTCTAGAGGAAGTTCTTTTTCTTTATAATCCTTGTTATAATTAGTGAACATATTTGTTTCTTATAAAGGTGTGTGTTTTGTAGTGTTTAATTATTTGTTTTCCCCGGTTAAATGGCGGATAACAGTACTCCGTGACGATTAAGTCGGACGCATCAGTTTCCCACAAACACTGATATTTGTACATACTTTTGTTTTCTCATTCTCTTTCATTTGGATTTTTTTAATAAAAAAATGGATAAAAGAATTCCTCCTACTCTCAAAAAGCGGTTATATTTTCTTCCCAAAACTGAAATTTTAGAAATATATAAAGCCAGGCTAGAAAGGTTAAGAATGTTTATGAATAAAGGCATTCCAAAAGACGTATGTTGGATAATTGAAGCAAAGGTAAGATTAGCAGGAGAATTTTCATCTTCTCCTACTAAATGCATGCCTGGTATTGGAAAAAGTTCATATTCAAAAACCGAAGGGCCAAAAGAATGCAAGTTTGTCACAAATGTGCTAGATGGACTTGTGACACACGATGTCGTTCTTTAGGTATGGTTTCAAAATCGAGAGGACAAAATTCAATTCATAAAGGATGGATCGTAAGGAGTCTTTAGATAACATTCTATGGACTCTTGATACGCATCCTTGTGGATTTGTGCATCGTGAAATTCTCCGATTATGGCTCTAATTTCGAGAAGAACGTGAACTTAGTCTTGGGAATCTGACGTTAAAAGATCCTGTTTCCCAATTTATAAGAAAATTGGATGGGAAGCATATCCCCGACCCATAGAGGGTGTTTAAGCCGTTTCTGGACGTAGAACCAGAGGAAGATGTGAGCCACAATCACAACTACTTTTCTGTTCATTCACATGCTAGCATTTTATTTTGACTTTATTGTCTTTATTTTCAACTTTTTGACAAAATAAAAGTTCCAATATTATATCTATTGTTGCATTCCCTGTTCATACATCAATAAATAGCGTTGCATTCACCCGTTCTTTTACATCATTCAGTTTCTATCAAAATAATAAGAGAAAAAAATATAAAAAAAAGGGAGAGTTCTTCTTCCCATAGAATTAACTATGTTGTTGTATTCTGTGGTGCAAATCCTAAGAAAGACGGTTGTTTTCTTGAGGCAGCTGATAATCTTGGTAAATTTCTAGCAGAAAACCACTTTAACTTAGTATACGGGGGAGGTAGTTTTGGGTTGATGGGGCGTGTTGCTGGTTCTGCCTATTTGGGAGGAGTCAGAGTCTTAGGAGTTATCCCAAAACCATTAGTTGTCCGACAAATCACCAGTCAAACCATTGGAGATGAGTTAAGAGTATCAAACATGCAAGACAGAATGGTGAATATGATGCATAATGCAGATGCCTTTATCACCCTACCTGGTGGTTTTGGTACACTGGAGGAGTTATTCCAAGTGATCTGCTCGGCACAACTCAACATTCACCAGAAGCCTATAGGTATTCTTAATGTTAATGGTTTCTATGATGGTTTATTGTCTTTCATATATTATGCTGTCGAGAAAGGTTTTATTTCAACGTCTGCCAGACGAATCATAATTTGTGCAACAACACAAAGTGAACTAATCGATCAACTCCAAGCATTTGTTGCTGAACCTGATCCAAAATTGTCTCATATTGTTTGATCCGAGGATAGAAGTAAAAAACGCAGATTGGATTTGTCTCTGACGTTGTGAGATTTATCATTCATGGGTTTAACTACTACTGTATTTTTCCAGTTTCATTTCAATAAGCCATACATCAGGTAATATCTTCTAAACCTTACTTTCCTGTTTATTTTTGACATTGAGGACAATGTTTTAGATAAGTTGGGGGGAAGGGATAATTGATATTATTTTTGGTAATGTTTTTTTGCAATGTGTGATTTTATTTAAAAAAAAAACTTTGTTTACCATTCTAAACCAATGAAATTTCGAAACATCTGGGTATGAAAATTTAGGTATTTCAAATTTTATAACTACTATCTTATGCTCAATTTTGGTTTGAATGCTTGTCCTATATTTTATTGGCCATTTCCTTGAGAGTTTTAACTATTTTTCAACTCCATGAGTGAACACCTTACCAGTTTAAATGATAAATTCTAACCCGTGAGGACATGGAGTTGAGGCTTTTTCATGATTAAATTTGAAGTTTATGTATCCTGGTTTGCGGATTGCAATGGTGATTTTGTGCATATATATACAATATTTCTTCTCTATAAAAAATAAATATATAAAAAATATATCTTGATAGCATCTATGATGATTGACATTAAACCTTTTGATTGTTAGACATTTTCACAAGTTTTTGTTAAAAATATAATATCATGCCATGTTCATAAAATTTCTTTTGTATTTTGTGTGCTTTAATTACTAGGGACTAGTAATAAGTTGGTTGGGGGGTGTGATGAACGTTAAAAAATATACAATTACTTTTGATTTATAATAGTATTTTATCTTATTAATTTTAGGAATGACATAAATTTATAGTATTATTATATGTTATAAATAAAATAGGAAATCAACACAAAATTGTAGTTGGATGCATTTTTAATGCAGGTTCGGATCAATGCGCATAACTTTCAATTCCAACATGATTTAGGGATGATTCTTAAAGATATGGATTCACAATCTATTATTCTACAAATATTCAGAGATATTAAAGCCTAAATCAAAGTTTGGAATGATATTTTCTTGGATCCAAAGGTCATCACAATTTGAAATTTTAAGAGACTCATTTTATGTCAAGACTTGACCAAGGTTCGTATTTTGGGCATCACTCGAAGACCACAAGTGATATGGTGCTGAAAATTATTACTGAGTATCCCTACCTCATTTGTCTACAAGTCTCATTAAGACTCCAAAGTCTAATTCATTCCGCAAGTAGTTTTAAAAAATACAATACACTGTTGCTGTCACAATCCCGCAGGCCTACCACTCCACACTTATTATACCATATCTTGGCCTATAGTGCTTGGAATTCATTCAATGTGGGAGAATACAACCAAGACATGTGAGAATGGTTTTGTTAAAGAAAATCAAGATGACTCCGCAAGAATCCTTTCCAAAAAGACCAGACAAATGGGGTGTTGAAATTGGTTTCAAATTTTCAGCATTTTGTCAATTATCTTGAAAATAAAGAATAAAATAATTCCAAAAGAAATTATTGTGTTGGCTATAAATAGTGGTCATTTACACTTGTTAAACACACAAGTTTGTATAGAAAGTTAGAGTTTCAAAGAGAGTTTCATTGTTGTTTTCCTATATTATAGTAGATTTTCTAGTATTTCATAAAAAAATGCTTTCTTTTGTTTTCATACAATCTCTTGTTTTCTCTACTTTCTTTATGTCTTTCTAAGTTTATTTTGTTGAGTAATAGAGTGAAACTATTGATGGAGGAAAAAGAATGATTGTAGCTTTACTAAATTTTATTGTTTTGATCATCAATTTATCTTTTAGATTATACCCTTCTTGTTGTGTGGTATTCTTGATTTATGCATTCTATTGACACAATAAATACTTGGTTCCATTTAGTTAAATGTCTGATTTTACTTCAACCAACTACCAACGTGGATACCTTGATTTGTTGTAGACAAAAGAATGCATGAATACTTGAGTCCATAAACAAGTATTGGCGTTATGAGATGAATTATAATTGGTAATATAACATGTTCACCTTATTACATGATTTATATTTAGAATATCTTCATATTGGAACTTTCGTTGTGTATGGATTCTAATAGTAGTTATTGATAAGGGAAGAAAATATAATCATTTCTTTATCCAAAATCAAGAGTGAATCTCTATCCTCAACAATTTTATTATTCAAATTTATCGCAAATAAATATTTTTTACTAGTGTAAAATACATCTATTTATTTCTCAAAGAAAAAATATTCTACGTAAACTTACATAATCTTCCCTGTGGATCGACCTCGGACTCACAAGAAATTTATTACTTGAGACAACCTGCACTTGGGTTTGCAACCTTAAAGTTGTAGTAGCCTTCGTCTACACAAGAACGTCGGGGCCTTTCGAGGATTTTAGTATTTTTTATTTATCGTTTACAATTTATTTCCGCCCAAGAGGCATTAAATATTTATTTATATTTCAGTCTTGTTTCCGCCCACACGGCGTAAAGCTTTTCATTATAATGAATAAAAGCACTTTCATGTTTCTACTTTAATGTTGTGAATGCAGTTAATGACCACATATGGTCAAGGTGCAGTTAATGGCCACATATGGCCAGGGTCAATGACCAGGTAGTTGCTCTCCTAAACAAAACCCATCTTTTCGGCTAACGCCTCGGATAGGAAGGGCCTCCTCACGGGGGTCCTCGTAAATTTATCTCACCTGGCTAAGACCCCGGATGTGATAATCCCTTCCGGCTAAGACTCCATGTGGGAGGGGGCTCCTCATAGAGGTCCTAGTTATTAACCTCATCCGGCTAAGACCCCGAGTGGGATGACCCCTTCCGGCTAAGACCCCGGAAGGGAGGGGCCTCCTCATGTTCTATGTTAGATATTTGAGGCTTGGTTGATTCATTGCTTGATACCTATGGATAAGCAGCATGAGTTTTGTTATGTTATTCTTGATTATTGCTTTTCATTCCTCCCACTGTGTTTTATCTTGTTTATAAAGCGTTGACCGTGACAGTCAACAATTTAAGTTTTGGGATTTGATTAGTGTGAGTTTTGCATGTATTTTGGGCATGATTTGGCTATAATGAGTTGATAAACATGCATTATATTTGTAATATGGGTCGTATTCTCAATATGTGGAAATGATATTACACTTTGCTCGTTTTGCAGGAAAATAACGACGTTTGTAGGACTTTTGTGGCAAATCGGAGCATTGCAGTAAAGGACTGTCAAAAATCGAGCAAATACGCGAAGTTTGGAGCTGAACCAAGAAAAGATCAGACGAACCGGGCGAGATATGGCCACGCACGGGCAGCCTGTGTGCATAGGCACGACTCATGCGTGTGTAAGACAGCAGGATTTGATGTTCGCATTGACACACAGGCTGGTCGTGCGTAAGCGCACGGCTCGTGCATCTGTTCGAGGGAATAATAAATGTTTCAACTTGACGCACGGGCAGGTCGTGTGCATAGGCACGGCCTGTGCATCTGTGCGGGGTTTGACAGTTTTAAGTCGTATTAACTTATGTTTGGCCCGAAAGGATTTTAAATAGAGAGGAGGCAGACCCAAATGAGGACACACTTACTTTTACCATAGAAAGCATAGAAAAGAGCGCCCTTCTACCGGAGAAATCGAGAGAAAGATCGAGGTCGCATCTACGCTTGAGGATTGAAGATCAATCGAGAGATCATCGATATCCTTGAGTTTTCTTACTCCATTGTATTTTTCTTTTCATCTAGTTGATATGGTTATGGACAAATTGTCTATGAATTCTTCGTTTCCCATGTCTGGCTAAACACCTTGTGATTCCGGAGTTTGGGATTAGGTTAATTGACTCTTGTTTGATGTTTAATTTGAATTGAAGTTAATTATTTCAAACCCTATTCGAGTACTTTGCTTTATTACTCGTTTTATCATTCGACCAATGGTTTAACATGCTTGATATGTTGATTCATAATTCAAGAGATGAATTTCAATACTAGATCTTGAGTACTTGACATGAATACTTTACATGATTGAGACGTCTGTGAGTATTTATGAGGATTAATGATCTTTTATGCTTTTGGGAGTTGTTTATCTTATGTTGAGTAGAAATGGTAGCATAGATAATTCAATCAACATGTTTATTTTGCCTCGAGAGAGAGGATACATTATCTTTGTGATCGTCTTATAGAGAAGATATATAATAACTTTGGTTTTGTTTAGTCGGATAACAAGAGAGAGATTAATCAAAACCATAATCCTGAATCCATACATCTACTTGATCTTTTCAATCGTAACTCTTTGCTTTGTTTTTTTATGATAAAATATTGTCTTAGTTTTTACAAAACAACCATCACAATTCGATCGTCTAAATAAAAATAGTGCTATTATAATCTCAATACTTAGTATATTAATTTATTAGTCTCTGTGGGATCGACCTTGCATACCCTATCTATTAACTACGCCTTCACTTGCGGTGAAGTTAAAAATAAGGGGAACAAGTTTTTGGCGCCGTTGTTGTGACTAATTAAATTTTTATTTCTAATATTGCGATAAATAGTATTATTTTTAATTTAGATATTTTTTTCTTTTTATTTTGTTAAGATTCCACTCCGACAGTGTTTTATTGGTTTCTTTTAGTTGGTTCAGGTAGTGCATGAACACTCGCTCAAAGCGAAGGGAATTAGCACAGTTCATACCGGAAGTTGAAGCTTTCGCCAGGCGAATAAGTGCGGCTACTAAACGAGCAGAAAGAAATCTAGATCATACTATGGAGGTTGTGGAAGAGAAAAATGGGGGTAACAACGGAGGTAACAATGGATTTGGTACCGATACCAGACGCTCTAGCAGTCCAACAATAAGTGATTCGCGATTACTTTCACCCTCAGACAAATCGCAACTATAGTGGAATTTTCCATATCCCGAATAATGCTAATAACTTTGAGTTGAAGCCGACGTTAATTTCAATGATTCAACAGAACTTTGAGTTTGGGGGATTTGCAACTGAGGATCCCAACTCTCATCTTGCACACTTCATGCGAATCTGTAACACGATCAAGATGAATGTGCTGTCGGATGATGCTATACGTCTGCGCCTATTCCCTTTCTCTTTAGGGATAAGGCTAGAAACTGGTTAGGCACATTGACTCGGGCGCGTGTTAATACTTGGGACGAGTTGAGCCAGAAGTTCTTATTCAAATACTTTCCACCAAGCAAGACACTGCAGCTTAAGAGCGAGATCACTCAATTTAGACAGTTCGACTCTGAGCCACTGTACGAGGCATGTGAGAGATTCAGGAATTTATTGAGGAGGTGTTCGCAACATGGGTTTCAGCAACTTTGTTACTTCTACAATGGGTTATTGGAACAGACAAGATCATTTGTGGATGCCGCAGCAGGAGGAGCTTTACTAGCAAAACTCCCACAAGATGCATTCAATTTGCTTGAAGAGATGGAAATGAATAGCTATCAGTGGCCCTCCGAGAGGACAAATGTAAAAAGGGTAGCTAAAGTTTCTGATTCGGACCCAATCAAAGCATTAACAGCTCAGATGACAACATTGACAAATCAGATAAGTGCATTTACTCAAGGGGCTGAGGCAAACACGGGTGCAAATAATGGGAGAGTTCCTGAAGATCCTATGGAGGAGGCTCGTATTGTCAATAACCGGAATTTCAACAATTTTTGGAATAATTCGACTCCCACGCATTATCATCCGAATTTGAGGAATCATGAAAACTTCTCTTAGACGAATAAGAAGAACGTGATGCAACCACCACCGGGTTTCAGTGTGACTAATAGAGTCATTAATACGGAGGCTAAGCCATCTTTGGAGGACGTTCTTACCTCGTTTATGAGTTAGATGAGTTCATTTATGAATGAAATGAGGAACCGACTAATTAAAGATGAGGCTAAGATAGACATGATCGAGGCACATGTCACGCAATTGGCTAACACTATGGGCTCACAAATGAAAACTTTAGAAACTCAGATTGGCCAGTTAGCTACGATCATCGGTGGACAACATCAGAAGGGTCAGTTTCCAAGCAACACTGAGGTCAACTTAAAGGAACAGTGTAACACCATTCATTTGAGGAGTGGTACAGTACGAGGGGCCGAAAATTATGGAAAATAATGAAAAATCGCAGCCATGCATGGCCCATGCGCATGCGCACGACCTGCCCATGCGTGGTGCCAAACAGTTGATTTCGACCCCTAGAGACAAAGACACTACAGAAAATGGCGACGTTGAGGTCGAGGATGGGAACAAGGAACGCAATGATAAACAAAAAGGGGTTGAGAAGCTTAAATCTTCTTCTAACTCTGATTTTTCAAAGCTTACTACTCCCATCCATTTTCCTCAACGCTTTCAAAAAAAAAAGTTAGATGCCCAATTTGCTAAATTTCTGGACATCTTTAAGAAACTGCATATTAACATACCTTTTGCAGATGCATTAGAACAGATGCCCAACTATGCGAAGTTTTTAAAGGATGTGATGTCCAAGGAGAGAAAGATGGCAGAATTCGAGACCGTTAACTTGACTAAGGAGTGTTACACCATCATTCAGAGAAAACTACCTAATGCTCAAAGATTCCGGGAGTTTCACTATCCCTTGTAAAATAGGGGGTGGATTTTTGATAAAGCATTGCGTGATTTATGAGCAAGTATTAACTTAATGCCCTTCTCCATTTTCAGGAAACTTGGATTGGGAGAGGTGAAGCCATCCACGGTCACCTTGCAATGTGCTCGTGAAAGTTGACAAATTTATATTTCCCGTGGATTTCTTAGTTCTTGACAAGGAGGAAGATCGCGACATCCCTCTGATACTTGGGCGTCCATTCCTAGCCACTGCAAAAGCCTTGATAGACGTGCAAAAGGGAGAGCTCACATTATGGGTTAATTATGAGCATGTTTTATTTTCTATCTTTTAAGGCTGTGAAAACTCATGATAATATAGAGAGCTGCAAATCCTTATCAATCGTTAATTCATGTACTAATGTTGTGATTGTGTGTGTGTGTGTGCTCTAGATCATGTGCAGGAATTACCGAAAAGCGAGAAAGCAAAGGACACGAAGAAAGACAGCAACTCCGAAGCAATCACATATTGTTGCTCGCATAGTGCAAACGAGAGAAATATGGCATATGACCGACGTGTGAAACCATTACTTGAGGCATTCAAAGGAGGCACAAGTTTATGCGAGTTGGAATGGCAAGGAGAAATGCATGAGGAGGTGGTATACATCACCTTGCGGGATCCTTGATTGAGACATACAGGGGTTAAGCTATAGACGTTAAATTTAGCGCTTGTTGGGAAGCAACCCAATGGTTTGTTGTTTTTTTCGTTTCTCCTTTATTTAGATAGGATTTTCTTGTTTTTATATATTTAAAAAGAAAAAGGAAAAAAATACTGAAAAACACCCTTCGCATTGACGCACGGGTGGCTCGTGCGCATATGAGAATTGGGGAGGTGCTCTCGACTTGACGCACGGGCAGGTCGTGCATAAGCACACGGCCCATGCGTCTGTCCGCTAAGTTCAATATTAAGTCGTGATTTGAACAATTTGCCTCATTCAAACACCTCCTTTGAGCCCTAATCACAGATTCCTCTCGTCCCATCACCCCCTTTGCCAATATTTTCGAAATTTCACTCAATTTTCACTCCTAATCCGACACTTCCACCACACTATACACGATTTTTACAAAAAATTTAACTTTGGTTGGAGTTTTGTTGGAGAAAAGCACCTAGGGTTGGCAATTCATCCTTTTTGCGAATTCTTGGAGATTTCAGTAAGAACAACACTCTTTATTCGATTTTCTTGTAGAATAAGTATTGAGGATTCATATATGGAGCATTATGTGATTGATTTGCTATGATTTACTTTGATTATTCGATGGGGCATATTATCAAACACTTGATAGGCATCATGAATTGGTGAATAATTGTTTGAGTTGTTGATTGGTTATCGATTGGTCTTTGATATTTAGAGTGTAAGTGACTTCGATTCTCCACAATTGTATTGATATTGAAATATGGGACTTAGTTCTTGATTAAAAACTTGTGGGGATGAAACTTTATACTCTTTATGGATAGGAAACGCTAGACATGAGTTCACCATATTCTTGTTGTTGCTTTGTTTATTCGGAATCTCACATATGCTTTTGCTAGGTATAACAGTGGAACAAGTGGCTATGGCAGACAGAAGTAGAAGACAAATAGAGAGGGCACAACAGAACATAGACCCAAATAGCCCCGCAGCTTACGGGGTAGAACTCTGAGGATGCCGACATAAAAAGATAGAATAGGTTGGTCACCCGGCCTATGACCCCTTCTAGATACGCTGACAAGTGTACCCAAATACTTGGGATACATAATGACGTCTGGCAATTTTTCGAGAGGGTCGGGTGGACGGTATTCATGCGAGAGAGATGACCAACCTATAGAAGCCTCACACTCGAATTCTTGACCGCCTTCGAGTTGTTCAAGAAATAAGGCGCAAATAAACCTTATGAGATCTTATTCCAGCTGGGAAATGTGAGACGACGACTATCAATTGCCCAGTTGAACAACATTTTTGAGGTACCGGCTGATGCGACATACCCGCCTTCCGGCGGACTATAGTCGATATGAATTCTCAAGCGATTACTCGTGAAACACCGAAAATAGGTGTTATAGTTTATGAGGCACATGACCGCCAAGTCCTCATGGGTGCGGAGAACAGTATTTCGGTATATCCAAATGAGTCACCTCCGCTTCCATCTATGCGAGAGAGAGAATAATGGGGCATGACCGTCATGGTCTTTATTTGATATGGTGTATGTTGACCAACACACCATATAACATGGCAGCTTATTTTGCGGAGCAGATAGACCAGGTGGCCAAGCAAATCGGGGAACCATCATGATTGGGGGTATGATTACTCCGACCGCCCAATACTTAACATCAATATTAGGGCCCTGGATTCAGTTGAGGGCAAAAGGAGGATAAGTTTGGCAGTATTACGCACTATGAAGATCATTATAAAAGAGGAGGGCATGTACCTCTCCCAACAAAGAGCCGGAAATCCATTCCCGTTGCCCAACACGGCTCTCACCACAGTGGATAACATCAATGACAGGGCTAATGTTTTATTGAACTCTGAGGCACATGACATAGTTATACAAGCCATGCTCGCATGGAAACGGCGAAGGGTCGCTGGACTCCCAGATGATGAGGACTTGTGGCAGAGGAGATGGAATGCTTAGGAAACGAAGGGGGAGCCAGACAGGAATACCAACAAAGGGCGGAGGTCATACCTAAGGGTTGTCACAGGGATGAGGAGCGAGGGGGTTATGACTTCAATGATAGATTATTAGCCCTCGAAGTGAGTCCAACTGCACCATAATGAATTCCGAGCCTTCAAAATGGAGCAAAGAAAGACGAACTTGGCGGCCGACCGGTGACAAGAGGAGCTCCTCGAGATGATGCGACAAATGACCCAAAGGGCACATCTCTCGAGAGCCACTATCTACCACCACCCCGCATGAGCGAGTTGAGTCCACACTTTTTCTTTATAGAAATTTTATCTTTCCTTGTATGTGATATAATTTCATTCAAGTTTGGGGGGGGAGAGGTAGTTAATTTTGATAGGAAGGGTGTGGAGAGAATTTTTTTGCATTTCATATAGTTGCATGTAGAGCATTTAGGTTGCATTGCATTAGACGCACGTTTACAATTTTAGCATGTTTACTGCTTTAGTAGGTCTTAGGGAGTGAGTAAAACATTTTTTGTTGTGTGCTTTGCGACTAGGGGGATAATTTGAAACATTTTGTGCTATTTTGAGTGGGTATTGAGTGCAAAGTGATCAATCTGAGAATGGATGTATAGAGCATGTGAATATTGAAAACATGGATTTTATGCTTTGATTTATGAATTTGCAAGCCTGTGAGCTTTAGAGCCTTTATTGCTTTCTTTATATGCAGTCTTGTTTGTTGTTTTAAGTGTATCATTCATGTTGTTAGAACTCTAGAACTTACTCTGGTATCTTTGTCAAGGCCACATGTTGTATGCGATTTGTGAAAATGATTTAAGGCCATTTTTGTTAAGCCTTTCAAGCCTTTGACCTACCAAATGATATTGAATTCCCTAGTTAGCCAATTTGAGCCTATTGCCTTATTTTTTGATAGGTACGTCTTCAGCCTTAACTTGATATATTTGTTGCCCTAAACTTGAGCTTATAGCATTGAGTAAGTGGGTTGAATAAGGTTGAGCCGGATGAGATCAATAATATAGGGAATTGGGCGAGAGCTGGTTTATGGGAATGAAAGAAAAGAAAATGAGGAAAAGAATGATGAATACTCATGAAAGAGTCGGAAAAAAAGAAGAAAAAAAAAGACAATCGACTATATAATTAGGTTTGATATGAATAAACTTGTAGGATGGGGTTGTAATATGATGTGAAAAAGTTGAGTTTTATCAAAGAAGAGAATAAAAAAGGGGATATGAGGAATTGATGAAAACAAGGGGTGGTTTGAGAAGCATAGTGGTTTGATATGAGGTTTGTAGTTCGAATGAAAAAATATGCTTACCAATCTATATGCTCGAGTTTGAGTCACTTTATCTATATTTCCCTACCCTAACCAAAGAGTCTTCATTACAACCAAATAACAAAGTCCTTTTTATTTCATGAATTGCATCCACTTTAGTGGCGGAGATTTGAGACGATTTGCAAGATTATGGAAGTTCTTCATCACTGATATGATCTGAGCGTAAACACGTCCCATATACACTTGAGAAGAGAGCATACACTTGATTAGTGAGAGTCGTGAATCAAAGCATTTGCCATGGTTTTATTGAAATGTGTTCTATGTTAGATATTTGAGGCTTGGTTGATTCATTGCTTGATACCTATGGATAAGCATCATGAGTTTAGTTGTGTTGTTCATGATTATTGCTTTTCATTCCTCCCACTTGTGTTTTGTCTTGTTTATCAAGCGTTGACCAGGACTATCAACAATTTAAGTTTGGGGGTTTGATGAGTGTTAGTTTTGCATGTATTTTGGGCATGATTTTGGCTATAATGTGTTGATAAACATGCATTATCTTTGTAATATGGGTCGTATTCTCAATATGTGGAAAAGATATTATACTTTGCTCGTTTTGCAGGAAAATAACGACGTTTGTAGGACTTTTGTGGCAAATCGGAGCATTGCAGTAAAGGGCTGTCAAAAATCGAGCAAATACGCAAAGTTTGGAGCTGAATTGAGAAGAGATCAGACGAACCGGACGAGATATGACCACGCACAGCCTGTGCGCATAGGCATGACCCGTGCGTGTGTAAGACAATGGATTTGATGTTCGCATTGACGACGGGCTGGTCATGCGTAAAGCGCACGGCTTTGTTGTGCGTGCTTCGAGGAAAAATAAATGTTTCGACTTGGCGCTTGCGGCGGTCGTCGTGCGCATAGGCACATCTCGTGCGTCTTTGTGGGTTTTGGATTTTAAGTCGTATTAACTTAGGTTTGGCCTGAAGGGATTATAAATAGAGAGGAGGCAAACCCAAACGAGGACACACTTACTTTTACCCTAGAAAGCAGAGAAAAGAGCACCCTTCTACTGGAGGAATCGAGAGAAAGATCGAGGTCGCATCCACGCTTGAGGATTGAAGATCGATCGAGAGATCATCGATATCCCTGAGTTTTCTTACTCCACTGTATTTTTATTTTCATCTAGTTGATATGGTTATGAATAATTTATCTATGAATTCTTTGTTCCCATGTCCGGCTAAACACTATGTGATTCCGGGGTTTTGGGATTAGGTTAATTGACTCTTGTTTGATGTTTAATTTGAATTGAAGTTACTATTTCGAACCCTATTCGAGTACTTTGCTTTATTACTTGTTTTATTATATGGCCAATGGTTTAACATGCTTGATGTGTTGATTTATAATTCGAGAGATGAGTTTCAATACTAGATCTTGAGTACTTGACATGAATACATTGCATGATTGAGAAGTTTGTGAGTATTTGTGAGGATTAATAATCTTTTATGCTTTTGGGAGTTGTTTATCTTATGTTGAGTAGAGATGCTAGAATAGATAATTCAATCAACGTATTTATTGTGTCTCGAGAGAGAGGATAAATTATCTTTGTGATCGTTTTATGAGGAAGATAGATAATAACTTTGGTTTTTATTAGTCGGATAACAAGAGGGAGATTAACTGAAACCATAACCTGGAATCCATTCATCTACTTGATCTTTTCAATCGTAACTCTTTACTTTGTTTTTTTTATGATAAAATATTATCTTAGTTTTACAAAACAACAATCACAATTCGATCGTCTAAATAAAAATAATGCTATTGCAATCTCAATACTGCGGGATCGGTCTTGCTTAGCCTATCTATTAACTACACCGTTCACTTGCGGTGAAGCTAAAAATAAGGCGAACATTCTCTGCCTCGGTCACCTCGCCTAGATGGTTCGAGATCTACAACAAAATTTGTACAAGTCTTAGCCAGATAAAGAGACAAAGCATGAAGAATGGAAATGCAAAGAAATCGCGGAAGCTTACCCGAGCATCATCCCCGCAAATGTGAGTCTCAATGTCCTTGAAGGACAAAGACCCAAAGCGGGACTTGTCATCAGCCGATAAAGCTCCTCAGGTATTGGCATAGCCCAAGCCAGAATCAGCATAGCCCCAATGGGACTGGATCCCCTTGCGACAGTTCACTCCACTGGAGAAGATAGCTCGGGAACCAACACTCTCAGAAACAGCAACTCCAGGCTCCACCCTCGGCCTCTTTCCTCCAGAAGGGCCTAAAGAAGGACGAGGAGCTGAAACAACATTAACACGATCACTGGAGCACCAACCAGGGTGCCGATCACCATCCGGGCAGGAAGGGTGCCTATCACTCTCATGGGGACAGAGGTGGAGCCTTCGGGCCAGGACACTCGAGCTCCCTCTGTTGGTCCCAAGGGGTGTGAGTGTAAGGTTTAGAAGGGGGGGTTGAATAAACCTTACCAACTTTTTGATTTAGTCTTTTTGAAATATTCAGAGTTAATACTTCACAATTGTGTCCTTGGTGGACAGCTAAGTTAGTTAATCAAGAGAGTTAGTCACTCAACACTGACTCGAGTCATTGATAGAGTAACTCAAATTGTTAAGACTAAAGACTTAACTCAACCAGTTTGTTTTCATTGGAAGACTTAACACCCTTGAATTTGGTTTGGTTTGATTTAATACTTGGTTTTAGCACTTAGAGATTATCAAGTGGATAGCAAATTTATCAACAGATAAAATAAGATGCAAAAATTAAAGTGCTGAAATGTAAATGACACAATTAGTTTTTATAGAGGTTCGAAGATGGGGTAATTCTTCTACTCCTCTCTTCTCCAACTCCTGGAGGAATCCACTAAGTATTGATCAATATACGAGTGGTTAACAAAAGACAGACAAGTCTTGATCACACATCCGACTTGATCCTTTGGGACTCGATCCGAGATGCCTTGGTCACGCAGTGGCTTCTCGTGCGACTCGGCCTTTTCTTCACAGGCATTTGCATTGCTACTACAGCCCACTTGCTCAAGCTTCTTGGATTTGATCACGAAGCCCTCCAAAAAAAACTTGAGACTGGTTCGACCTTGAACCTTCCTACAATCCTCCGTGGAATGTAGACCCCTTGATTCTTCAAAAATTTCCTCTTCAACTGATTGAAGTTATCTTTCCTTCACAGGTGAGTGTTGGATTGATTTCATTCGTAATGTAGGGTTGAGGATTGATCTTGAATGATTTGAGAATATCTTAGGTTACAGCTCAGATGTTTTCTTGAATGTTCGTGGTTCAGGTAACCTTCTCTCAGAGTTATTCCTTAGCCTTTTATAATGATCTTTCAAAATCTGCCCGTTGAAGAGATAGGCTTATCTTTGAAAGTCACTTGTGGTCGTTGGCTTGTCTTGTTGCAGTCCTTGGAATTTCCATTTCCTCGTATGAATGATTCTTGACTTTTCGGAGTTCGACATGGTGCGGTGCTTCCCATTGGTTTATTCCTTTTGCACGCTTCGAACCGAGCACTTCAAGAAAGGCGAGATGGAGGTATTACTTGTTTAAGTAATTCTCTTGATTTACGTAACGGATCTCTTTGATTGTCTTGACTTGATCGCATTTTCTTCACATCCCCAGGTGACTTGAGTCGACTTCCAATCATTTAATGACTCTTCCGTCATTTCGATCTTGAGACTTGGCTATCTTGAGTTGACTTGGTCGATACTTCACTCACCGCATCTCACCGCACCTTGATCGAGTTCCGTCTTCTCTTCTTTGCCATATTCAATTGTCTTGCAAATGGAGTATTCCTTCTAGTCTCCGATTGTCTTCTTGCATGTTTAGGCATAGCCGACTTAACTCGGCTTGACCAGCCCTATCTATTACAATGCGCTTTACAACAAAAATGGGGTGCCAACTTCCTATTCTAAGTTTTACATGGCATTCATCAAAATCTACAAAATTATTTCCCAACAATTTCCCCCTTTTTGATGATGCCAAAACTTAAAACATACATCAATAATTTAAACAACAAAGATACATACAGGCAAATGTAGAATCACGAGTGTATGTTTAGGATCGATCTTTTATTGATCATAACATTCTTGTTCTTTACATAGTCAAGCATTGTTTACAAGGTGTATCGAGCTTAAAACAACAAAAATGTATCGAGTTTAACCTAGGCTTAAGCTAACCATGTTGTTCTATATTTACACAAGTATAGAATTTGTACGATTTTATATAATTGTACGAAGACTTACATAAAATGTATTTACATAGTAAAATATATGAAGGGGTGGGAAAGAACACTTCATCTCCTTTCACGCTCGCCTCTTTCATCTTCTTCAACTCTGTCATCTTCGGATCTTCTTCTCTTTTTCTCATCTTGGCACTTACTTCTTCTTCTTTTTTTCATACGCCTTCCGGCAGACTTCATCTCTTCTTAGTCTCTCTTGTCTCTCCTCCCATAGCTGAGTTTGTCTTTTATTTTCTTCTTCAATTCTTTTCACATACTCGATTGTTCTTAGCCACTTGCAGATTGGCTACTTTATCAAAACCAAACCCCGGTAGATCCCTCTTTTCTTGCCTGGATCTATGTACTCAATGTTTTTGGGCGGAGATCTGTAGGTCCGAAACCTCTTCCTCCACCATTGCTTCTTCCTCTACCTGCAGGCGTGTATTGTCGGGGTCTTCTTTTTCCCACCGAGTGACTAGCGGAGTGACCAGCAGAGTGATCGCCGTAGTCTGGCTGTCTGTCGGCTTCTTCACATAGTGTGAGACCCTTTTCCCAGTACAAATCCCAGGCTTGAGCCATGGACATGTTTGCGAAGTATCCTTCAGATGCGAGCATTTTAAATTCATCAACTGATCTTAGCTCAGTTCCGGCATCTGAGATGGCATAAGTGTCTCTGTCTACTAGAAGCCTCCATGTTGTTTCAAATATCCATAACTCGGGCATTCATCCTTCCTTCCACCTCATCCATCCCTCGCTTCAATGTCTTTCTCTTTTCGACCATTGGTACAACAGAGTGTTGGAGTGGCGAGTCACTTGGAGTTTGCTGATAATATCAGCTTTGTGACAAGACTTTGTTGGGGGTTTTAGCAATCATCAAGGTCACATCTTTCGATCCTTCCCCCAATGTAGACTTCCCTTTCTTTTCTCTTAATACTTCCTCACCGTCTTTCCCTTCACAAATGCTCCCTCCTTCTCAACTTCGAGATCCCTTCGCGCCTTTAGGTATTCCTCTTCCCCTTTTTGGCATCATCAAAGGAGAGAGGAACCCTGAAACAAACTAGCAAGCGAAGTCGAAGTCTGGCGATAGCCGAAGTTACGCTTCGTGCTCACTGCGGAGTATCTTTGCCGCACTAAACTCGTGAGCGAGTAGCGTTGGATTGACTTTAATCAACTTCATCTCAAATTGAGAAGATCAATTTTCGATCCATGTTTTCTTCCATACGCAGGAGCTCATTTTTATTTTGCTCACGCAGCAGCTTTATCTCAGCAGTGTGTGATTCATGCATTTGCTCAATGTGTTCTTTCAATTTTGTCTTTGCATCAACATTCTTAGCTCGCCAGACCAACAGCTTGTTGAACAATGTTATGAAATATCTAGCTTGTTCCACACGCATTGTTTGTTGATGTTGCCACCACTCCCTGATTCTGACTATTATGCCTCTCAAGTCAGCAGTAAGGTTGGCATCCCTATTATCCAGTCTCATGTCCATCGAGGCTTGGTGCCTCTCCATCCGTTAAATTTCAGCAAATAATGCTTTGAACACCTCCCGAACTTCAGTTGTTGCCTCTGTTTCAGCTGTCGGCGAAGCAGCGTCAAAATCATAATCAGCTGGAAAGATGGTGTCTGATGGAATGATAGGATCTGGTCTGTGGAAGCGCTCGAGATCTCTTTTTGATTCGTCAAGAAGGTCGGGTACCTCCAGAGAGAAGGGAAATGATTCTACAAAGGGATCATCACGGGCAACTAGGATTTGTTCAATGATGAGTGGTGCTCGTGAAGTCCTCGGTGAAGTCGGTCTGCTGCACTTGGGAGCCCGAGGACTAGGACTCGATTCACTGTTTGTGAAGTCGACCCAGCTTGCTGAGCCTCATCTGTCTCAACAGCTTCGTTGGTCTCAGTTGATTTATCCAAATTAGTTGATTGGTCCTCGGCCTTATCAGAAGCGTCATCGGACAATAATGAGATTTCCATGGGTGGCTCATCATCAAAGTTGAAAGTTTGGCGAGTAGTCTTGAGGTCGACTTACTCGTGGTTGGAACATCCTCACCGAGTCTTTTGGATCGCCACGGGGATGACTTCGGCTTCATCGTCTCCTTCGATCCCGGAAAGGTTACATCGGGATTATCCGGGAATCGTGAAGCGCACTTATCTCCTTTTTCTCGATGGATCAAGGATAGCGGGAGGGATGTTTTGTACTTGACTTCTTTACCCCCGAGAGTCTCAACCTCCCGTGGCCTTCATTACCTCATGCAGCTCTCAACTACGATGCGATGCTTGACATCCCTTTCGACAATGTCGATTGTCTTAGGGTCTTCATGTGGCATCCATTAGAGTCTCAACTCCATGGATTGCACTTTCGTCGCCCCAGTGTTAACTCCCAGGGTTGTTCCTTCCTATGCCTCGACCGCATCGCAACGCCGCTGCAGAAGCGATTGGCACCTCACCGAGACAGTCTCAATTGTCCGAGCCTCGTTGATGACAACTTGCGTATACTTTGTGTTTGTTCCTTCTCCACTTTGCCTCCTAGATTCATTGTGAGACAAATGCGCAGATCCTCCGACCTTGCCGCAGGTGGAGGGAGTTTCCCCTCACCGCACACCACCGAGTGACTGGAATAGGGTCACTCGTCTCGACCCCATTGAGTATTCAAACGTTGGGGCGGTGGTAAGACACCTTCATTAGGGGTTGGCTTGACCAGGGTCCCCACATTCCCGCCATCGCCACTCCCTTAATTCTTTTCTTTTCCGAGTGAGTCGGGAAGTGGTGGCGGCAAGAACAACGGTGGAATATGTTGCACCACTCCCATTGGGTCTATCTCCAAACCGTGTTTTGGAGGACTCTCCTGGTCCCTCCATCATTATTTGCTCATGAAGGATTCTAGATTCTTTTATTGCTTGCTGCGTTTGCAACTCTTCTATGGCAAAGAATAGGTCCAGATCCTCATCACTTTCTCGATAGGGCGTCAAAGTGAGGATGTGTATGTTCAGTGGTCGCCGAGAGAGGCGATGCGGCCTTCTCACGTGCCTCTCGCGTCCTCCTCACCGCTTTAGCTCGTTCATTTTCTTTTTCGAATCTGCAGATATTGATGCAATTATCCTCGTCAAGGGCTTGCAAAGATCGTGTCCACCTCAAGAAATCAAGAGTTCTTCTTCCTCAAAGAATGAACTCGGATTTTCAAACCGCACTGGGATAGGCTCGCCTTCCATTTTCTCCACTCGCAGACGATTTTGTATGTCCGGATACAATGGAGACTTTACTTCTCCAAAGCTTTCTATTAAGGGTAGGTAGCAGACTTCATCATTCTCTTTGCTGCCCTCGTTTCCCGTGTATTAAGGGTAGCGAGACTTTCCATTGCCGACACCCTCGGTAACTTCATTGCGGTGGAGAGACAACCCCTGTCAACAGTGATTCGGTTGTCTCGGCCATTCCTTGTTCCTCGCTTGTTCTGTCTGTGGTCTTCGAGTTACTGTCTTGATCGGCATCGCGATACTTGGCCGTTTCATCTATCACGCCTGGAGACTCTACTTCTCAGCTAGTTTGATATCTTCTCCACCGAGTGGTGGACTCGAATCGGTTTCTCAAGCTCGGAATGCTTGAAAAGTCTTCTTCTCCTTTTTTTGTTTGAACCAGAGGGATTTCTGGTTCGATGTTTCTTCCGAGTCTTGGCGGGGGCAGGGCGTCGTGTTGTCGTCTTCTTCCGGGAGTGGTCGTCTTGGCTTATCGCTTCTCCTCTTCTTGACGATGGAGAGAAGGTATTTGGGATTCCTTCTCTGGTGCGAGCCGCAGGGCGGAGACACGGCTACGGGCAGCGGTGACTTTCGCGCTGCAAGGCGGAAGCAGATTTGTTTTTCTTTCTTTGCGCAGGGGCGTGATCTTCTTAGCAAGCAGGAGCACCTTTTCTTTGGAGAGATGAGACAGTTGTATCTACAGGTCGATTGATTCCCCCTCACTCGTGACGCTCTCTTAGCATAGGCTCTTCTCGTGCGCCCGAGAGGTTTGATCCAACATCCTCTTGTTTACATGGAACTTTCCATGACGAAGAGGACTCCTTTTACCTCCATCACTGGCCAATCACCGTCGCCGTATCCCGAGATCCTCCAAATGTTCCATCTTCCTTGAAGGATTTGTTCCCTACATTCTGCGGCAGTCCGCCAGAGACAAACTCAGCCCACCCACTTTCTTTTCTTCAATGATCGCGGCCATTACGATCAATTTTGCTGACGAGTTGGTCAAAGTCGCCAAATTTGATGTCTATGCATTTGGCAACGATGTCCAATAATTTGTGGTAGTCCTCCTTCAAAGACCTCTTGTTAGTCAGTAGACTATCTTTGCGGCAAGATAGTCGGTCTTGCTACTTTTTCCAGCGGCAGACAAGTCAACATCGCCTTCATTGATTTACTGCTCCTTTCACGGCAGAATTTAGGTGTTACGCCAAATCCTCGCGCGTAATGATGAACTCCTTCCCATGAACAGAGGATTTGATCCCCTCATCGTGAATCTCGGCTTTCACGTAGAATCGCGCGACCTCTTCCACATAGGTCATCGGAAACTCCAACGTCAGAAACGGTTTCAGCCCAGACGTTTCTAATTTTTTAGAGATCTTCTTTACGAGGGCGTCATCGGACCCCTGTTTGACCATACCCTCGAAATCCACAGTAGACCCTGTGTGGATTTGCTTTCCTAGCTTGACAAAATCATGAGTAGATGCCATTTTTCAGTATTTCACCGAACGAAACTTATAAGGTGATTTGAAGATTGATAGGGTTTTGAGAGAGAGTTTTTGCCTTTGCTTTTGAGAGAGAGAAATGAACAGTTTTTGGTAATGTGTGAGAGAAACGGACGAAAGAGTTTAAGTATGGTTCATGAAAGGACATGCGGGTGGTTTTTGAAATGTGATCGAAATCAACGGCTTAGATCTTGCACGCTGATTAGCATTTAATGTCTCGTATTTAATGCATCAGCATTTATATCCAATCATAAGCTTGGTGTGTAGCTTTTGCCTATACACGTCATAATTATGCTGATGTCATTCTTAAAAACATTCCCGCTTAGTAAAAACGACTGCGTTTTTGTCACTTTGCTCATAAATGACTCAGCTTGTCTCTCAGCTGATTTAACTCTTCTCTTCTCGTATGTAAATATTCAGCTGTCAGCTTACTTGGCACAGCTGTCTTTTCGATACGGTTGATTTACTCAGCTGATTTAAGAGTTCAGCTCTTTTTCCTCTCCTCGTACTTTATTTCTTTTCTTTGAGTTTTCTGAGTGTCAACTCAACTCAATTAATCCTAACTCATTCTTGAGTTCTTCAAATCTTGACTCACATAATGGTTTTGTGAATATGTCAGCCAACTGCTTGTCAGTTGAAATATATTCCAAGATGATGTCCTTCTTTTCAACATGATCTCTTATGAAGTGATATCTGACATCAATATGCTTTGTTCTTGAGTGCAACACAGGATTTTGAGTGATCGCAATTGCACTTGTGTTATCACACATGATTGGGATTTTCTTTTCTTCAACTTCATAGTCTCTCAAGTCTCATCCATAGAACTTGGGCTGACAACACCACTTGCCCCTATGTATTCTCGCTTTGTAGAGGTGGCTATTGAATTTTGCTTTTTGCTAAACCAGAAATTAGCCTATTTCCAAGCATTTGACATGTGCCTGAGGTGCTCTTCCCGTCAACTCTACATCCAAAGATAGTCCAGTCTGAATAGCCAATTAGCTTGAATCCACCTTCCTTTGGATACCATAAGCCAACTTCTTGGCTTCCTTTCAAATATCTCAAGATCATCTTGGTTGCGGTCATATGGCTTTCTTTTGGAGCATTGAAATCTTGCACATACACCTACAACAAAGGTGATGTACTGCACTTCTTTGTAAGATAAGCAATGATCCAATGAGTGCTCTATATCTTGTTTGATCTACAGGCTTGCCATCCGCATCCATGCATCCATGTCCATTTTGGTGATGTATTCATTGGTATTTTCACTGAAGACTTCTCTTCCATACCAAATTTCTTCATTAAATCTCTGGTGTATTTTGTTTGACTTATGAAGGTTCCATCCTTCAGCTGTTTCACTTGGAGTCCAAGGAAGAATGTCAGCTCTCCCATCATGCTCATTTCGAATTTGCTTTGCATGAGGTTTGAAAATTTATCACATAGCTCTTTGTTTGTGGATCCAAAAATAATGTCATCCACATATATTTGAACAAGCAATATACTCTTCCCATCTTGAATTCTAAAGAGTTTTCTATCCACTTTGCCTTTTGTGAATCCGTTCTCAGTCAGGAATTGTGACAAAGTGTCATACCATGCTCTGGGTGCCTGTTTCAATCAATATAGAGCTTTGTTGAGTTTGTATACCTTATCTCCAAGAGTCTTCTGCTCAAATCCTGGAGGTTGTTCAACATACACTTCTTCTTCCAATAAACCATTAAGGAATGCACTCTTTACATCCATTTGATATACAATAAAATTCTTGTGAGCTACATAGGCAAGAAACATCCTTATAGCTTCCAATCTTGCTACAGGGGCAAATGTTTCATCAAAATCTATCCTTTCTTCTTGGCAATATCCTTTGGCTACTAATCTTGCTTTGTTTCTTACCACAGAACCTTCCTCGCTCATCTTGTTTCTGAATACCTATTTAGTGCCAATGACATTTTGATGGGTGGGTCTTTGAACCAATTCCCATACTTTATTTCTTTCAAACTGATTCAGCTCTTCTTGCATAGCTTGAATCTAATGTGTGTCATCCAATGCTTGTGACACATCTTTAGGCTCTATTTGTGAGATAAAGCATGTGAACATAGCTTCTTGTTGAGTTCTGGATCTTGTTTTGACACCTTCTCTTACATCTCCAATGACTAGTTCTAGTGGATGGTCTCTCAGCCATCTTACATCAAGTTGGAGTAAGTTAGCTGAATTCAGTCGTCTGGCAGCTATGTTGTCTTGATCAGTTCTCTCGTCATCACTTAGCTGCAGATTTTCCAGTTGTTTTTTAGATTGACTATCTCATCTTCATCCTGGATTTATAATTCCGCTTGACTTGACAAAAGGGACTTTTCGCATGGTTGGTTGATTCACATCGGTTGACTCTTTAATGTCTTCTCCATTTACACTTGGCTCATCGAACACCACATGAATGGATTCCTCTGTGACCATAGTCCTCTTGTTGAGTAATCTGTAGGCTTTGCTTTCAGCTGAGTATCCCAGGAAGATACCTTCATCAGCTTTAGCATCAAAAGCCTTCAAATTATCTTTGCCATTGTTATGGATGAAGCATTTACATCCAAATATTCTAAGATATGCAACATTTGGTTTTCTCCCCGTCCAAATCTCATAGGAGTCTTTGTCAATACCGTCTTTTATCATACATCTATTTTGAGTGTAGCATGTTGTGTTTATTGCTTGACCCAAAATCTTTTAGGTAACCCCGCTTCGCTAACATGGTTCTTCTTTGCTTCTTTGAGAGTTCTATTCCTTCTTTCTCAACTCCATTCTCACGTGGAGTCCTTGTGAGATAATTCATGGCCAATACCATTTTCAATACAAGATCTTGAGTTATTATACCATTTACAAACTCGGTTCCTCTCGATCTTATTTTGATAATGGTTTGACTTTTCTCATTTTGAATCCTCTTCATCACCGTGGGTAGTTTTACGAGAGTTTCTTTCTTCTTACACATGAATATTGTCCATGTATATCTTGAGTAGTCATCTACTACCACCAAGGTGTATTTCTTCCCACTTATGCTAGCTGGTTCAATCGGACCAAATAGATCCATGTGTAGCAGTGAAATATTCTTGTTGAAGATGGACATGTCTTTTCTTTGAATGATGATTTGATTTGTTTTCCCATCGGCATGCATCACATACACTTTCCTTCTTGATCTCGAGTCCGAAGTCCTTCTACAAGATTGCTTCTGCAAGCTTGTTAATTGTTTTGAAATTCAAGTGACTCGAACTTCTTGTGCCATAACCAACTTGATTCGGTGAGCTCTTTGCTAGTAAGCAAGTGCTTGGTGTTGCGATTGACCAATCTACTACATACATGTTCTTTTGTCTCGCATCCTTGCAACACAACCTCATTGGATTCAATGTCCTTGATTTGGCATATTCCCATGTCGAATCCAACATTATAGCCTTTGTCATAGAGTTGGCTAATACTCACATTGAATTTGAGTCCTTCAACATATGCAACATCTCGTGATTTCTAATCCATTTTCTTGATGGATCCAATGCCTCTTATTTCTCCTAGAGCTTCATTTCCTCCAAATATGACTTTTGCTCCTTTGACTTCCTTGAATTTTGACAGATTTTTCTTGTTTCTGTCATATGTCCGGGAATGCCACTATCCATGTACCAGGTTCCTTGGCACTCAATTCCTTGAACCCGCAATCAAGGAAATTAAGTTTTAGGTACCCATATTTATGTCAGGGTCTGAGGGGTTAGTATTGTAAGATGATCCAACCAACGTATAGCCAAATGATTTGACTCTAAGGGGTTGCCATCTATCGTGCCATAATCATAATTAATTTTGGCAAATTGCTTGGGGGTTCTAAGTTCATACAAATTGTCTCTTTTGTCTGTATGCTGTGTATGTGTTTTAGCAATCTCCTTCCTTGGGTAGTTGTGATATCTCTGAGTGTAGTGCCTAGGTGCATATGTGTCTTTGATGAAAGCTCTTATACCTTTGGAATGGCCTTTGTTGAGTTTCAGGCCTTTGCCATTTGGGCTTATATTCCATAGGTCTTTGCTGATAGTTCACGTTATTCCAATCAGCTTGGCTTGGGTACATTCTACCATTCCCTTCATATGTATTTCTTTTATAGAACTTCTGGGGTTTTTGGTAGCTCTGTTTCTTCTTTACAGAGTATTTTCTATTTGGAGTTTGCTGAGGAACTCGGCTGGATTTCTTCTCAGCTGTCCTCTCAGCACACTCAACTGGCTGTTTTCCTTTTCCCTTATATCCAAGGCCAGTTTGCTTGTGATTGTGCTTTGGAATAAATGTGTGTGCACTATTTGGAGTTTTGGATCTTTGAGATATTTCATTACTTGAAGATTCTTTTTCCAAGATCACTTTTGGAGCTTGACATAGCACATAGGAATTAAATCCTAAGCCTGTCTTGTCTCCACATTCTCTTTGACTCATAATAAGATCATCCAATGATTTAGATGCCTTAGTGAATGAGGCAATCACATTTTTGAGGTCATTCTCCCTCTTTTCTATAGCAGTTATCTCTGCTATTAGCTTCGCATTTTCAGCCCTTATAATTTCATTCTCATCAGCTATTTGACTTAGGGTACTCAGCTCCTTAGTCAGCTGTGAGTTTTGGCATTTAAGCAGGTTGTTTTCCTCATTTAGTAGTGTGTGTGAGGATTTAATGTATTCAAAGTCTTTCATCATTTTGCCTAATGAATCATAAAGATCAGTGGGTGATGAGGTGTGTGTGTCACGATCACTATTCGGACTCGAGTGTGATGAATTTGAGTGTACCTCATCTTCTTGGTCGGGTTGGTCTTGTTCCTTGGCCATCAAACATATCAAGGCTTCTTCTTCGAGTCACTTGAGTAGTCAACTTCACTACTCTCTGCGAATCACCATGTCTTTTGACTTGGTCTGTCTCGGATCTCTGCAAGCCCGATTGCCTTTTTCTTTTCTTGTCTTCTTTCTCTCAAGACTTTTCTTTCTTCTTCATTCCTGTATTTGTTGACTACGGGGTATGGGCAATCAATGGCATAGTGATCTGGTTGCATAGCTCAAAGATAGATTTTCACCTTTTGATCACTCTTTCCATTCTTGGATTGTCAACCCTTTGATATTCAATTTTTGATGCTCTGCTCTCTTGGTTGGCCTATCTTCCCTTGTCTTGGAGGGAGCCGAGTGTCTTCTGGAGGATTCGCCCTTGCCTCTTTTGTAGTTCTTATTGAAGAACTTATTAAACCTTTTAACCATCGTGGCTATTTCCTCCGGGTCAATGACTTCTTTGACCTCGGCTCTCTTGCCATCCTTAACAATTAGAGCAAAATTGTTTGGGTACAAATTTGTCTCTTCCTGGTCTTTTCTTCTCACTCAAATTCGTAGGCTTTGAGATCCGAGAATAGCTCATGGTTGGATGTCTTGGATAGGTCCATGGAATGTCTTAGTGCCATGACCTTCATTTCCCATTCACCGAGAGACTTCTTAGAATCTTCATACACATTTCCTTCTATGTATATTCTTTTCCAAGTGCGGATAGCTCGTTGGTAATTTCGTGAACCGAGCATCCGGTTGATCCAAGGTCTCTCTCGCGATCATTTTGAAATTCTCAAATTTTTGTACAAAGAATCGATAACTTATTTTCCTTGATTTGCTCGAGCCTTCACAAATCGTGTTAGCTTGTCCCATTTCTTTAGCCGTTTTGCATGATTTGACTTTATTGAATATGGCTTTGTCCAAGGTTTTGTAAAGAATGTCCTTGGCCACATTGTCAGGTTATATCTTTTTCTCATCATTTGTCCATTCGGCTCTTGGGTTTTCAACCATAGGCGATCCGGGAGCAACATCCTCTTCACCTTCAATTCGCACTCTCCTTACAATTGTGTTCACTTTTAAAATTTGCAGTGGCCCATCCTCTATCACTATCCACATCTCATCATGTAATGCTTTGATAGATGAGCACGCATCACGAATTTTCCAATCATCAAATTCTTCAATTGTGAACATAGGGATGCGTGTCAAATTTGCTTCCATGATAACAACTTTTGATGGTAAAAAAGTTTTGAAAGATCAAGTACTAAAACAGACTTTGAAAAATTTGGAGATCTAGTTCAAGAACTGGTCACGGAAGGCTCAATGAACCAACCGCTCGATACCACTTGTTGGTCCCAAGGGGTGTGAGTGTAAGGTTTAGAAGGGGTTGAATAAACCTTACCAACTTTTTGATTTAGTCTTTTGAAATATTCGAGTTAATACTTCACACCGTGTCCTTGGTGGACTAAGTTAGTTAATCAAGAGAGTTAGTCACTCAACCGCAGACTGACTCGAAATTTGAGTTAGATAGAGTAACTCGGCTATTAAGACTAAAGACTTAACTCAACCGTGGTTTGTTTTTTTGAGAAGACTTAACACCCTTGAATTTGGTTTTGGTTTCATTTAATACTTGGTTTTAGCACTTAGAGATTATCAAGTGGATAGCAAATTTATCAGCAGATAAAATAAGATGCAGAAATTAAAGTGCTGAAATGTAAATGACACAATTAGTTTTTATAGAGGTTCGAAGATGGGGTAATTATTCTACTCCTCTCTTCTCCAACTCCTGTAGGAATCCACTAAGTATTGATCAATATACAGAGTGGTTAACGATCCGTATACAAGTCTTGATCACACAAATGACTTGATCCTTTGGGACTCGATCCTGAGATGCCTTGGTCACGCACGCGGTGGCTTCTCGTGCGACTCACCTTCTTCATAGGGCAGCTACCTTCCTACTACAGCCCACTTGCTCAAGCTTCTTGGATTTGATCACGAAGCCCTCCAAAAAAAACTTGAGACTGGTTCGACCTTGAACCTTCGTACAATTCTCTGTGGAATGTAGACCCCTTGATTCTTCAAAACTTTCCTCTTCAACTGATTGAAGTTATCTTTCCTTCACAGGTGAGTGTTGGATTGATTTCCTTCGTAATGTAGGTTTGATGATTGATCTTCAATGATTTGAGAATATCTTAGGTTACAACTCAGATGTTTTCTTGAATGTTCGTGGTTCAGGTAACCTTCTCTCAGAGTTATTCCTCAGCCTTTTATAGTGATCTTTCAAAAATCAGTCCGTTGAAGAGATAGGCTTATCTTTGAAAGTCACTTGTGGTCGTTGGCTTGTCTTGTTGCGATCCTTGGAATTTCCATTTCCTCGTATGAATGATTCTTGACTTTTCGTAGTTCGACATGGTGCGATGCTTCCCATTGGTTTATTCCTTTTGCACGCTTCCTCGAACCGAGAACTTCAAGAAAGGCGGTGATGAGGTATTACTTGTTTAAGTAATTCTCTTGATTTACGTACAACGGATCTCTTTCGATTGTCTTGACTTGACGCATTTTCTTCACATCCCCCAGGTGACTTCGAGTCGGCTTCCAATCATTTAATGACTCTTGTCATTTCGATCTTGAGACTTGGTGTCTTGAGTTGACTTGATGATACTTCACTCACCGCATCTCACCGCACCTTCATCGAGTTCCCGTCTTCTCTTCTTTGCCATATTCAACTGTCTTTGCAAATGAGTCTTCCTTCTAGTCTCCGGTTGTCTTCTTGCATGTTTAGGCATAGGCGATTAACTTTCGGTTTGACCAGCCCTTATCTATTACAATGCGATTTACAACAAAAATGGGGTGCCAACTTCCTATTCTAAGTTTTACATGGCATTCATCAAAATCTACAAAATGATTTCCCAACACCCTCTAACAACTAACTTCATGTAACGCTCTATTTTAGAAAATAAAAGCGTTCTGCCTTTTATAAAAACGTAAATATAAAAACACGATTTTTAACAAAACAATTTTGTAAAACTAGACATTTAAATATAAATAAATACCATTCACGTTACTAGTGAAATATTATCAAAATGTTACATGATATAAAATAAAATTATTCAAAATCCAAAGTTTAATTTGATCTTCATCCATCACTGACGTATCTCGGCACGACTCCTTAATCTGAAAAATTATAAAAATAAAGGGGTGAGCTTCCACTTGCTCAGTAAGGACCAACTTTTGTTAATATATAATAAATCATACAAGCATAATCATGTATAATAAAACATGTAATTTCCTCTGTAATATTTTCTCTGGTTGGCCAGTTAATAAATTCTAGCACAGCGGGCTTAACCCGAAGATCAACTTTGATCCTGGGCCTATTTACGGTCCCTGGTTAATAATTTATATTTCCTCTTGCATATCACATATAATTGAAAATACTCACATGAAGAATTATATAAAGATAAGAATTAAAAATTCCTACCTCAATTGTTTTATGTTATTCATTGCAATGAATAAAATTATTCTAATCCTCTTGATTCTAGATTCCTACATAAATCATAAAATTATAATTAATAGAATTATTTAATAAATTTGGATGGTTTAGAAAAAAAAATTGAAATATTGAAAAGAATTAGGGAATTTGGATTTTTGGGCTTGAGAAACTAATAATAAGGTTTGGTCAAAATCCCCGAGTTAAGCATTTTTTAAGAAAAAAAATTTAAATATCTCCTTAAATTTCCAAACACCCAAAAAAAACCCTATCCCCCCAACTCACGTTCCCACTCGCCCTCTCTCTCCCTTTTTATATTTTTTTTCTTCTCACTCCTTACCCCCTCACGTTGTGTCCTCCATTTCTTCTTCATTTTTTCCTTTCTTTTTCCTTTCTTTTCTCTTCCACCCAACCTCTCTCAACACCCTCCTCCATTTCACTTTCTTCCATCTTCTCCTCCCACACACATACAACCCCCTGCCCCTTACACTTCACGCTACCTCCACTAGACATTACCACAGACGCAGCGGCAAATAGCGAGAGGAGGACGGCGGCCGAGAATATACATGTTGCACATTTTCTCTCCTATTTTCTATATATGTGGACATTTTTCGAAAATCGTTTGTGTATTTGCTGAAATTTTAGGATTTAAACTGATTTATTTGTAGCAAAAATTATACTTTTGAGGGTTTTACCTAACTTGAACTTTGTTGAGGATTTGTGTAAGAATCATTGAATGGAACTAACAATTTATAGGAACTCAAAATTGATGATGGAGATTTAAGTTTACGTTAAAAATTATAACTTTTTACCTTTCATCTCTTTTTCATTAAATTTAAACCCTTCTACATTTCATAACTGATAATCTGATTAAATGATAAATTTATGTAAAAGAATAAAATTCTAATTATATAAATTTACCCCAATTATGAAATTAGGGATTTGAATCCCCAATTGAATCTAATTGTGAATCCTAATTGTAATTTTACCCTAATTTCTATGGATATTACACTTCCCTTTGGCCTTCTCCTTCTCCTTCTTCTTAAAGGCCATCAACTCCGCAATGTTGTAACTCTCCTTACCTTAAAAGCAAGCAGAAGCAATATCAAAAAAGGGAAGCAGTCAAAATTTACAAGTAAAGCGGGAAGCAGTGTAAAGAAGTAAAGCAAGATGGGATACCTAAGAACTCCCTAACATTCAGAAGATTTTTAAACAAGCCCCGAGACCTATAATCTTCTGCCATCTTCTTCCGGGAAGCAGGAATGCCTCGGGCAACCATAGCCTCCGAAATCCACTCATGAGAAAGCTCCAACCATAATCCCATACATAGAAGAAATCTTCCTTCCACAGCCCACTAGGAGAAAGAACATCTATCAAGAAACTTGCACTAGGGACATGAGAAGAAGTGGAAGAAGGTGTCACACCGAGACTTCCGGGCATAAAACAAAGAAAGAAATCCATCAACAGTTGGAATAAAATCCAGGTGCCACATAACATGTTGATAGCCTCGAATACATGCATAGGCCTTGGGAATCAACTGACCAACATATGCTCCCACTGACCTAAGGATCGAGATGAGGAAATTAAGTGTCTGGAGGAAGCACAAATCCAACAGAGAAGCTGTAAAGATACACTGTGATGAAGCCCTCAGGTGGATGAGTGAGTCTACGAAGACAGATGGAGGATACTTGATTGGCCAATTCACCCGGAACAACTGCTTGACTCTCGGAAGGAGGCCTATGCTGATACTTGGTGGGGCAGACCTCAGGAGGATTATCTTCTTCGGACTCCGCCTCAGAAGACTCATCACTTGAGCTCCAATTCGGCTCAAGCCCTACTTCCCCATCACCATCAAAGCACAACTGTGGAGCAAGGGAGGAATATCAAACTCTATGGAGAAGCGTGGACATGGAATGATCAACCCGAAACAAAATGCCTGGTAACACCTCTGCCTCCAAGTGGAATGGAAGAAGTACCAAAATCCGGGATATGGCTCGAAACATACGAAAACTCGGGGGAAGACGGAGAGAAATGGGAAGGAAAATGGACTGGGGGCTGTGGATGCCCCTCGGAGGCACGCCATCCTCCACCGGGGAGGGCGCTAAGGGGGCGCCCTTTGCCCGCTCCAGGGAGGCGCCCCGGGGCGCCCTCTACGGCCCAACGTGCTCTCATCTCTATCTCCACTTGATGCAATTCACCTTTCCATCAAGTCTCACCTCAAGTATCATCTCACCTCTCACTTGTAAGAAATTTCCTAAATCTTCTACAAAGGAAACAATTTCAAAGTTTAGAGGTAGAGAGAGAATTTACCTTTGGAAGACATGGCTACAAGCTTTCCTCTAAGTGTCCTTATGCAAAAAGTGGTCATAGATTCTCCAAAGACAAGACAAGATATACTACAAGACAAGCCAAATATTTCTACACTGGACTAGCTCCTGCACTGCTTCATCCCTCCGCAGCACCGGAGCTGGGGGACTTATGTTAACAAAAATGGTATTTCATTAATTAAATATAAAATTCATTTTATATATATTTATTTGATATTAATTACTCAATAGACTCTTAATAATTAAATCGGCCAAAAGGAGTCCGGGTTTGGTCCGTCGGTCGTTTTCACCTACATGGACTAGCCCATAGGCCAAATTCTCCTACACGGCCCACGGGGTCCATCTCCCAGCCCCCAGGTATAAAAAGGTTCCTCCTACTATCTGTAATTAAATTAATTCATTATTTTCCTACGCATTATTTTACAGTATTCTCTCGTTCACCGTGCTTACTTGAGCGTCAGAGAGGTTTCCTTGCAGGGACAACCCCCGAGGCCCTCTATCGTTTGTGCGTGTGTGCATGCAAGTTTCCATCAAAGGATTTTTCAGCTCAAGGAGAAGAAGACGAGAAAACTTTCCCTTCGAAAAGAGTAAGAAAAGAAGACTTTCCCCTCATGAAGAGGAGTGACGTGAAGACATCCCTCTCAGGAAGAAGATTTTGGTCAACCCCAATTGACTTGAGTATCATATATGTATATGTGTGTGTGTATATATATATAATAAGATTATAAAGTTCTTAAAATATTAATTTTTTTAAGATTTGAAACTCGAAGGACCTAATTTGTTCGAGTGGGAAACATTAATGATGATAATTACATTTACCTGAAGTAAAGTTTGAATGTTGAAACACATTACACCAAATCCCTTCGAGCCTTAAGATGAAAATTACATTTTGTTGTAGATGAATATTGATAGTGACCATTGCGGTGTAGTACTAAATGATATAGTTTGCAGCAGCTAGACTAGTAGTATGTCGTGATAAATGGGAATGGCCAAAAAAAAAAAAGAAAATACACATGAATTCTACTTAACCAATGATGTGATTTTGAATATCCCACGCTTGGAAATTTTTCGATTTTGAATATACCCCACATTTAGAGTCGAGATGTGATGTTTCACATTTATGTTTTGTTGTATTGACTATTGATGAATGACATGTGTACAAATATTATGATATACCATCTTGTACATATGTAATTCGTTCGATGCAATATAATATTAAGTAAAATAGAAATGTGGAATAAGAAATATGAATCCATTTAGTATACTGTTAAAATAACATGAGTGTTGTCATTTTATTATTCATTGTAAATAATTGATATCAAAGAATGACAAAGATAATCATGCAAAAATATGTGAAAAATAAACTTTTAAAATTATTATTCAATTTGGTATTACAGAGGTATTATGGAAAAGAGTTTCAGTAAATGAGTTATAATAAAAAAAACTTTAGCAATGAATTTTTATATCTTTCAGGATTTTCTTTAATATTTAGAAACATGTTTAGCTTATAGGCGGTAATTAATTTTCTTTCCAACTGGTTTTGGTCATTCCTATTTAAGAACTCAATTTTGGTCAATATTGAACATCTGAAGTACATGCATGTAAAAAGTTTGTGTACTGTGTATATATACGCGTTCATATACCGCATTGATAACTAAGACACATATTTTGACGTGACTTTCACGTAGAACAATGGCTTAGCTTAAACTTGAGACTTGCCTAGAGGCCCTAGACTTTAAATTGTAACTAATTTCTAAGAAAAATGATAATATACCGCTATTATGATTTAGTGATTTTACAATTTTATTTAAATAATCCCATTATATTCACAATTTTCATTTAATAAGTTACCCAATTGATTGCAATTCATGAATCTGTCCAATATTTCTATACAGATTAGTAGTCATATGGGTCTTGTTATCGATTATCGGCTCCACCGGTTCACAAAACAGTCGATTTTTTTAGCCATTCTCATCAAATCAAGATGTTTTTTAGCCATTTTTTTTAAACACATCTTTTCTAGTCATTTTGGTATGTGAAAAACTCAATTTGCCCTTGAGTCAATTTAACTGCACAAAAACACACATCCGTATGACTTGACATCGAGTTACTGTAGACTATAACTCGACATCGAGTCACAACACTTATTATAACCCTATTATTTTTTGTTTTTCTCCAAAATATTTTGAATTCACATAACGTTTTCGTTTTAAATCCGTTTTGCATGTATAATATATCAAATTAATCCTCTTTTCGATATCTATAATTCAACACCATATTGCATATTTAAAAATGAAAAATACAGGTTCGACTTTTTAAAAAAGTTTGAAAGAAAGAGTAAGAGGATACATAGAGATAAGTAAAAGAGAGATATAATCCAAATATATATCAAACAAATATGCTAGAAGGGTATGAATGTTATTTTACACTCCAAAATGGCTAAAAAATGTGTATACAAAAGATGGTTATCTTTCATCTTTACATATTATAAATGGCTATTTTGTACCATTTCTACAAAAATGTATTATGTTTTTTATGATTCCGTAATATGATAATGTAATAGACCAATAATGATAACTAAAATTCAAAGGTTAAAAATCGTCTAAAAACCCATCTAACAAAGTTCAAAATCTATATAACCACAAACATTTAACCAAATATTAATTTTATTAATTTTTTTCTAAAAGAAAGATATTTCACTGGCTTTGTGACCTATTTTATCCGTTATTAATCTATTTAATCAGACTTTTGATTCATTGCAATTAATCGGACCAAATTGACCATTAATTCTAGATTGAACCAATATCAATTTTATAAACCGATTTTTAAAACAATGAATCTGTCATCTACATGATCAAATCTTGACGAGTTAATGTAGAGGGAATAAATAATAAATAAAAAGTAGCTAGTTTTGGTTTTGGGAGGGAATCCAAGTGAGACACCAAATGGTTGAATAGCCCTCAAATCTTACGGCTAGGGATTAGTTTGTGCAGCCACCGCAGGAATGAGAAGAAATCTGACTAATCAACTTGGTTAATTTCTCTCAGTTTTATAGGCATTTATCCTATGTATAAGTGGATAACACTGGAGAAATTCAAACCCCTCGTCGACATACTGCTCTCAAAATTTGACATTTGACAACATATGAAAAGGGTAATTAATTTTCCTCAAAAAAAAAAAGGGTAATTAATTCAATGACCTCCTCGGATGTGTTTGGCGTGAAGCACAAGCATGGATGGATTTAGAATGAAGTCAAAAAGATAAAGGTTAATTGCACTTCACCCTCCAAGCTATAGCGTTTTTTGCACATTGCCCCACTGAACTTTGAAAATACATATTCCGCCCTCTGAACCTTATGATTTGTTGCACTTTACTCCTAAATCAACCAAAAGTTGACATGTATCAACTCGTGATATACAGGTCCAATTCAGGTTCTAGAGGATTAAGTGTAGCATGTTTAAAGTTAGGCATGCAAAAGATAAATTTCCAAAGTTTAGTAGGTAAAACGCAAAATTCACGATAGTTTAGCGGGCACAATACAAATATCCCAAAAAATAAAGATTGGTGACGAAATTTATTTTCTTGAAGGGATACTTTTTGTTTTTTTAGGGGGCAAAAGTTTAAAATTTAATAGTTATATATAGAATTTATATTAATTTTAAAAAAGTACATGACGTTGAGGGGACCGCACCTCTCCTAGGCGTAGAGTTGGAAAACAAATTAAATTGCTTGATACTTGATTTGAGATCGATCATAAAATACTCATTCGAGCTCAGATTGTTAATATAACGAACCAAACATGAACATATTTTTCATTCGATAAAATGAAAAGCTCGATGGGGCTCATCTTGATTAGTAAAACTGATATGTAAAAATATCAAATTACTCGACTCGAGTTTGGCTCGATTCATTACTAATCAAATCAAATTCAAACAAAAGTTTTAAAACTCGATAAAAATTCAAACAAACTTGAACATTATTATGTTTGGTTATATACACTCGATTCTTTTTTACCTCTACGAGGGCACGTCCCTAAATGGATTTAAAGTTAATGAGTTGAAATATCTTTAATTAATATTTCGTGTATCTTAATTAATCCATGATACTAATAGAAAAATAGTTCAAAGTCATAATTGTAGATTGAAAATTGTGATTATTAATAAAATAGAATTCATAGATCCTCCAGCCCAAATGCAGGTGTTGTTAATTATATAACTAACTAAATTGACCACAACAACTAGATTTGGTGGATTTTTTATGGAGATATCACATCTTTGCATTAATTACCCTTTTAAGTGAATGTTTGCTATAAAATGGCATGCAACATCTTATTTCAAGCATTATAACTTTTCTCCTTAAGAACTTCAGCTCTCTGAGTAGTACTCCTATATATTTCATTGGAGAGAGAGAGAGAGAGAGAGAGAGAGAGAGAGAGAGAGAGAGAGAGAGAGAGAGAGATGGGTTCTTGTAGAATTATGAAGAACAGTTTCTTGTCATTACACCATTCTAATGACAATTCAGGCTGGTTATCTTCTTCCCCTTATAGCAGTCTTTGTGTCAAAAAGCAAAAGGTTAATTCTATTTTCTGTGTGTATTAATTATGAGCATTTCCTAGCTCCTTGCTATCTACAGGCCTATATATGAAAATTCACTCTTCTTGTTTTAATTTTCTGTTTTGTCGATCCGTTTTCAGTACGTTTCTGGAATAGCAGGTCATGTTCAACAGGACAGTAACACGAGCGAGATGACGGAGACGGAGAGGGAGATGAATCTGACAATTACAAGCCATCGTCTTAATTTTAGTGGAGAAAAGCCCTCAACTCCAATATTGGATACTATAAACTATCCCATTCACTTGAAAAATCTCTCTCTGCAGGTAATTCTGCATTTTGCTCATTATTTTCTCATATATATCAGGTCCTTTGGCTGCAGTTTTTGTATAACATCATTAACTTTCCTGCTTAACAACTTGAAACTGCTAAATAATGGAGTTGAAAAATTCTCAAAAACAAGTTAAGATCATGATGAAGTCAGTACCAACAGTTATGGCTGATAATTTGTAACAGATACAAAAACACGATTCGAATCTTTTTTTTTTTTTTTTGAGAAGAAACACGATTCAATCTAAAACGTTATAACTAGGTTAGGGATGAAGCTTGACAGATTAGGATTAGAATCGTGTCGGACCCGAACAACAAGAAATAATAAACAGGTCGGGTTACTTAAAATGACACGATTGACATAGAATCTAATCGATGTAATGATTGTTAAGTGTTTTGAAAAATAAAAATGTGTTTACTCCTGAAATTCCAAAACGCGCTTTCCATTATTGTGGGAAGGAAAACGTTTTGAAAACAAAATCAAGCAAAGCCAATTTAGAAAACATCATTTTCCAATGTTAATTGTGGACCTTGTTCCTTGCAGGAACTAGAAAGATTGGCTGATGAATTAAGAGAAGAGATGGTGTATACAGTGTCGAAAACAGGAGGCCACTTGAGTTCAAGCCTGGGTGTTTCAGACCTTACTGTTGCACTCCATCACGTATTCAACACACCTCAGGATAAAATCATCT
The DNA here is from genome assembly GCA_016081115.2 of Rehmannia glutinosa. NCBI lineage: Eukaryota > Viridiplantae > Streptophyta > Magnoliopsida > Lamiales > Orobanchaceae > Rehmannia > Rehmannia glutinosa. The sequence continues at coordinate 77,403,312 of CM071927.1, read as the reverse complement.
GGGATGTTGGTCACCAGGTACACAATAATAATTCTTCATTATTTTAAGGGATAATTACAATCTAATCCCTAAGGCTTGGGGTAATTACGAAAAAAAAAAACATAGAGAAGTTTCAAAATTGTAGAAACCTTCTTCAGTAGGTTTTATTTCGTCTTACATTTTCAACCTTAATCGTATCTAAATTGTAAAATATTTATCGCAAATTCCGTCAGGTCAACTAACGATTAGGGGCAAAATATATTACCGAATCAAAACTCAAATGGGTTTCGGTAATTTTGAACTTCTCTGATTTTTTGTAATTGACCCAAATTTCAGGGTTTTTTATTTTTGTAATTATCACTTATTTTAATTATTTTTCAAGTTTAATTTTCAACATATCCATCGATCACCTTTAATTGTTGTCATGGTATAATTGCAATTGTAACTGAAAATATATATGATGGCATGTGACAACAGGCGTATCCGCACAAAATGTTGACAGGGAGGAGGGCGAGAATGCATACAATTCGACAGACATATGGGTTAGCAGGATTCCCCAAAAGGGATGAAAGTTTGCATGATGCATTTGGAGTTGGTCACAGTGCAACAAGTATTTCAGCAGGACTAGGTAATTAATTATATTTCTTTTCCCAACAGTATTAACTCATAATTCAACTTTAGTTATATGGGTTAATTACAAAAACTACGCTTGAGTTTAGTTTAATTACAGAAAAATTCGGTTATCTTTCAAAATTACAAATAAGCCTTTGGAATTTGTTTCTATTTTACAAATTTCACCATCAAAAGGGGTTATTTGTTAGGTAAATACAAATCTCAATGGAGTATTTATAATTTTGGAAGATAGTACTAGTGTCTGTAATAAACCTAAAGGGTATTTGTTATTATCCATAGACTTAATTGCAAAAGTGGTCCCGGGATTATAACAGACCAGCCAAGTAAAAATTTTAGGTAGTAATGTTGATCCCGTAATATTTTAATTTTGTGCAATTTTGATCCCATAAATTTGAATTGTGCAATTTTAGTTCTATCAGTTTTGATTTCGTGCGATTTTGGTCCTAGTTGTTGAGTGTACTAGTTTCTTAACATGAGTAAGATGTTTTACTTGTGTTTTTGTCCATTTGCTTATCAGGAATGGCGGTAGCAAGGGACTTACTAGGGAATAAAAACCATGTAATATCAGTGATAGGAGATGGAGCCATGACAGCAGGACAAGCATATGAAGCAATGAACAATGCAGGCTTTCTTGATTCCAATCTTATAATAATCTTGAATGATAACAAACAAGTTTCCTTGCCCACAGCCACCATCGATGGCCCTGCTCCGCCCGTCGGAGCTTTAAGCAATGCCTTGACAAGATTGCAAACAAGCACAAAATTTCGCCAACTTCGCCAAGTAGCAAAAGTACTAATAAAACACTTCAACTTTTTTTTATTTATATTTTTAATTCTTTTTCCAAATACTACCGACTTCTAAATCTCAACAACATTTCATTTCTACTGTAATAAATCACTTTATCAAGAAACAGAATTTTACGCAAAAATACAGCTTATTCACATTCTGAGAGTTAAGCATTTTGTGTAAGCATGTATTTGGTTATGGGATGTTATACAAATTGATCTATTGATGAACAGGGCATGACTAAGAAAATGGGGAACCAAGCCCATGAAATGGCAGCTAAAGTGGACACTTATGTTAGAGGGATGGTGGGAAAAGCAGGGGCTTCCCTTTTTGAAGAACTTGGAATCTATTACATTGGTCCAGTAGATGGACATAGTATAGAAGATCTTGTTCATATTTTCAAGAAAATTAAGGATATGCCGGCGCCAGGCCCTGTTTTGATTCATATTATTACAGAAAAGGGCAAAGGATATCCTCCAGCCGAAGCTGCTGCCGATAAAATGCATGGTACAACTACCATTTTATATACTTACACTTCTATAATCATTAATTACAACGAATTTAAGGGAGTGTTTGCAAAAACTTCTGCTTTTAAAGTAAGTGCAATCACTAATAAAAATGCTTTTGGCTGAAAAAAATTATTTTTTAGTGTTTGCGAATAAACTTCTGCTTCTGATTCTATTTTATTTAATCAGAATCTAAACATAGAGAAATGATTGCTTTAGATTTCTGATTATACTTTAGGGTTTGACTTTTACGAACAAATAAACATTTTTACAATTTTTTTTATCAAACACTTGTGATACAATAAATTACTTCTTCTAAAATAAAAGTTTTTGCAATAGCATAAGGGAAAAATAGTTGAGAATCAGTAGTGTTTGCAAATGGAAGCTAAAAGTTGAATATGTTAAAAAGAGAGTTTTTTGTGAATAAGTTGTAAAAACGCTCTATTTGTGTGTAAAAATACCAAAAACAGAATTAGAAATCTAAAATACCTCTGCCACTTGTTTTAGATTCTGGATTAAGTTTTGCAGAATCAGAAGCAGAATTGGGCATTTAAAATATTAAGAACTAATTTTTTTTTTCTTTTCTAGCAAAAAGTTGACAATCACTTTTTTGTAAGTGTTTGCAAACATTCAGAACGGTGATTATTTTTTCAGGTGTGGTGAAGTTTGATGCTAAAACTGGAAAACAGATGAAGCCTACATCGAAAACGCATTCGTACACTCAATACTTTGCCGAGTCTTTAATAGCTGAAGCTGAGCAAGACGAAAAGATAGTAGCTATTCATGCTGCCATGGGAGGGGGCACGGGTCTTAACGTTTTCCAGAAACGCTATCCTAAAAGATGTTTTGATGTTGGGATAGCAGAACAACATGGTGTCACCTTCGCTGCTGGTCTAGCAACTGAAGGTCTCAAGCCTTTTGTTGCTATTTACTCGTCTTTTCTGCAGAGGGGTTATGATCAGGTCAAGAAAATTTTAAACCTTTAAAATAATTTTGACGACTTTTATAACTTATACATGATTCTTGTAATTAAATAAGAATAATTAGTAGCACTTACACTGAATCCTTGAAAAGCTTGGCTTATTTCTTGACGGCAAAATTGCAACAATATTAGTCCTTTAAGTTAGGGGGTGACAATCTTGGTTCTGCTTGAACTGAAAATTTTGGATTTATTCCAGCTAAAATATGCCTGGAATCGTACAATTATTACTTACAGGACTAAAGCAAACGTTCAAGTTTAAGCAAGTACCATTTTTGTCACCTCCTAAGTTACACGACTAATTTTGCAATTATGCTGTTTTCAATACTAAAACTTGGCTTATTTTCTTGAGATGCTTTTGTATCAGTTAATTTATCAACTTATTGCATACGGGTCCAATAATTTAAGAAAATCTGATTAAAAATCAACAAAATGCAGGTGGTTCATGATGTAGATCTTCAAAAGCTCCCAGTGAGATTTATTATGGACAGGGCTGGACTCATCGGTGCGGATGGTCCGACTCATTGTGGAGCCTTCGACACAACATACATGGCTTGTTTACCCAATATGGTGGTCATGGCTCCATCAGACGAGGCCGAGCTTATACACATGATCGCCACCGCTGCAACGATCGATGACCGGCCTAGTTGCATTAGATACCCTAGAGGAAACGGAGTTGGTGCACCTCTTCCACTAAACTATAAAGGAACTCCTTTGGAGGTATAGAGTTTTTTTTAGTGAAAATTACAAATATTACCCCTGAAATTCACCCTGATTACAAAAAACATCCAGTTTTCTTTTAAAATTACAAATACCACTCAGTGGCCGATGCAGGATTTTATAGCATGGGGTAGATTAATAGTTCGGAGAAAATTATTTTGTTCTGTTGTCATTGGTTGCCCCCAGTTTTATGTAAAATACATTTATGAACAATTTTGAGGAGGCTGAATAATAAATATTCTTATAAATAGTTTAAAATGTAAAAGGGTACCTAATAAAAAAATAGAAATTTTGGGGCAGCGCACCCCCCCCCCCTGCTCTGTCTGCCATCATATCTCCTTGAGGTTGGTATCTGTTTTATAAACTACCCCTCTTAATAGGTGCAATTCGCAGAATGAAAACATATATGTATTTTGTAAATTTGAAAGATAACTGAGCTTTTCTGTAATTAGACTAAATCTCAAGGATAGTATTTGTAATTAACCCGAAACTTTATATCCATAATTATGTTTGTATTCTAACTGTAGTTTTTTCTGGACCAGATTGGCAAGGGTAAAGTTTTAAGGGAAGGAAGTAGAGTGGCCATTTTGGGTTTTGGAACAATAGTACAAAATTGTTTAGCAGCAGCAAAAATTCTTCAAGATGTTGGCATATTTGCTAGTGTGGCTGATGCAAGATTCTGCAAGCCTCTTGATGGAGATTTGATTAAGCATTTGGCTAAGGAGCATGAGGTTCTTATTACTGTTGAAGAAGGATCAATTGGGGGATTTAGTGCGCATGTTTCTCATTTCTTGTGCTTGAATGGATTACTTGATGGTAATCTTAAGGTAAGACTTCCAATATTCAATGCCAAAAAATGAGCACAACATAACAAAAAAGGAATAATTTCAAAACATACCCTTAGTTTCAGTCTAGTTACAAGAAAGAAAAAAAAATCCAATTATCTTTCATAATCAGAAATACTACGTTCATATTTGCTTCTATTCTACAAATTACACCGTGTCAAGAGGAGAATAATTGTTAAGCAAAGGGATAATTACCAAAAAAAAAAAAAAAACCCGAAGTTAGGTCTAATTACAATAAAATCCAGAGATTTTTGAAAATTACAAAAAAAAACCTTGGAGGTTTGATTTCGTCTTACATTTTCTTACTTCATAAGCGAAAAATATTTTAAAAATCCCTAACATTTATAGAAGTATTACATCTATCCCCTAAAATTTAAGACAAAATCAAATCTGATGGCTATATTGTAATTTTAAAACATCTCTGGACCTTTATGTAATTAGCCCAAACTAGGATATTTTTATTATAATTATCTCTTAATTAAATATAAACCTCAATGGGGTGTTTGTAATACCTTAAGGGATATTTGTAATGATAAACAAAAATTGCTTTTTTTTTTAATTAAGCTAAACCCAAAGTAGTTTTTGTTATTTATGCTAACAAAAAAGGCCGGCATTAGACATAGAGGTAGAGCGGACTGGACTCTAATTTTAGAGGCCCGAAATGAGTTGGGCTTTTTTGGCCCGACCTATTAGGCCCAAAATACCCGGTCTGGTTCGATTGGCCCGATTTTTCAGTCTATTTTTGTGGGTTGGGCCGGGCTATTTTCAAAAATAATGGCCTGAGTACTGTTTGGCCCAGCCCAACCCAATTTTTTTATTTGGCCCGGGCTGGCCCGTTTGACATCTCTACATAGAGGTCTAATGTTTTGATGCAGTTCTAATTTACAGTGTTTCTGTTTTTTCATGTTTTAGTGGAGGCCAATGGTTCTTCCTGACAGATACATTGAGCATGGAGCCCAAAATGATCAGATTGAGGAAGCTGGGCTCAGCCCAAAGCATATTGCAGCCACTGTTTTGTCACTGATTGGTGAAGGCAAGGATAGTCTTCAGTTGCTCAACTTGTAATTGTGTAATTGTTTCCAAGAGTTTGTTACCTGGAAGAGAATCGTGACCACATGTTATATGTACACAAGATATGATTATATTATAATAAATCTAAGGATTTTAATTACTGAAAATATTTTAATGTTGGAAGTAAGTTTAAATATAAAACCAAACAGTTCTTACTCTAGAATCAATTATTTTTTTTTTTTGATAAGCTCGAACTTCTGCGCTACGCCCGATCTACGCCAAAACAACAAACGCTCCATTCTTTCTTTGCCAAAGAAATCATGGGGATGTCGCACGACGCGACTGGCCAAGATTCGACGGTCTGTGACGTCTGTCCTCCTAAAGAAAAGAAAAACAATTATAATTCGACGTCCCCAATCTACTCTAGAATCAATTATCGATCGTATACAAACTGTTTTTAACAGCATCACAGGATTTAGTGACAACTGCTTTGAGAAAGTACTAAGTTCCGTTCACTTTGGGCCTTTTCTTTCGAGATTGTTGCCCTAAATTCAGAGCCCAAATGTTACGACTTGTGGCCCTAATTTCAGACCACAAAAATACAACCAAACAATTTCGTACAAGATAAAAAAAAATGGTAATCTCTTGTGTATCACTTTACACATTGTACTCCAATTGTTATCACTTTAGAAATTTCAAGGGATTTTTTGTCATTTTCAAAAACTTTGGTCTTTTTTGTAGTTAGGCCAAACCTCAGGGTTTTTTTTGTAACTATCCCTTCCTTTTTCTCAAAAAAAAAAAAATTGTTGCTATTTTCTAAGATCTTAAAATGTTAATTTAGTTTTAACTTTTAATCTTAGTAATTATAAGATTGTCAGTGCTAACATCTTCTAAATTGCACGTCTCAATATTTTATCCAATTCTTAAAAAAAAATTATTTATGCAGTTAAATCTCATATCTGTTGAGCGGTAAGAGATTCCTTCGGATATGTATCGTAAATGCAAACTAGAACAATACCGTTTATTACACGGAATTTGTCCAAAGACAAAATTTTGGTGTCATATATTTATTTGTGGTAGTTATTGAAGATCGAAAATATTAAAAAAGAAATTCAAAATTTAGAAAAATATTATACAATGAAAATCATAAGAAAACGAAAGATGATATTTCATGGTATGTACTGTTTTATGGTTAGACTAATAAGGAAGTCTATTGCAGGTTGAATTCTTAAGCTTATAATTTTTTCAAAATATATTTTCATACTTTGGGAATCCACGTCGATATGGTAAAAGCTTATTCCATAAATAAAATATATTGCAATGGTTGATACGTTATTTTTTGGCATCTAAAAATTTACTTAGCTAATTGTGTTAATTTTATTAACCAGATGTATCCAATAAAAATATCTTTCATTTTTTTAATTTCTATAAAATTAGATAGGTGCCAAATACTATTTATTTAGCTTTGCACACAATTGGGTAAAACCACTTGATCAATTAAGTTTGCATGATATCTAGTAAGAAGCAAACAAAATTTATTATTAATAAATTTGAGCTATTTCTTTGTGCATTGGATTGTCAAAATGACGTGAATTTTTAATTCGTAATTTTATTGTTACAACTATTTGTTGGATTTTAAACTTGATTTTGGTTCAATTAATATTGGGCTTGAAAATATATATTTGAGTTAAAAGATAAAATAAGATCCAAGCCCAAATGGCCCAAGTTCTAGAATTTGTCTAGAAATGTCTTGGAAAAATATCTTAGATATTATTTGTAAAAACATTTGTAGCATTAGGAAAGTAGATATTTTAGAGGATGATTCTAGTGGATGAATTATAGCCATTAGATTAAATAAATCCTAGCCATTGGTTAAGAAGTTGTACTAGTATAAATATGGGTGTCTTGATCATTTTGTAACAAGCCAAATTTGAGAAGAATCAATACAAGCAAATATTTCTCCACCAAAAACTCTCTTAAATTTCTTAGCATAAATAACCTTCCCCTCCTACAAAGAGAAAATAATCCCTCTTCTAACTTCCAATTTCTAAATAACCCTTTTTTCTTCTAAACTTGAGATAACCCTCCTCCAACAAAGTGCTATCAGAGCCACAAGATCACTTGTGGTTTAAATAAAAATATGGCAAACGGTGTGTCTTCCTTTCAAGTCCCTATGCTCAACACAAGCAACTGTGATAATTGGAGTATCAAGATGAAGCTTTTGGGTGCACATGAAGTTTGGGATATTGTAGAAAAAGGATATATCGATCCACAAGATGAGAATACACTATCCCAAACTCAAAAAGATAATTTAAAAGATTCAAGAAAGAGAGACAAGAAAGCTCTCTATCTCATCTACCAAGCTTTGGATGATGATGGTTTCGAAAAGATCTCAAGTGCAACTACCGCCAAGGATGCATGGGAGAAGCTTCAAACGTCTCATAAAGGAGCCGAGCAAGTAAAGAAGGTATGTCTCCAAACATTAAGAGGTGAATTTGAAGCTTTACATATGAAAGAGTCCGAATCTATTTCCGAATATTTTACAAGATTTTTGTCGGTTTCTAATCAAATGGAAAGAAATGATGAAAAGTTAAGTGATGTGAGAATTATGGAAAAGATACTCCGTTCTTTAAGTCCTAAATTTGAGCATATTGTCGTAATAATTGAGGAAACAAAAAATTTGGAGGAGATAACTATTGATCAATTATTGGGGTCATTACAAGCATATGAAGAAAAACATAAAAAGAAGCAAGATATTGTAGAACAACTTTTTAAAATGCAAGTGAATGATATAGAAGAAAGCATGAGCAATGAACGCGGTCAACATGGAAGAGGTCGTGGACGTGCACGGGGAGGTTTCAATAATAGTGAAGATAGAAGAGAATTCCCAACCGGTGGATGTGGGAGGAGCAATCCAAGAACGAGGTACGAAAAATCACAAACAAAGTGTTATAATTGTCAAAAATTTGGACATTATGCTTCCGAGTGTAGAGCTCCCAAAACCAAGGTTGAAGAAAAGGCCCACTATGTGGAAAATGAAAATGAAGAAGATGCCAATTTGTTACTAGCATACAAGGGTGGTGATGGAAGACAAGACAACACTTGGTACCTCGATACTGGTGCAAGCAACCATATGTGTGGAAGAAGAAACATGTTTGTGGAGCTTGATGAATCGGTGAGTGGCAATGTTTCTTTTGGAGATGAGTCTAAAGTTCCAGTCAAAGGAAAAGGTAAAATTCTAATCCGCTTAAAGAATGAGAGTCATCAATTTATTTCTAATGTCTATTACATTCCAAATATGAAAAGTAATATCTTGAGTTTGGGACAACTCTTAGAGAAAGGCTATGACATTCACATGAAAGATCGTAGTCTTTCTATAAGGGATGATAGAAATAATTTAATCACCAAAGTGCCAATGTCTAGAAATAGAATGTTCTTATTAAATATCCAGAATGATGTAGCAAAATGTCTCAAAGCTTGCTACAAAGATATATCTTGGCTTTGGCATCTACGATTTGGACACTTAAATTTTGGCGGATTAGAATTACTATCAAAGAAAGAGATGGTGAGAGGATTACCGTCCATCAATCATCCCGATCAACTATGCGAAGGATGTCTATTGGGAAAACAATTCAGAAAGAGTTGTCCTAAGGAATCAAGCTCGAGATCACCGAAGCCACTGGAGCTCATACAAACTGATGTTTGTGGACCAATCAAGCCAAGCTCTCTCGGTAAAAATAATTATTTCCTTCTTTTTATTGATGATTTCTCTAGAAAGACTTGGGTATATTTTTTGAAACAGAAGTCTGAAGTGTTCGAAGCATTCAAGAAGTTCAAAGCTATGGTTGAAAATGAAAGTGGATGCAAAATTAGGGCAATGCGATCAGATCGTGGAGGAGAATTCACATCTAAGGAGTTCCAAGAATTTTGCGAAGCAAATGGAATCCGGCGTCCCTTGACAGTCCCAAGATCCCCAAAAAATGGCGTAGGCGAGAGAAAGAATAGAACAATTCTTGAAATGGCAAGGTGCATGCTCAAAAGCAAAAGGTCGCTGCAAAGGAGTTAAAGTTTGACCAAGTGGTGGCGTGTGCGGTGTACTGTCAAATCGTTCACCAACCGAGTGTGTGGGGAAAAACACCACAAGAAGCTTGGAGTGGAAGAAAATCGGGTATCTTTCATCTAAAAGTATTTGGAAGCAAAGCATATGCACACGTACCTGACGAGAGAAGAAGTAAGCTTGATGACAAAAGCGAGGCATTCATCTTCATCGGGTATGACTCAAATTCTAAAGGTTATAAGTTATATAATCCAAATACTAAGAAGCTTGTGATAAGTCGTGATGTATAGTTTGCTAAAGAATCAGATTGGGATTTTGGTTCCCAAAACAACTTTAATTTCTTTCCGGATTTTGAACAAAATGAGTCGAGACCGACTGAGTCAACCATAGAAGTTCAGCAAGAGCCAACTACTCCATCCAGTTCACAACATGTGCAAGGAGTCTAGAAGATCTTTATGAGAACACCGAGAGGATAGATGATATCACTTTATTTTGTCTATTTGCAGATTGTGAACCAGTGACTTTTGAAGAAGCAGTCCAAAATAAAAGATGGAGAGATGCTATGGATTAAGTGATACAGGCAATCATGAAGAACGACACGTGGGAGCTGACCTCACTTCCAAAAGGACATAAGGCTATCGGCGTCAAGTGGGTGTACAAAGCAAAGAAGAATGCTAAAGGAGAAACTGAAAGATATAAAGCAAGGCTAGTCGCAAAAAGTGCTATAGTCAAAGAGCTGAATCGACTATGACGAGGTGTTTGCTCGATCGCTCGCTTGGAAACAATAAGGCTTATCATTTCTTTAGCGACTCAAAATATATGGAATATTCACCGGATGGACGTAAAGTCGACTTTCTTAAATGGAGTTCTCGAAAAGGAAGTCTACATTGAATGTACCAAAGGGCTATGTGGTGAAGAAAGAAGAAGAGAAAGTCTTGGGTTAAGAAGCTCTATACGGATTAAAGCAAGCACCACGGGCTTGGAATAGCGGGATCGATAAATACTTGCAAGAGAATGGGTTCACTAAATGCCCGCACGAACATGCACTTTATGTCAATGTCGAAAAGATGATGTTTTGATCGTGTGTTTATATGTGGATGATTTGATCTTCACAGAAATAATCCGGACATGTTTGAAGAGTTCAAGAAAGCAATGACCACCGCAGAATTTGAGATGACGATATCGCTTATGGCATATTACCTCGGCGTTGAAGTTAAACAACAAGAAGATGGGATTTTCATCTCGCAAGAAGAAGGCTACGCTACGCGAAGGAAATTCTCAAGAGGTTCAAGATGGATAAGCTGCAAGCTTTATTAACACACACCAAATGTGCGGCATCAAGCTATCAAAGTATGACGGAGAAGAAAAAGTGGACCCGACATTGTACAAAAGTTTGGTTGGAAGTTTTCGGTATTTGACGTGTACGGACCAGACATTCTCTAAGCCACCGGCCTAATAAGTCACTACATGGAAAATCCAACCACTACTCACATGAAGTCGCTAAAAGGATTCTTCGCTATCTCAAAGTTACGATCAATTTCGGCTTATTTTTTTATTCAACAACTAATGATTATAAACTTGTTGGTTATAGTGATAGTGATTGGTCCGGAGATGTGGATGATCGAAAAAGTACTCTTGGCTTTGTGTTCTTCATGGAGATACCGCATTCACTTGGATGTCAAAAGAAGCGTGAGATAGTCACTCTCTCAACCTGAAGGTGAGTACGTAGGCTGCGACGACTTGTGTTTGCCATGCGGTTTGGTGAGAAATTTCTTTGAACTGGAATGACACAAGAAGAGCCAACTAAGAATTGTGTCGATAACAAGTCAGCTATGACATTGGCAAAGAATCCGGTGTTTCATGATCGAAGCAAGCACATTGACACTCGCTACCACTACATACGAGATTGCATATCGAGAAAGGACGTGCAAGTGGGGTATGTGAAGTCTCAAGATCAAATTGCGGATATCTTCACCAAACCGCTCAAGCATAAAGACTTCATACGACTTAGAAGTTTTCTCGGAATGGCAAATCAAGTTTAAGGGGGGGTGTTGGATTTTAAACTTGATTTTGGTCCAATTAATATTGGGCTTGAAAATATATATTTGAGTTAAAAGATAAAATAAGATCCAAGCCCAAATGGCCGAAGTTCTAGAATTTGTCTAGAAATGTCTTGGAAAAATATCTTAGATATTATTTGTAGAAACGTTTGTAGAATGTTCTAGGAAAGTTGATATTTTAGAGGATGATTCTAGTGGATGAATTATAGCCATTGGTTAGGAAGTTGTACTAGTATAAATATGGGTGTCTTGATCATTTTTTAACAAGCCAAATTTGAGAAGAATCAATACAAGTAAATATTTCTCCACCAAAAACTCTCTTACATTTCTTAGCATAAATAACCTTCCCCTCCTACAAAGAGAAAATAATCCCTCTTCCAACTTCCAATTTCTAAATAACCCTTTTTTCTTCTAAACTTGAGATAACCCTCCTCCAACACTATTTTCACGTTAATTTTTTACGATTCAATTTTACATTGCAATGGTTGATATCTAACTTTTTGGCATTTAAAAAATAATATAGTTAATTGTGCTAATTTTATTAATCAAAAGTATCCAATATATGTCTTCCATTTTTAAGAATAGTTTACTCATTTAGATTATATAGATAGATTGTTTAGATTATTTTTTCATTTTTATAATATTTTTACCTTTTAGATTATATAGATTGTTTAGATTATTTTTTTCACCTTTTAGATTATATATGAAAAAAATGAGGGAAAAAAAGGGTTGAAGCCGCCACGTGTAAATTTTAGAATGAGGAGTTTCCACATGTCTTGAAATAGTAAGGTGCTGACATGTGTCCTGCGCTTTTTCCTTTTAGTATATAGGGTTGATTGGAAAAATAGATTTTAAGTGTATAGTATGAATAGATTGTTCCGAGGGGCATCGACTTGTCATGAGGAGAAAACTCCGATAGTTAAATCATTACAGGCTATTAAGGAAAACCATTTGACTTGAAGGTGGAGTAAATTTGCGTATCTTGTAGAGAAATTGTTGGAAATACTTGCTTTTTTGGAAAAAAGATAGGCAAAAACTCATATAAAACGGTCTTATGGGTCGCAGTTTGTGAGACGGATCCCCTGCAACCTGTGACCCAACTCATAGGAGATCAGTGGCATTTTAGTAAATATAGGACCGATTCCATTTTCTTCTTTCTTTTTCTCCCTTTTCGTCCTTTCTTCCTGGGTCTCGATCCACCATTACATGCCGCTGCAATTTTTTTTTTCTGTCTTTGCTCGTTGGTGGTCTGGCTTGGGCCACCTCCGATCAGTCCCTTGAGCAGGCCTTCTCCCAATTCAGTGAAGTCATCGAATCGAAGATTATTAACGATCGTGAGACCGGAAGATCCAGTCTCGCGGAAGCGGTGGTGGAGCTAGCGGTGGATTTCGCTGCCCTCGCCGTGAAGGTTGTCATAGCGGAGGTGGTGGTGGTGGTTACGGCGGAGGTGGATATGGCCGCCGTGAGGGTAGTTACGGTGGTGACCGTGAAACTGGAGGAATTAGGCCTTTAGTTAATTTGGGTTGTTAAGTGTGTGTTACTTTAGTTAATTTCGTGTTGAAATGTGTTGTGCTTGAAATTCAATGGTTTGTGGGTTAAAAGCTTTAATCTTGTTTTCCAGTTGTTGGATTTGAAGAAAAAAATTCAAAATCTAAATTGAATAATTGGGTGGGAGTTTGATTCACAATATTTCCCTGCATAAATCCTCAGTAATTAGTAGTCTATTCTTAGGGAAAGAATTTGAATGTTGAATAGAATCAACAATAATAAAGACCTCATTTACGGCGGTGGCAATTTCCATCAATATGAAATGGCGATGGAATTTTCATATATCTAAAAGGGCGGTTGTATTTTCGTAAATATTATACTAACATGTGGATGTGATAATAATTTAAAAAGTATCGTATTATATTGAAAAAATATTACTTTTGCGGTGAAAAGTATAAATTTTAAAATTAAGAATACTGATATTATTTACTTACACATTACAGTCTTGTTTAGCAGTATCAATTTTTATTAAAAAAATATCACATTTACCCTCTAAAAGTCATATATTTTCAAAATAACAAAACTGATATTAGTAGTTTTCCTAAAAATTATTCGTAAATCGGCTTTGAAAAGATATTCTTAGATCTCCTAAAAAGTATTAGTTTTATTCTGGAAAATGTTAGTAGTTCATCTGAAACATATTAGCAGGATCCCCCTGAAAGTATTAGTTTTTTTCTAAAAAATATTATTTTTCTCTAAAAGTATTAATATTTTTCATCAAAAGTATTAGTTTTCTCCGCGAAAATATTATTACTTCTTAACAATATTAGTAGTCCCATTGAAAGTATTATTTTTTCTCCGAAAAGTGTTATTCCTACTCTTCAAAGTATTAATTTTTTTTTCTTCATAAAAAATATCAGTTTTTCCCGAAAAAGTATTAGTTTTTTCCACAAAAGTATTAGTTTTTCCCGCGAAAATTTTAATAGTTCTTCTTAAAAATATTAGTAGTCCCACTGAAAGTATTAGTTTTTCTCTGAAAAATATTATTCTTTCTCTTAAAAGTATTAATTTTTTTTCTTCAAGAAAAGTATCAGTTTTTCCCTAAAAAGTATTAATTTTTCATCAAAAGTATTAGTTTTCCCCGTGAAAATGTTACTAGTAGTTCTTCTTAAAAATATCAGTAGTCCCACAAAAAGTATTAATTTTTCTCTAAAAAGTATTATTCTTTCTCGTAAAAGTATTAATTGTTTTTCTTCAAGAAAAGTATCAGTTTTTTCCTAAAAAGTATTAATTTTTTCATCAAAAGTATTAGTTTTCCCAGCGAAAATGTTAGTAGTAGTTCTTCTTAAAAATATTAGTAGTCCCACAAAAAATATTGGTTTTTCTCTAAAACGTATTATTCTTTCTCTTAAAAGTATTAATTGTTTTTCTTCAAGAAAAGTATCAGTTTTTCCCTAAATAGTATTAATTTTTTCATCAAAAGTATTAGTTTTCCCAGCGAAAATGTTAGTAGTAGTTCTTCTTAAAAATATTAGTAGTCCCACAAAAAATATTAGTTTTTCTCTAAAAAGTATTATTCTTTCTCTTAAAAGTGTTAATTGTTTTTCTTCATGAAAAGTATCAGCTTTTCCCTAAAAGTATTAATTTTTTCCTCAAAAGTATTAGTTTTCCCCGCTAAAATGTTCGTAGTAGTTCTTCTTAAAAATATTATTAGTCCCATTAAAAGTATTAGTTTTTCTCTAAAAAATATTATTCTTTCTCTTAAAGTATTAATTTTTTTCGTCATGAAAAGTATCAGTTTTTCCTGAAAAAGTATTAATTTTTTCCTCCAAAGTATTAGTTTTCCCCGCGAAAATGTTAGTAGTTCTTTTTAAAAGTATTAATAATCTCACTGAAAGTATTAGTTTTTCTCTGAAAAGTATTATTCTTTCTCTTAAAATTATTAATTTTTTTCCTTCATGAAAAATATTAGTTACTCCTAAAAATATTAATAGTCCCCCTAAAAAGTATTAGTTTTTCTATAAAAAATATTAATTTTTTTTTCTTGAAAAACATTAATTTTTCCCAATTGTCTATTACCAATATGCCTCAATCTGGTCAGTTTCTTCCTGCAAACCATTTCGTCACCCCTCCCAAAAGGAAAAGAAAAGTCCCACCAAAAGCAACTGTAAAAGTCTTGAATTATCCAAAAGCAACTGCAAAATTCTTGAATTATCCAAAAGCAACTTATCGATCAAGAATAACCCTCTGCCCTCATCCAGCCCATGGTCTATTTCTACTCTAGGATCTATTTATTCTCGAACTCACATATTTCTCCAATGCTTGATTTCTAGAAAAATGACCACTGAAAATGGATGGAAGAAAATTGAAAAAGCTAAATGGTTTTTGTAGCAGCACAGTCAACAGTAGTGGAAGCCGTGGTAGTAGTGATGATGATTCCCCCACCTCGAGTTACTGATGCTTTAGGGTAAGCCACGCGCCGCCGTGCTTAATCTGATTTCAGAGTAGTGGGGTGGCTTGTGGCTATGTTACGCCATGGTGGAGGAAATCAGGAAATCGCCAAGACCTTTCATTTTTGTCGAGGGTTTCTCGGCTTGGGCCACATGAAGTTCGATTTTTGCTGTGCACGTGTAACATGTGTGGGCTTGTGGTCAATGGCTGAATTTTATAGGCGGGTTATAATATGACCCGTTTTACGGTTTGAGATCCGTAAGACGGTCTCATAAGAGACCCACTCAAAAGGATATTGTCTATGCTCAGCTCACTTTTGTATCCTTTTGGTTGACTTTTTTGACTTTTTAACGCTCTTGCATATTTTTTAGTTATTTTTACATTTGTTTCTATTTTTATTGTTCTTGTATTGCTTTATATGTTATTTATGTTGTTTCGATGTTGTTTATATTTGTTTTTGGTTGTTTTCTATGTTTTTTCGATGTTTCAATACAACTTTTACTTATTTTTTATGATCTGTTTTGTTCATGTGTTGTTTTGTATATTGTTTCTGGGTTATTTTCTATAATATTTTTAATGTTGTTCTAGTGTTTCTTTGTTATTTGTATTTAGTTTTCAACGTCTCAATGCAGTTTTTACCTATTTTTAAGTTATTTTTATTGATGTGGTGTTTTCTATATTGTTTTTAGGTTCTTTTCTATAATGTTTTTAGTGTTGTACTGATGTTTCTTTGTTGTTTCATTTTCAATGTCTCAATGCAGTTTTTACCTATTTTTTAACTATTTTTATTGATGTAGTGAATTTTCTATATTGTTTACGTTGTTTCTGGGTTGTTTTTATATTGTTGTTCTGATGTTTTTTTATTGTTTCAATGTAGTTTTCGATGTTTCAATGCAGTTTTAACTTATTTTTAAGCTATTTTTTTATGTAGTATTTCCTATATTGTTTCTGGGTTGTTTCTATATAATTTTCAATGTTGTTCTGTTGTTTCTTAGTTATTTTCATGTTTTCGACGTTTTAAATGCATTGGAAGTTTGGAACACAAATTGATTGTGTTTTTATATTCATGTGTTGTTTCTATATTATTATCAATGTATTTGTTTTTTTCAATATGTGATATTTTATGAGTATATTTCTTGATTGTTAATATTTGGAGTATAAAATTGATTATTTAATGGTAGATAAATTGTTTTTTTTTCATTGAAATTTTATTAGATGAAACATGTTTGAAACTAATTGAAACAATCATGAAACAATAACATAAAAAAATCCGAAAAAATTGGCGGAAGTGTAAGAATGTCCATAAAAATGGATGGAGAGTAAAAAGGTCAGGAAAAACTCTGGGAACGTAAAATTGTGTTTTTTCCAGGAATGTTGGATTGTGTCCATAACCCTATCTTGTAAATTTAACGAATGAGGCTACTCATCTGTCAGGAATTGAGACTCGTGGACTTTTTGATAATATTTTGCCTTCTGGGATGGACCATCGTGCTTCTTTATGCGAATCACAAAGTAGTATTATACCCATTGACCATTATGTGTAATTGTGGTTTTGAGCCTGAATTGTTAATTAGGCCATACTTATTTGCAAAAAATCATCCACATTGTTTTTAAATTACAATTTTACATTTCACATAACTTAACAATATATATTCTGTCAAAAAAAAAAACTTAACAATATATTGCTTCCAAAAAAAAAATTAAAAAACTTAACAACATATTTTAAAATATGCAAACTTTTCACTCAAAAAAATAAAATTTACAAGCTTCTAATTTTTTTTAAATAAGTTATCCAAACACCCGTGATTTAACCTCCAACTGCACACAATAATGAAAATCCTTTTGGTTATGTGGAAGTAGTAAAATCACGTTATGCATGATTTTGTCGTTGTCAAATGTCAATGGAAAAATTGGTGAAAAGAATAAGGATGTGTCCAACATCTTGCAAACAAAATTGCAAGAATAAATTCAGAAATGCGAAAAAAGTATAGATACAAAATTTTCCGAACATATTATATATAAACAAAAACTGAAAAAAAAAAAAACTGAAAACGAATGGTAATATGCGTGTATGGACAATATAATATGCTAACAAAAAGCCTTAATAAAATAAATTTTATTAAAATATAACTAACTCTCGTATAACTAAAATTAATATTTTATACATGATTCATCAATAATTTTGCTTCGACGCGAGTTCAAGTCTTAGCGCAACAGAAAAAATAAATAAAATAAGTTTGAGATTGATGTTCATATATGCTTAATAACTAAACTACGTCACTACAAAAAAACAAGGGAGTTCCAACGAAAAATAATCCGTTGGTATTTGACCAATTTTCATTGGAATTATCGATTCCAATAAAAATTCCAATAGAAAAGTGATGCGTATAAAATATACGTGCATTTGTGGGTTTAAAATGATATATATTTGATGTATTTGCACGCATATTCACTGTGTTTTGGTTGGTTTCCCTTGTTGGGCGTGATACTGAGTATTCTTGTAACGTCTTACAGAAAATGGAGCTAAATTGGATAAAACGAGATATCACGTTCCAAATTATAGGTCAAGAGCTAAGATACGAGCAAATATGTAAAGGAGAGAAGCATGGACGATCGAACAAAAGGAAATTTCCTTCAAAACGTCCAAATACGCTAACAGTTTCCAACAATGCCAGGGTTTAGTATTTTGGCCATAACTATCTCTACAATATTGCTATTGATGTGATTCAAGTGGATATGGAAAGCTAAGAGAAAGGGCTACAACTTTTATGAAGACCCCAGGAGCAAAGTTGGACGAAAATACGGACAAAAATACATCACACGGCCGGACCAAGTGGTGTCACACGGCAGTGTGAAAATGCCGGTGTGGAATGACACAACCATGTTAAAAAGGGAATAAAACAGGGGTCAAAACCAAGCCCACACGACCCGACCGTGTGAGACCACATGGGCGTGTGGTATTGGGAAACAATACACACAACCGTGTGGTGCCACATGGCCAGGCCGTGTGGGACTCTGCCAAACGCATTTTTCGGAGTTCTTTTTCCATTCCAACTCTACAAGTGACCTCTCCAAACACCTATATAAAGGGGACCAAGGCCTGAATGAATTATCATCATCAAACATCATCCAAAATACAACTTCATACAGAGAAAATACATCAAATAACACAGGAACGCAAGAATTGAAGATCTTCTGAGAGCAAAAGGCTAGGTCGCGAAGAGCACCACAAGACTTTCGCATCTACAGAAGCACAAGAAATTCGAAGGCTTAGGAAGGGTGATAAAATATGTTGCCCTATTAATCAATAAATTAATACAAAAATCTGGATGCTCGGATTCAAACAGTATTATATGTTAATATTGTAACACTGAAACATACGATACACTCACACAGCGGAAATATAAATAACACCAGGGTTTTTAACGTGCTTAGATTCCTCAATATTAATGCACGAGGCCACGCCCAGAGAAGAAACAATCCAATATTAGAAAAGCAAAGCTTATTACAAATACGACTGAATTTACGAATAGCATAAAGACTCTCTCTTTATCAATTCACCAACACTCGTATAAAACTAATCTCTTGATTGAATCTTCCACAATCTCAACCTTGTTGGACTCCTCCAACCAACTTCTCGATCCTTTGAACGGTTGAGTCGATCCACGCCGTAGATCTTCACCTTCTTCTCCCGAAGAATAGAAAAATGGAACAAAAAGTTTCTTGAAGAAGAACTTATATCTCTTGAAAGGCTTTCTGGATGTCTTCTTCAAAGAGGCTGACTTTGCTTCTTATAGCTATCAATAGGAAATCATATCCCTGATTTCTTGTGGACAATTTCTTGCTTAAGGAAGAAAATCAGCAAAATAAAATCATTTCCTTGTCGGTAAGAATCATGTACACAAGGAAAGTGATTTAGAAAAAGGATAATTGGGAATTATAAAAATGGCTGAATCAATTAAGATAAATCTATCCAATAATATTAACAACATTCAGAATATAGAACACATGCCAAAAATCACAGCACAGAATCTGGCATAAAATCCGCCTAGATTATGTGCAACCGGTGTTGCATTACCAGAGTTACAACACTAGAACTTGCACCGTGCTCAAAGACCAAATTTGCCAATTAAATAACACTAACAATCTCCCCCTTTGGCACTTTTGGTCAAAACAACAATTCACAGGATAACATCAAAACATATATAGATAAAGATGCAACACTAGGAATCACAAAGCCCTGCAAGTTGGCACAGTTCAAAAAGCATGCATACATAGTTCAAATTCATCCAACAAATTGTCCAATAGAACTAGTTTATCATTCGTACTAGAAACAAGATAAACACAAGCATGCAGTGGTCTTAATCAGAACCACTATATTCCTTTGACTCCCCCTCAGAGTCAGCATCTATATCAACTTCATCTTCATACTCAAACTCCCCTTCAGAAGCAGCATCATCATCTTCTTCTTTATCACCGGACTTTTCGGACTCTTCCTCAAGTGGGTCTATCTCACCATCTCACTTGACTCAGTTTGCTCCCCCTTACTTGGGTCTCACCTCACTTGAGTCTCATCTCTCCCCCTTTTTGAAAAAAAAAAAGACAAAAGAAGCCAACCAAACTTTGGCTATTTTTTGGTCAAAACAATCTCCTTCAAGAATTTGAATGTAGTCCTTACCAAAATTGATGAGAGAATGAACCGCCATAATTGGAGTGATACAAATGGCGACTATGGGAGTTTCCAAGAAAAGCTTCCAACTGCAAATTTGAAATTCAAATATTTTTGGAAAAGTCCCATAATTCAAGGTGTGCAAATAATCCAAAATAAGCACAGATGAACAATACCATTTATTATTAGAGACAAATTTAAGGAATAAATCATTTCCAAAAATAATACACCACATCAAATCAAGAGAGAAGATATTTTTCACAAGCCCAAAAATGATCCTGAGGGATGTCTAGAATGATGAGTTTATTTCTGACAGGAATAAAAAAAAAAGCCCCAGCGTTTTTGTCTTTTCAGAACCAGTGTTGTACCACCTTTTTCAAGAACATCGCCATACAAAGTCAATGGATCAAAATCCTTTTCCCATTTAAAAAATCTTTTGAGTGAAAGGAATCGTCAGTGGAACAATTAGCCAGTCGGTAGCTTTTGCTCCAAAACACGGGTAGCTCTTTCTCAGAAGATCATAACATGATTCAAGCATATAAAAGAACAGAGAATAGTTCACAACTGAATAGCTTTCACACACAATGTATAGGCAGCTTTTTCCGTCAAAGGCCCAAAAAATTAATACATCTTTCACATGGGAAAAATCATTCTGTTTGCAATTTGATCCATAATTGTTTTTAGGCAAGGGTTTCATCAAATGAGTACTCAATAGAGTTACAACAATAAAACAGAGATAAGTCAATGAAATGATCTTAAAAATGCAAAATGACTAATGCAAAAGAATTAAGATCAACAAGAGGTTGCAACACAAAAGAAATGATGCATATGGTGTTGCAACACTGAAACCCACACTGGTCAGAAGAACAGACACCCAGAGACTATTTCAGGTAATTAAACCTTTGAAAGTCTAGGGCTTTGGTGAAAATATCAGCAATTTGATTCTCAGTGGTAACAAAATCAATGGTAACAATCTTATTCTCAACCAAGTCTCTAATAAAATGGTGTCGAATATCGATGTGTTTACTTCTGGAGTGTTGCACTGGGTTTTTAAAAATGTTTATGGCACTTATCACAGTAAGCGGTAAGAGTTT